>MU177897.1:435739-921975 GCA_016695465.1 Suillus americanus
TTGTTTATTTCTCGACATAGCGGCCTTCTCCGATTTGTTTCCCTGGGCTTGTTTCTGAGTTTCATTATGGACTACTTGCGATGCATGTCTATTTCATTCTTCTTACATCTACTATACTTGATTTTCGTACATGTATAACGATGATCATGGATATCGAATACACTTTCTTACGCTTGTTCTGATGAACGACTCACCAGCATCAACTAGTACGCTTTTGAACAATCTTTCATGGCCAGTGACCGAGTTTGAAAAGGTATTATTAACTTCAGCGTCTAGACCCAACGTATGAGGCATCATTCATCTGTATCGTGGCGTGGGATAACCTGTGAACATTCTGCACAAATGTCTGCCTGCGCTATTTTCGAATGGAAGAGCTATCAAAACTCCATTTTGAAGGACAGAAAAGATCGTTAGCAGGAATTATAAAGACGTTGAAGAAAAAGGGCAGACCCCTAAAGCATCCTCAAGGAATTCGAAAAAAGAATACGTCGACGCCAGCAGGACTCGAACCTGCGCCCTCAAAGAGGAACAGATTTCTAATCTGTCGCCGTAACCACTTGGCTATAGCGCCTTATTAATTCGGAGCTCGAAGATTTATAATATTTCGTGGGCCGGGTGCAAACGTGTTCGACAATGCCGACCACAATATTAAATTCTTATACCGAGGAAGAGTCTTGTTCCTGCTTGCTTGGTGCATGTATGATTCACGCCATTAACGTCGGACCCTAGGCGAAAACAACGCATACCACGATATTTATTACATCACCTGCTGCGCACCGCGCACACGAGTCACCACGCATAGATCTTCAAGCACCCCTCTTCTCATACCAATTCGATCTAGAACGATGAACGCCCTAGCATCCTCTTCGCAAGTACAAGTGTCTACGAACAACAAACCTCAATCACGCCAGCAGAGTCCTGCAGCTGCAATTGGTGGAACTGCTTCACGCTTCTTCGTCTCAATGCGCAAGTCCATCAGTCATACCCTTCTGACTTCACCGAGAAAACGACATGCAACCAGCTTAGTGAGCGAAGCTTCCTTGTTCACTCCAGCAGATTCTCATTACTTTACTGTGCAGCGTGGTGGTATTGGCATGTATTCTACGCCAGAAGAACGAAGCTCTTATGCCCGTCCACGAATGCACGCGAGATTCAGAGACTCCGCAGCTTCCCGTCCTACCATTGAACAAATTGCAATGGGTCTCCATGTATCCCGCACACCCCATCTGCGAAATCCGTGTCACCACCGGCATTCTGCACCGTCATCACCCTCTCATATACGCTACCCCCGCGACTCATCCCCATTCCATCGTCCCACACACAGCCTCCCTCCACCCCCTTCCCGCTCTTCCCTCAAGAAAACAAGCACTAGCACTACCTTAAATTGTCCCCCTTTGAGCTCAACTGCATTCATCCGCCCATCTCCCTCCACATCTACGATCACCTCGGCAGGTCCGGCAACACCTGATGGCACGCGGTCCGTGCGGTCCCTAAAGCACCGTATATCAAAGTTGCTACTCGGATACCGATCTGCATCCTTGCCGGTGCGGGATACATCAATAGCGTCATCAGCAAGTGGAAGTGAGGGAACACGCCCCACAACCCCAAGAAAATCAGTCCGATTTTCTACCAGCGTGCTTGCGTTGGACAATGAAAATTGACTCAGGTACTCATAACTATTGATCCGTCTGAGACGACACAAACACTACTACTTTGCTGCGCGAAAATCTGGCCAGCTACCTATTTCATATTATTAACTCGCACTTTCTTTACCCAGCGCCACATTATTCCAAGGGATGTTATCATTCACTATTTTATTCCACCCCATTGTAGCACTGGATTTTTATTCGCTATACATCATGTCTGTGCAAATACGAGATCGCAATTTTACCCATAACTTGACAAGAACTTCGGCCAAGTCCGCTTCTTCCATCGTTTACAGGTATTGTGGCTGTGCCACTGTCTTTTGGAGTCAGGACTCAGCAGTGACATCAGGTTGTCCCCTTGCTTTTCGGATTCTTCTTCTGCATCTCTTGCCCTTCCCTTCCATCTTATAGATAAACCATCCACCCCAGTACTATAGAGGCGACAGTCGCGCAGATAATTCTAATCAATGGCACCAGTCGAAACAGAGTACTATGACTTGGTGCGCAGCAACTCCCCATCCTTCAGCATGCACTCACCACCAGCGGTATAGCTGGATGTCCCTGTGGATGTTAACGATACAGACCTCAAGAAGGCATACAGGAAGCAAGCAATGAAAGTGCGTATGCTCCTCTCTGGTCTCACTTCAGCAAGTCGTTTCAGCTCATGCATCTACTGTAGTATCACCCAGACAAAAACCCTTCTTTGGATGCAGAAGAGAAATTCAAGGATATAAGGTACATCTGCGGTTAGTTATCTATCAATTGACGACGGGCTGATGAGACATAGTAAAGCGTATCAGGTGTTATCAGATGCTGTACGCCTGTTTCTCCCACTCTGATGATTTGAATCCAAACTGAGACACAATTAGAATTTGAGAGCGGTCTATGACAAGAATGGGAAGACTATGGTGCGTCAACCTTTCAAAGTATACAAAGGTCGACATTTAGATTTTGGTTTGCGTGGTTTAGGTGGACAAGGAGAGTACAGAGCTAGACGACGCGGCGGGTTTCTTCGCAAACGTGTTTGGTGGAGAGCGATTCAGAGATTATGTGCGTATCTTCCTGTTTTACACTTGAGATTATTCTTAATGTTTCGACTTCATCTGTCATGATTAACTACATCATCGACTAACCCTGGTGGCACGCGCAGATCGGCGAGATATCTTTAATGAAGGAGATGACGTCCGTGGCACAGACAGTAATGACTGACGAAGAACGTGCCGAGCTCGAGAAAGAGGGTATCGTCCCGTCACAAGCAGCAGTCACCCATGAACCACACGTCACCTCCCCTGGTCCATCGACACATGGACAATCAACACCCAGTCTCGCCGACATTGCTTCGAAGCGCCAATCTGTTTTAGGGTCCCCAACCCCTTCTACTGGCGGCAAAGAAGGCAAAGAGAAGGATAAGAGGCGCAATAAACTCACGCCAGAGCAGAAAAAGAAGCTTCAGGAGCTTGATGATGAACGCAAACGGTCGATGGATGAACGAGTAAAGACGCTCACTGCGAAGCTACTCGAGCGATTACGACCATTCGTGGATGCACAAGCACCCGGCGACAAGGACGACCCTGAGACAAAGGCGTTCCAATCACGGATGAAGCTTGAAGCAGACGATTTAAAGTTGGAGAGCTTTGGGGTTGAGGTGTGTAGCTGGTGTGCATCAGTGTCTTGAATTCACTAAGTTGGGGATTGACAGCTGTTACATGCAATTGGGACAGTATACATGATGAAGGCTACTTCATTTATGAAGTCGAAGAAATTCCTAGGGATGTGAGTAGCGCTCTTGTTTGTTCCCTTATCGATTTCCTTATGTAGCGCAGTGCAGGTTTCTGGTCGCGAATGAAGGAGAAGGGTTCAGTGGCAAAAGACGCATGGGGTGTCATTGGCAGCGCGTTCGTTTTTCATCTATATTGTCCTTTTTACACATTCACAATATATGTAAAACAGATTTAGCGTGCAGTCTCTCATGTCCGAGATGGACCGCTTGCAGAAGAAGGGAGATCTTGATGAGGACGTGCTGCGTGCGCTAGAAGAGGATGTTACAGGAAAGGTCCGTGTGCTTCGCAACTTACTCAAATCTTTTCACGAGATCAATTGACACACACTAGATCATGCTAGCGTCTTGGCGAGGCACGCGTTTCGAAGTCGTTCAGGTTCTTCGGGAGGTGCGGTCAAGGGTTGCTTATGGGTATGCGGTAGTTGAACCATTCCTATTCAGGTTGTGGATAACGTGCTCAAAGATAAGGAGGCGTCCGATCAGGTTTTGTTCCATCGCGCGAAGGTGTGTCATTTTGTTGCCATTTGGAGACCGTGTCCGCATCTAGATGTTGACATGACGTCAATCTTACTTTGTCAGGGATTGATGATCCTGGGTCATATATTCAAAAGCACGGTTCCCGATGAGAGTGACGAGGTCCGACGCGAACTTGAGCGGTGCGTTCGGCTCCTAAGTTGATCCGCGGTGGCTGATGCGGCCTCACGTCGACTTTCTATTTTACATTTTAGAATGGTGGCAGAAGCAGCAGAGGGCAAATCAAAGCATCCCCACTTACGTGGAAAAGCCCGAAGAGAAGGCAACATAACGCCTGAGATGCCGTCGAATGGAGGCGAGCATCCAATGAAAGAACAGGTTGAAGGAGACTCGAAGGCACATACATTTTACTAGTAGTGCTGAGACAGCCAGGGTGAAGCGAGCAAAGGCTCGCGCACGCGTTCACGGTTACATATGCGATCAGATCTTAGGACTGCGTTTGATTTTTATGACTATTCTTTCAAACAGCTATCGAATGGGACCTAGGATGAATCTTTCTGTGATGCTCTACATATAAATGCATACATGGTGCGGTAGTTACCTATCTCTGAATCTCATGAACATGCTAAATATACACACTCTTATAAGCTCTCCGTTATGGATTGCGTCACATGCTGGCCTCGAAGGCCTCTCGTACCTGTCATATTAAAATTGAACACAACGGCATGATGATCGAGATCAACCAATAAACAATACACATACCTGCATGAAAAAAACTTTGTCTGCCACCACACGAAAACCGGTACACGCCAAAGCCTTGGTGGTAATCATACATGCTTTGTGGGCTTCCGCGGTTCGCGCAGAGTCAGCGAATGCTGGCGAATGGTTTCCCCCATTGGGCTGCGTAGGGATGGCTAATTTAGTGTACGCACCGAGGACGGTCAGATAAGTGTAGAGATAGCCACGCCGCACAACATACCAAAAGCTGGATGTAGCGAGGGCAAGACTAAAATACAATGAGTACAAATTTGCCATCCGACTTCGGAGGAATGCACTTGCCGTATGAAACATTACCCTAGATCGGAAGTGGTCAATGGGTATGTATCGGGAAGACTTGATAATCACACATACAAAATCTGTGGATGCCCCTGAGGGATATTGCCCGACACTCCCAGATTTAAGAGATATCTCATGAGAGAAGGCAGCTGCTACATACTAGTGTTAATTATATTGATTCACCAAAAACATCTGAGAAGGCAACTTACCAAGGATGCTGTTCTGCCGTAAATCGTAATAGGGCGTGTTCTTTGTGATCTTGAGACGGCAGGAAGTTGCCAACGCGGCACCCCTGTGGACATTGTAAGATGCTGTCGACCGTACAAATGTCATATAGAGACTGACTCAAAACAGGCGGACACTCTTTCTGTCAGTCGCGTTAACTGGTCTCGCGTCGGCGCTCGGACATACCACCTCATTTTGGCATAGTCAGGGATCACTGTGAAAGGCTCGCTGAGTTATTCACGTATCAATGACAGAAATTGCTAGTGTACCATTCGCGGCCCTCTTACTGCCATTTATAACTCCGTTTACTCTGTGGTCAGGTTTGATCTGCTGTCGTAACACGGAGACGCTGGAGTATGCTAAGAACGCAGCATCAAGTGCGTTGGCACCTTCCCATGGAGCATCGCCAGCATGAGCGCTGTTGCAGATTAACTCATGAGACCATATACGGACCACAGGACCCACGATTGCCCAAAGAATTCGGCATCTATAGATTGCATCGCCAACGAAGATACCACAAATGACGACAGCTCGGGCCCAGGGGAAGGATGACACCTGTATTAGCCACGCATGTATCAGCGATGTTCCGAATGCATTCAGCGGGGAACACGGACATTAAACAAGCATCCATCCCTTTGTAGGCCCCCCGCTCAAGCAGGATAATCTTTCCCCCACCGCCTTCTTCAGCTGAAGGAGAGATTAATGCCTCGTGTCGGGCCGGATTCAAACTCGTTACCTGGGGTTCCTAGAAGAACGACAGTGCCAGGAACGTTGTAGGTTTCCAGTGCGGATTTTATGGCTAATGCCACACCTACCCCACTGATTGCAATGAGGTTGTGGCCACATGCATGCCCAATCTCAGGTAACGCATCCATCTCCGAGTTAATCCCAATGGTTCTACCTCCCTGTCCGTGGGTATATTCAGCCTTCCAAGCAGTCTTGAGGCCGAGATAATGCCTCGTCACAGAAAACCCGTGGCTTTCCATGTAATCAGATAGAAGGTTGTGAGCAAATCTATGAAGATTTCATCAGTAAGATACACGAGGGATACACGTGCTGCAGACATTTCTTCAAACATCAATTCCGGGTGGCCTGTGTATCCCACAGTCAGAAATATGAACGAGGTCAGAGATGAGGAGCTTACTGTGAATCTGAAGACTGAGTAATCGTAAGGATGAATCGAGTGTGTCGATCATAGTTTCGATCGTGTGCCTTATTTCTCCACGTATAGAATCATTAGGAGAAGGCGGGTCTGAATAAACGGGAGGAGCCTCCCACTGGTATGTTGCAGTACTGAATTTGCTGCTTCCAAAGTCACAGCACGTATCGTAAAACACGCGAGAGGTCAGATCGGTCTATGGGGCAATGGAGAAGTTGCGCGCAAAATGATGCGAAGATAAAACATACGATGTCAGTGTCCCTTTCTGAATCAGATGCCTTTAGCGTCTGATCACATATATGGGTTGAGTTCACTTGTTCTGTGAAACTCTTAGGTACGCTTTGAGGTTTCAACTTGAACAAGCGTCTTAGAGAAAGGCACCCGCTATGGTGATTGGCATCAGAGGCGTCTAAGGACATCAGAGAGACAGTGATAAAGTGGTGGCGAAGAGTGAGGGATCACTAAATGGGGTCCCTGGTAACATGTCTGAGTTTATCAACTATTCGGCGCTTGACACCTGGTGCATATCGAACGCGGAATAGAGTGTGATCCGTACTCCGGTACCATCGGGGTTAGGTAAGTCTACGCGTACGATTGCTCACGTTCATCTGTGATAGAAGATTGAATCAGGCGCTACTTCGTGTGTATCTACACAATCTCAAGAACCTGGTCGTAAGGTCAATGAAGTCGTGCGAGATCCTGCAAAGAACTTCCCGTACTTTCACCACCGCGGAAAAAGGAACCTATTTTTCTCCATATGTTACCCTCTCGTTGTGGTGTTGGCATATTGTCTTGCCCGCTCAAGCCTAGGACAATCCTTCCGTGGCGTGAGGAGAGATGACAGTGATCCGTGGATTTACTCCCTTCAGCTGTCGGAGCACTGTCGCCGATGAGTAACAACGTTTTTGTCCTCTTGCCGTTCATGCTGCGGATGCTGCTAGACAATCCTGGAAGAATGTGATAACCACCCAATTTGCTACTGCGTATCTGCACATCCCCACAAAAGGTCGGGGGAAGTAGTACTACTATCTTGCCTGCAGATGCAGAGATGTGTCAGTACAAATTACAAATAAGTATGACGCAGAAGAGGAGCTGAGGATCAATGTCACTTTTGATGTGTGACATAGAAAAGACAGATTTAGGCGTAGTAGAAACGAGACTTTCCATGGTTTCCCATGTGGAATCCGAAGAACACGGCCCTCAGGTCATCGGACCTTCCATGCGCGCAAACTACAACCCGAGCACCATCGGTTTCAACTCACCTCTTCGGGAAGTTACTTTCAGCGTGATGCGTTTACCAGGATGTACGGAACTCTGTTTTCAGAAACATACATAAGGCCCAACGTTATGGAGATGGAGTTTGTAATTCTTACTCACCAAGTTAACGGCAATATCCCCATGGCGGGTCGAAACGTCAATTATTGCCCGATTACATTGTTCTGACGATCCTTTGGTCGCTAGAGTCAGAAAAATGGACCCGAACCGATTGCGAAAAACGGCATGCGGCGCTGCAGAGAGGAAGTCGGCTGCTTTCCTTAGCCCTACTGGGTCACTGTGCCTGGCTGCAAAGCCTTGCAGAACGGATGTCTGGTCTCCTGACTCGTCAGGGTCAATGATGTACTTTCCTGCATGGGCCGAACTTAAGACAAACACATGTGCAGAATACAAAAAGCTCACCTGATATCAACTCATGGTGCTTTTCTAGCCGAATGGTCTTCACTGTTGGCGTATTGGCGAGCTCCGAGTCTATTGTGACAGCGGACACTCCAGCAGAACTTGACGTGAAATTACTGTACGGCGGAGGGTCACAATCTGGAGTATGGGATGGTGAGGGTTCCTTATCATCTTGAATGAGCATAGCGGTATGTAGCTGCAGTTCTTCCTTGTTCTGCAGTATCATTTTTAAGACAGTACCGGCGTTGTGAGTTAGTACCGTTGGTAGTAGAAATAGTCATACTACCAAAGTGGGTCACTGTGGACCCCGAGCACAATGATCCTGAACGCCAGCGGAACTGCGCATGAGCTGCGCCCCTAGACTGCGCACTGCTACCGTGAGGCTGACAACTATAACTGTCATGGGTCAACTGGTCAAGTTTAGGTACTGCGTCGCGTGATACAGGAATTCAATAAATATTACACTGGTATATATACCGAGTCTACATGAAGGTTCAGAGAGTCAGTTCGCCGGATAGTTCGGGGATCATGGCAAGAAAAAGGGCCTGGCCGGGAATTGAACCCGGGACCTCCTCGATATTGACTATCGCCCTAACAAGGAATCATACTACTAGACCACCAGGCCATGATGGTCGAGTCGGCTTTGGTAGACTATTAGCACTCATTGCTTTTCCAGGCCATCGAAGGGGAGAACTTGAAACTAGAGTTCCTTGCGTTTCATGAATTAGGCGTCATAGACGAATGAAAAAAATTGTTCTTCCAATACATAACATGGTCAATATTCAGGAATGCACCGGTGGCATCGATTCAACATTGAATATTGAATGTTCATGAACCTTGCAACGTTAATCGCTGAGCTATGTGTGGTAATCTTTAGAATTCAATAGACGTAAACAGGACGTCGGATCAAGTTCTAGGCTGCCGTAACTAGTCTTCCTCTTCCAGTGTCCACAGCGTGTTGCTTGTAGTCGGCCTGCAGGTGCAGCAGTGGAATATATAAGACGCTGGCGACGATAAGTATGACGTCCGTAACTCAGTATGCCCACACAGATCATCTCGGGCAGATCTTTCAAGGCCTGCGGAGCCCTGCCCACGATGCTCGATTGCAAGCTGCAACAGAATTGCGTCGTTATGTGCGTCCATCGTTCATGCATGCGAGCTACCTCTCATATTCCAGCAGGTTGCAATGACTGTCGCAGAAATGCCATCTGATGCGGTAGCAAAACTTTGGGATGATGACATCAACAAACGCCTGTTCGACCTAATGCACAGCCAGAATAATGTAGATAGATTAGGCGGACTTCTGGCCGTAGGTGTGTCCAAACTTTATAGTGCTATGGTCGTATAGCTCATGCCACTCAGATCACCTCCTTGAAAGTGAAGGAGAGGACACTATTGGTTCAAAGAAGTACCTCTTTCGGTTTTACAACTATGTCAAGCAGCTACTGCCAAATCACGATGTCAACATCATGCTGGCCGCATCCAAGACACTCGGCCAAATTGCTGCAATAGGCGGGGCTGACTTCGGAGAACGCTTTATGGATTTAGAAGTTCCAGCCGCAGTAGAACTGTTACAGGGTGACAAGCAGGAGTCCCCCCGCTATGCTGGAGTACTCATCTTGAAGGAGCTCGCACGCAACAGTGCGATGTATTTTCACTCCCACATCAGCCTCGTATTTGACAAGATACTCATACCTCTTCGGGATTCTCGAAACATTGTCAGGGAGGGAGCTGCAGAGCTCCTTGCCGCATGCCTTGAGATTGTTACGACACGTGAACGGCAAACACGTACAACTTACCTCATGAAGATTCTTCAGGACGCGCAACTAGGACTCAAAATGTCACAACCTGAGGTCATTCATGGGTCTCTTCTCACATACCGAGAACTGTTGTTACATGGCGATATGGCAAGTGATTTCAGCGCTGTCATCGCATTTGAATGATATTTGCCTTCAGTTTATGAGGGAATCGTTTTTGGATACCGCGGAACAAATTCTTCGCTTCAAATCACATCGAGACGGTCTCGTCCGCAAGATGGTCATCACCCTAATCCCGACTCTCGCTGCCTACGAAACGCAGGTTTTCTCGGAACACCACCTGCACAAATCCATGGGACATCTACTAACACAGCTGGAAAAGCCAAACGAGAGGTCCTTTGGTTCGCATTCCCTTATCAGTCAAAATGCTACATATTAATGTATTTTTGTCAGCATTCATCGCCATCGGTCACACTGCCACTGCTGTAGGAAGTGATATGAAACCTTTCCTCGACTCTATCATGGCTCAAATTAAGTTTGGTCTACAAGCCAGGGGGTACGTCATACATAGACTGTTGTATGCAATCATCAGAATTCTTTCTACAGAAAGAAGAATGCTCCTTCTGAAGAACCTATTTTCCAATGCGTCGGAATGCTTGCTTCGGCTGTCGGTCCAAACCTAACGAAGCTTCTTCACGATCAACTTGATTTATTCTTTGCGTGTGGCCTGAGTGAGCCTCTTAGACAGGCGCTGATGGCCATTGCACGTAATATCCCTCCTTTGCTAAAGACTATTCAAGGTGCGTCAGTTGACACCACACATGGCATTCTTGTTAAAACAAATACATCGCCAGACCGTCTACTGGATCTACTCTCCATGATCTTATGTGGACAGCCTTATAAAGCCATCGGAGCCCCACCTTCCCTCGCCCTTGTCAGAAGTGACGTCTCTGCATTTACAAGAGACTTGAGCTCATCCCAGGTAAGTCATTTCACACTTCTGTCGATCGTACTAAACATGACTCGCGAAGACCACTAGGAGCGGTAAGAGTCCTGAGCTCATCACACTTGCGTTGTCTACGCTTGGCACCTTTGACTTCAGCGGTAAGCTACCTGCTGCTATTTAATTTAGTGTACTCAACATGAGAAGGTCATATCCTGAACGAATTTGTTCGCAATGCTGCTCTTCCTTATCTGGAAGACGACAATGCAGACGTTCGACGTGCTGGTGCTCTCACTTGTTGCAGGCTGTTCGTCAGAGACCCGATCTGCTACCAAGCGAGTAGTCACGCGATTGAAATAATCAGTGATGTTCTTGACAAACTCCTCACAGTAGGCATTGCAGACCCGGGTAAGTTCATTTGTTCTCCTACAGGCCACCTAACATAATCATTATTACTTGAAGACCCTACCATTCGGCAGACTGTCCTGTCTTCTCTTCATGAAAGGTTTGATAAGCACTTGGCACAAGCGGAGAATGTCAGGTCAATTTTTATCGCTCTCAACGATGAGGTCTTCGAGAATCGTGTTACTACTGTTACTTTGATTGGACGTCTTGCCAAGCATAACCCTGCCTACGTCATGCCCTCCTTGCGCAAGGCCCTGATACAACTATTGACAGAGTTAGAATACTCAACTGTGATGTGCGTGCATTTATCCCCATGAACTAGCACAAACCATGAATATTTCTACAGGCGAAATCGCGAAGACTGCACCCGTCTTCTCACTCTCCTAGTGGGCGCGACTCAACGTCTCATAAAGCCATATGCACTCCCTATGCTCCGCGTCCTACTGCAAAAGGCGAATGATAGCAACCCGGCTGTGGCTGCTAATGTTCTTATGTGTCTCGGGGAACTGGCAGCCGTTGGCGGGGAAGATGTGGCTCCTCATATCCCGGAGCTCATGCAGGTCATCATCTCCAGACTCTCCGACCCGGCTCATGTCAAGCGTGATGCTGCTCTCCATACTCTTGGCCAGTTGTGCTCTAGTACCGGGTATGTCATAACACCCCTAGTAGACTATCCTCAGTTGCTTCCGATCTTGGGACGCATTCTGAGAAGCGAATCCGCTCCGCATGCACGCCGTGAGGTTGTAAGAGAAGTAGTCAAAGTTCTTGGTATTCTTGGAGCTCTGGATCCGTACAGGCGAAAGGTCTGTCTGGTATGCGTCTTCACTTCAACTTACTGACATATCCTTAGACGAGGCCGGATGAGGAAGCCACGAATGAAACGCCACTTCCTGCTGTCAATGCTGTTGCCATTTCTCAGACAGGATCATTGACAGGTAGCGACGACTACTACCAGACTGTTGTGATCACGTCTCTTCTGGCTGTTTTGAAGGATCAGTCACTTAGCAATCATCACCATACCGTCATCGAAGCGATTATGAACATTTTCAGGACGCAAGGGTTGAAATGTGTGGCCTTCCTACCGCAGGTGCGTCGGTTCTCTTGCTGCAGCATGATCGAATATTGTACTGACCCAAATATTTCGAAAGATTATTCCTGCCTTTACTGCTGTGGCTCGCACCTCCACGGCCCGTTTGCAAGAATTTCACTTGCAGCAATTGGCTATTTTGGTTGGGATCATCAAGCAACACATCCGCAATTATATGCCAGAGGTCTTTAGCCTCGTGACAGAGCTCTGGGAGAACGCCTCCCTTCAGCTTCCCATAGTATCGTTGATTGAGGCACTCGGGAAGGCTTTGGACGCTGAGTTCAAACCTTTTCTGCCAACTATCCTGCCTCATCTTCTCAAAGTCTTCGAAGGAGACCTCGAGAAGAAAATGGCTACTCAAATCAAAATTTTTGATTCTTTCCTCACATTCGGGGCAAATATTGAAGAGTACCTTCACCTCGTCATCCCCGTCATTGTCAAATCTGCTGAGCGACCTGATGCTACCACCCAGCTCCGCAAGAAAGCAATACAGACTATAGCCCATTTATCCCTCCGCGTCAATTTCTCCGACCATGCTTCTCGCATCGTACACCCCTTGATCCGTGTGCTAGAGGGAAACAACAACGAGCTTCGGCAGGCGGTGATGGACACCCTTTGCGCACTAGTTGTCCAACTCGGATCTGACTTTGCTATCTTCGTGCCCACTATCAACAAGGTGCATATAATTGAGTCTATTCCTCCTTTTTGGATTGTTGACAACAAGATAGTGCCTGCTCCGGAATCGTATACCTCATCCCCGGTATGAGAATTTGATATCGAAGCTCCTGAACGGGGAACGTCTACCGCAAGAGCCGGGCACTCATGACTTGCTGTACGTCTCTTTTTGGTAACTTCACGACATCAGTTGATGTTCCTTCAGCGAATCTAAGGCTGCAGAAATCTCTGTACCTGCGGAAGCAGCTAAATTGACTGTAAACCAACAGCATCTGAAGCAAGCGTGGGACGTGTCCTCCGCGAGCACACGGGAAGATTGGACAGAGTGGATGCACCGCCTTTCTGTGGAGTTGATGAAGGAATCTCCGTCGCACGCGCTTCGGGCTTGCATGAGTCTTGTCGATATTCATCCTCCTTTGGCGAAAGAACTGTTCAATGCAGCATTCATATCCTGCTGGACAGAACTCTATGATCAGTATCAAGTGAATCCACTTTGTACTCATGACCGATTCATGCTAACCGCTTAATCAGGAAGGACTCGTGCGATCCATCGAATGCGCCATCACCTCCACCACTGCTCCATCTGATCTTGTGCACCGACTACTTGGCCTAGCTGAGTTCATGGAACACGAGGAGAAGCCCCTCCCTATCGAGCACCGCACTCTGGGAGAGTATGCCATGAGGTTCCATGCCTACGCGAAAGCTCTTCACTACAAGGAGCTTGAATTCTTTACCGAAACCTCCCCGAACATTATCGAAGCGTTGATCGGAATCAACACCAAGCTACAGCAACACGACGCCGCTTGGGGCACTCTCATTATTGCGCGAGAGCAGTACGACGTCAGCAAGCATGAGGAATGGTACGAGCGCCTGGGCAGATGGCAAGAGGCACTCAACGCGTATGAGAAGAAAGCCCAAGAGGATCCAGACGCACCCGACGTCCAGATCGGGCGCATGAAATGTCTGCATGCACTGGGTGAATGGGATCAGCTTGCCGCTCAAGTAGATGAGAATTGGTCAAATGCCAATCACGAGGACCGCCGCGAAATAGCTCCGATGGCCGCTGCAGCGGCATGGTCGCTTCGTGAATGGGATTCGATGGATGATTATATCGCTGCCATGAGAGCTGATTCTCCGGATAGAGCATTTTACAAGGCTATCCTTTCTGTACATCAGAATCAGTTCCCAAAGGCCCTCAAGGAGATCGGCAAAGCAAGAGACTTGCTCGAGCCGGAGTTAACCTCCTTTGTTGGAGAAGGATACGGTCGGTCTTACAAGTGAGTTAGGTCTTGTGCCCTGAGTTTTTCCTGTGCTAATATAGTCTAGCACTCTTGTTCGCGCGCAGATGCTCTCAGAGCTGGAGGAAATCATTGTATATAAACAGTATGCAGACCAAACCGACCGCCAGGCAGCAATGCGAAAAACTTGGATGAAGAGGTGCGTATTCGAAACATGTGTAATACTTGCGCTCACCCCTTCTTCACAAGACTGCAAGGCTGTCAACCAGATGTCGAAACCTGGCAGCGGATTCTGCAAGTTAGGGCCCTTGTCCTCAACCCAGAAGATGATCCTGTTATGTGGATCAAATTCGCAAACCTCTGCCGCAAGTCAGACCGTATGGCATTAGCAGAGAAGACAATCAATTCATTGCTTTCACCAGAAAGGGTGCGTGAATGACAATGGTAATATATTATAATGATTCTATTTTTTGTTTTGTTTTCAGCTACAGCATCTTCGCGACGACCAGCACATGAAGGCTCCTCCAAACGTTGTCTATGCACAACTCAAATACATGTGGTCCACCGGCGCTCGTGAGGAAAGTCTTAACTTCTTGCGGCAATTCTCTGCAAGCCTTGCAAGGGATTTGCAGGTGGAATCTAAGGATCATTCACAAAGATCCGGTGTTGGTAAACCTAAGTTGGATGAACTCTCACGTCTTCTCGCTCGTTGTTACTTCAAACAAGGGCAATGGCAAGTAGACCTGAAGGAAGATTGGGGCGCTGTACGTGGGTTGATACTTGTCACATCTCTTACTCACCAGCTGGTCAGCGGAATGTCAAAGATATACTGCATTCGTACCTTCTGGCAACCCACTATGATCCCAATTGGTATAAGGCCTGGCATACGTGGGCGCTAGCTAATTTCGAGGTCATTGGCCATCTGGAAAGTCAAAAGGAAAGCACGGCTGTCGACATCCCTGGGAGTGGGCTTGCTGCCCATATCGTGCAGGCTGTTCAAGGTCAGCTGTTCTGTCTAAAAGGTCAGGTTCCCACTCACTCTGAAATAGGATTCTTTCGCTCGATTGGCCTCCGAAATGAGAATGCTTTACAGGATACTCTTAGGTTACTCACGCTGTGGTTCAAGTTTGGCGCACACGACGATGTCAGTCAGGCCATGGCCAGTGGCTTCTCCGTGGTCGAGGTTGATACGTGGTTGGAAGTCATTCCTCAGGTGAGCGCAAGTTAGCATTAGATCCGTCTCTTGTTGAAATATTTCCTTAGATCATTGCCCGCATCCAAACTCCAAGCGTTAATGTGCGACGAAACATCAACAACCTTCTTACCGAAGTTGGAAAGCATCACCCCCAGGCTCTCATATATCCATTGACTGTAGCTTCCAAGTCCTCCAGCATATCTCGCAAGAATGCAGCTCTGGCCATTATGGACAGAATGAGAGAACACAGCCCTATCATCGTGGAACAGGCGCTTGTCGTCAGTCATGAACTCATCCGAGTTGCCATTCTTTGGCACGAGATGTGGCACGAAGGTTTAGAAGAAGCCTCTCGTCTTTTCTTCAATGACAAGAATCCCGAGGGGATGATTGCGACTTTGGAGCCCCTCCATGAGATACTCGAGGCTGTAAGTACACTCAATCAAAGTTTATCAGAAAAATTGCTCAGGCATCACGGAATAGGGGCCAACAACAGCTAGGGAGACATCATTCGCGCAGACATTTGGTCGCGACTTGCATGAAGCTCGGGAGGCTTGTCGGCGGTACCGTGCATTCGGCGAGATGTCAGAGCTGAACAAGGCTTGGGACATCTACTATGGGGTAAGAGTTAGGGAAGTAGATAATCAACTCTGTTTGCTTATCTTTCGTGTCCTTTCAGGTCTTTAGAAAAGTGGAGAAACAGTTACCTCAATTGACAACATTGGACCTGCAATATGTGTCACCACAACTGCTAAAAGCCCGCGATCTTGATCTGGCGATGCCCGGTATGTACCTTGGATTTTACTTTGGTACCGCGCTGTACTCATTGGCCGACTTAAGGAACATATCAGAGTGGTCGAGACGTCGTTCGCATCGCATCATTCGCTACCAAGCTCACTGTTATAGCTTCCAAGCAGCGGCCACGGCGACTATCCCTGAAGGGTAGTGATGGCCAGGACTACCAATATGGTTTGAAAGGTAACAGAGCGGTTACCCCAGCATTACGACATGGCTTATTCCTTTATATACAGGGCACGAAGACTTGCGTCAAGACGAGCGTGTTATGCAGTTGTTCAGCCTTGTCAATACCCTTCTGTCTGTTGACACCAATAGTTTCAAGCGACGCTTACACATCCAACGTTACTCTGTCATTCCATTGGCACCCAACGCCGGTCTCTTTGGCTGGGTAAAGGACAGCGATACCTTGCATGTCCTTGTTCGTGACTATCGAGACTCTCGCAAAGTTCTTTTGAACATAGAGTATCGACTAATGCTTCAGGTATTCATTACTATTCAAAGGGCATGTCTCATCTGCTGATATATCCCAGATGGCACCGGACTACGAGAATCTAACGCTACTACAAAAGGTTGAAGTGTTTGAATATGCGTTAGAGAATACCACCGGTCAGGATCTTTACCGCGTCCTATGGCTGAAGAGCGCAAATTCAGAGCACTGGCTTGAGCGCCGTGCGACATATACCCGCTCTCTGGCAGTGAACAGCATGGTTGGCCATATTCTGGGTCTCGGGGATCGCCACCCGTCTAATCTTTTACTGGAACGCACGACCGGCAAAGTTGTTCATATCGACTTCGGTGACTGTTTTGAAGTTGCTATGCATCGCGAGAAGTTCCCCGAAAAGATTCCATTCAGACTTACTCGTATGCTCACACATGCCATGGAGGTGATTTGTGTATCAGAACGTAGGCATTCTTTAGCTCATTGTGACGTTGCAGATAAGCGGCATTGAAGGAAGTTTCCGGCATACGTGCGAAATTACAATGTCCGTACTGCGCGCGAACAAGGAGTCCCTGATGGCAGTCCTGGAAGCCTTCGTTTATGATCCCCTGATCAATTGGCGGCTTATGCAAGCCGACGTCGATTCACGCCGACCAGAAGGTATGCCCCACTTCATTATTATCATTCGACTGGCCCATATGAATAACAGATGGCGAAACCGATCCTGCTCGTGCTGCTGAACTTGCTAAAGTATCGGGATATCCTCAAGGTCCAACTCGCAAGCTGCGCGCAGATGAAAACGATATTTTCAACGGTAGGCATTTAGCGTACACTCCAAAGGGATAAACTAATTCTTTTGCAGAGGTCGTCGGGGGACCTGGAGCGAGGCAAGAGGTCCGGAACGAGCGGGCATTACTTGTCTACAACCGTGTCCAACACAAGCTCACAGGTCCATCCTTTCCCGTGTGTTTGCACCTTTGCGTTACTGATGATTTCTCTCCATCAACAGGACGTGACTTCAATCCTGACATCGTCCTTCCCGTTACTGCTCAAGTGGATAAACTTATTTTGCAGGCTACCTCGCTTGAGAACCTCTGTCAATGCTTTTCTGGATGGTAAGATGATTTTGTTGTCCTGGTTGTATTGAGCTCAATTATATTTTATAGGTGTGCATTTTGGTAGCCAGTGTCTGTTGTCTCGTCGATCTCATAGATATCCACATGTTCCACATTTCTGTATTTATACAATAGCCATCTGCATGTTTGCCCTCTATCACCAAACGTTTGACCCTCGCGAGACCTCGAAATATCCAACCGCCGGCAGAAGCCGATTCATACGTGATCGTTTCAGAAGGACTCTATATCCATCAGTTATCCCATATACTCGCACTTGTTCCTCTCACTTTTCGCCTGCACAAACTAAATACAGTACCATATGCCAAGGGGAATACCCAACGCGAAAAAAGATGACTCCGGTATGCGTTACACATCCATGCATGTGCCCCTGGCGTACGTTGACACCATGACTGTATTTCGAGTGTTGACAATCGTGTCAGGCCAAACCCTAAGCATGTGGGCACTTCTTACTTGAAATCGGAGACACAGACAATTTGGTCGCGAAACGCAGCACGAAAGAAAGAATTGATGGCAGAGGAAACTGCTCCCTCATCAGAACAGAGGTGGGTAATTTGCATGATTGGACTGATCTTTCATATGGTAATGCTGAGCTGCTCAGAATAGGCGTGGCTCTCACGTTATTGTTATCCACCCTGGATCGCGTTTTCTAAGAATTGGCAGGGCGTCGGATGTTACACCTGTGTCCATTCCAAATGTTATTGCGCGTAGACACAAGCCACCGGTACCAGTTCCGACCTACGTCGAGGGTATTTCCCGTCCGAGAAAAGGGCATGTGCCACAGCTATCCGTGTCTGCGAGTCCCGAAGGAGACGAATATGCGGTCGATATCACTTCAGATGATCCTGTACACATATCTCTTCCTTCACTACACCGCATTGTGTACTAAAGTGATCATACAGTTTGATGCAAAAATGGGGTCAATCATTGTTTCTCTTCGCGAGCGGATGAGGTTCTACAAACTTCGCGTCACATGCAACGCGGCAAGGGTCGCGTCGACCTTTAACGAGCAATTCAAACCTGAAATCATCCCCGAAGTTAATGACCCGTTCCTTGTCGATTGGATCCAGGACCCCCTGGAAGATTCAGAAGTTCTAGTTGGCGAACGAGTATGTATCATACTTCAATTATAAGTGTTATCCTCTCAATCTTTCGTATTAGGCACTCCGGTTGTCCGATCCTCAACTCTTGAATTATTCAGTGAAGTGGCCAATCCATGGAAAGAACTTCAACACCAGAGATTATCCATCACACCAAATGATACTGGATGATATTGAAACTATTATCAGCACTATACTGAGTGAGAAGTTGAACGTAAGACGGCCCGATTACAAGGTTCGCCATCTTTCACTCCTCGTATAATTGGTGTCAATCAATACCACTAGGACTATTCTGTCGTTCTTGTTATCCCAGACTTCCACGATCGGGCATACGTCCGCGAATTCGTCAACGTTCTTTTAGTTTCATTAGGCTTCAAGCAAATATGCGTGCAGCAGGTGTGTGACGCGTATATTAATATCAACGAGATCTGACATCAAGCAGGAGTCGTTAGCGGCAACCTACGGCGCCGGAATCAGTAGCGCGTGTGTTGTCGACATTGGCGCTGTCAACTCCAGCATAGCATGTGTGGATGAAGGTCTTGTTATTCCTGATTCGAGGTAAGGTATACATTTAATGCAGAGTTTACCGCTGATTATCGGTCAGAATTACACTCAATATGGGCGGAGACGATATTACTGAGTTCCTGTATGTTCTCTTGGAACGAATAAGTTTTCCCTATCGCGATATTAATCTCGCGCGATGGTATGACTGGGCCGTCATGGAGGATTTGAAAGCACGGCTATGCACGCTGGCGGAAGTGAGTCATCGCATGTCATGCCTTTGTCACTGCTTAGTGTATTGCAGGGTGATGTTGCCCTCAATCTGTATGACTTTGTAGTGCGCAAGCCCGGTAAACCCACGGAAAAATATGGTTTACGGGCATATGACGAGATCATACTTGCGCCGATGGTGCGTTTCGCTGACAACATGTTTTCATCAATCTTACTGCCAGCTGGCACCTTTGATACTTACATAGTGCATTTTCGAGCCCCGTGTGATAGAGTTCGACAGGAAGCACATTGGTCTGCGCTCCATACCCCATCCGGACGTCACTGAAGAAATCATAGAGCATCCGGTGGATCATGTCGTACGTATTCCTGTCCGTATCCAGCATGGATAGGGCTTATTTACATCATGCCGTGAGACTCAAGCGATGATCATCTCAACGCAACATCTACTTCCACCGCCTTCTACTGTGCCGACGGATGTTAACCATTCTCCGATTCCCATCAGTCAGCCGCAGGACGGTACGTAAAGCCGTCTTGTCATGACTGTATTCAAAGACTGAGGCAGAGACTACTGCGGTTATAGAGAATGGCGGAAAACAAGAACAGCAAGAGGTATCACTGCCATCAACAGCGCATGCAACACCACCTCCGGCTGTAGAATCTTTTGCACAATCCACTGTAGGAGCATCGGGGGGAGTTCCTGCTGATGCTCCGATGGAGGTAGTTGATGTAGAGGGCGACGTCAAACCATCTCCTATCCCTGTTCCTCCTCAGCCTCAACCTTCTCAGTCTTCCGTACCAGTGACCTCGAATTACGGTGGCCTCGGTATCGACGTCTGTTTTGAAGCAAGTAAACTTCCTCTCGATGTTGCTATCTTCAACAGTGCCCGGGCATCCGGGGGCGATGATAAAATTCGCAAGCACCTCCAGGCTGTCCTAGTCATCGGGGGAAGCGCTTTGATACCTGGAATGGCTCACGCATTAGAGAGCAGGTAAGTTGCGGAACATATTCACACATCAGATATATTGAACCATTGGAAAAAGACTGCAGGCAATCGCCACTCCATTGGTCCCCAGCATGGACAAGGTACAAATTATCCCCCCTCCAAAAGAGGTCGACCCTCGTGTACTGGCTTGGAAGGGTGCCGCGGTTCTTGGCAAAATGGATTCCGTCGCTGATATCTGGTTAACGCCCGCGGATTGGGTAAGTGTTAATTCGCTACAGCTTGAAGTTGTCTCATTGTCGTTCAGGATGTTCTAGGTATGCGCGGGTTGAGAGAGCGATGTTTCTATCTGTAGTACCACGAATGCGGCCGCTGGATCTGAGTCACCGTGAGGTCCCACTATTCAAAAACTGCAATACATGCACTACGGTAGTTGTACATTTCAAAATTATCGATTTACCAAAAAAAGTGATGTCTCGGTGAATCTGTAAGTGCGTCACCATTCCTGGGGGAGCCACATCGGTCTGTCTTATTGTAAACCTTACCCATTTTCCATGAATGTCATACTTCAAGTCTGCCTTTGATGGTGACGAATTCGTCCCCATGCATGTTTGTCCACGACGTAGCCAGAGACGTTATCTCATGGCGTCCAATTCTAATTAAGACGGTGCATTTTAGGAAAAATTCATGAATACTTGAGGAGTAAAATACCTTTCTTTTCGATACCATTCTTTTCTTGCATGACCATCATCTCCCCAGTCAGCAAGCGGGTTGGACGCAGAGACATTTCCAGAGTCAGCCTCCTTCGCAAGAGTGTTGATCATGCCGCGAATTGCGTTATCAGCCGCTCTGTTTGGTGTGAAAGGGAAGGAGGATTCTGGACGCGGAACGTTATCGGGAGTGTAAAATAGTGCAGTCCTACACATGGGACAGTCCACGGGTTCATGCCAGCTGCCACACACACGATGCAATCGGGAGAAGAACCATTTCAGAATGCAAGTGGCGCAGAAGGTATGCCCGCACTGTCGTGGGTTCAAACTATATGGGCACGCCCTATACCACCAATCTAGTATTGTCCATTTGGAACTGATAAACGACTCACATGATCTCAAAACACCTGTGCAGAGAACACATAATTAATTAAGTTCATTTCACAGAGTTTCAGTTTTTTGATGGCACTTACAATGGGCACGTAAAATAGTCTTCAAGCTGCCTTATGGTGGTTCTCGCCAGCCGTTCTTTAAATTCTTCAAGCAACTCGGCGGCTTCTCTTTCCTTCTGAGATACAGTCGCAAGCTGTTGTTCGAGTTTTCGTGATTTCAAGCGGAATTCCTTCTCCTTTAGGATTAATTCCATCTCTCGGGCGGAAACATTGTCAGATACGCCCGAAGTACTGTGGGGGCCGGAGGAGAATGAAGGACCGATAGAATTAGGTTTCCTTGTATTCTGCGTTCCAGTGCAATCTGCGGGCGTTCTTCCGCGTTTTAATTGCTGTGGAAGCCCCGCATTCCTGACTATTTTTGTTACGCGTCTGTTTATTTTGCGTGTGGTGGGCTGCTGCGGCGCAGTTGTATGCTCGTGAACTATGATCAGTTGTAATATAGTACGTCAATGACAAGTTAGCGGGTGATTTAATCTTGGCATCAAAACTTGTTGTAAGTTTACCTGCATGCACCCCGCTTAGCCTTGTGGAGCGCCTGAGGGTGAGTGCCGTTATACTTCTTGTCATCGGCCTGGCCGCCGGTACTCGAGATGCTCTGCTCATTGTCGCGGCGCGAATGCAAGAAGCGTTACTAGTGACAGCGTTAACTTGGATGAGTGACCCATTTTAGGAAGGTGCTGTGGTTTGATTTACTTAAGGTAATAACGTACACTCTGCTTCGCATGCACAAGCTTGGTCGGTTTGTAAGACAGAGCGCTAATTTAAGAAGAGTCTGGTTCGTCCGTTGTGGCGCATTGGCACACACGGCCAGCGTGAGGCTTGTCACATCATTCACGTATATACCGTTATTGAGGAAGAGGTGCCATTCATTACAGTTTAATCCGGTACAAATTGAACCCTAGTACTACCTGTAAGGTAAGTTCAGGCAGTCTGTCAGTGTAGTACCCTATCCGCTGTTGTCGCTGTTGCCAATTGTGGTTCAATACTAAGGTTCCGATTGTTTATATGCTTTTGAGGGTGATTAAGTTCACATGCGGCTTGTCATCATGATGTACATTGTACACACGTTCAATACGTATGTAGTGCCGCTTGATTCGTTCCTGGGTCTCTAGGACTTGTCTACTGCAAGCAAAAGTGACGCAGTCCATTGGATTTACAGGGTCGAGGCTTCACCCGACCCGACGAGGGCGGCCGACGAATTCATTAACTATCTTGAGTCGTGCTTCTCCCGACACGGAGCCGTTCGCGCTACTTGTACCGAAAAAGTTGAAACCAACTTTGCTTAGGTGCACAAACAAAGTTTCCCCGTTTCTCACGACTGGTGGGGTTGCGACCTCGTTATCTGCCCGGTGAATGACTTTGAATCAGTCAGCATCTGGAACGTCTTTGATACTCCGCTACTGATTGTATGAGTTATCTTCTCAGTTAAGATCAGACTGGACTGGCAAAAAACTCTCATGCACATGAAGACCTTCGAGGGCCGATGACGAATCATTGCGCTCAGGTACGCTGAGACGCGCTTATCAGTTGTCTATCACCTTCTTAACGGCCTTAAGCATTCTGCACAGGCTCGGGGCTTAATCAGACAATGGGTCCGAGACTCACGCCTCATCGGAGGGTAGTTAACTACCCGATGCCACTGATCAGGTGCGGTGGTAAGTTTTGAAACTTCAACTAAGTTGTCGCCATATGATTGTCTGCGACTCTGGTTTGCCGCGGCGCCAAGTTGATCCGGAACTGATCGAGGTGCGGTTGCAAATTGGGTATCAGAGATGCACGCAGATTGAAACAGCCGCATATCATATCATACCTACCCAATGTGTATTGCCGGATGTGCTGTAGCAGTTGCATTGCTACATCATGCTTGCACGCGTTAGAATCCCGACTCTACGGAGTAGAGAGGGATGAGATCGGCTAGGCACACCTGTATGAAAAAATGCACCGCAGGAAATTATTTCCTTTTTCATTTGCATATGTCTCACTATCCGAATTTGCATAAACATGCGGGCCAACAGAATAGGACCAACGTCTATATCAAGTACTACTACAGAGACGCGACAGGAGGTGGCGAATCAGTTTCAATCCTATCGACAACAGTACACCGGCGGGCCAGGATATATCGGACATAAATGATACATGATATCCTCAGAGGCCAGGAATTAATTCATATCTCGGGGAGGAGGCCAAAAACCAGACTAGTACCATACGGTACGGCTGGAAAATGAGGCATATAAATTATGAGACGCTCAAATATATAAAATCCTAGGAGGAAAAAGCATCAGTTGGGCCTTGTCACGGTATAGGGGAGTTAGTGATTGGCACGAGCGCCGTTATATCTATGGCTGATCATCAAGCACAATAGCGCTGACTAGTTAGTTCAAAGTCTGCCGATCATTTCCACAGGTGAATGTTATTCCGTCGGATGACGGTTTTCATGATGTGTGGATAGATAGTGAACTTGCTGTATAAATTAATAATACACTCACCTTGTCGACATGACCACCTGGTAGTTAGTTCTGTACATATGTAAGGTTGTGATTTATTGATGCATTGAAAGAGTCTGACAGGGCTGATCGACATGTGGGTGACATTAGTGTGCTCCGCAGAAACGACACCGATTGATAGTCTGGTTGTATATTGGGGCTCACCGCCATGTTTTTAGTTGCGAGCCGTGAGGAAATAAGCTCAAGCGGAGAGCATTCTGTCATACTAACAGACATTGGTTAGCGATGACCACCCCAACCGGAAGTATTCACATTGCAATGTCGACAAAGGGAGATGCGTAGGCGATTTGGCAATGAGTACCACATGCTCCACGTCGTGGCTGCGCTAGCTCCGTCGCTTGTAAGTTGGGAAGGAAACTCGTCGAGGAGTTTGCTAATTCGTATGGCCATCACTCGTTTACTCTACAGCGGGGAGTGACACATTTGGGGATAATGTGTGTGACCGATCATTGTGACGACACGTTTTGTGGCTGAAAAGTGTGACCGGACCGCCTTATCATAGCAAATGATGGCATCACCGCAAAACCGCGCGCACACAATAACGGTATTATTATTATGGGGAGCAAAGTTTGGAGGTGGCCGAAGATGTCGTACTGGGCGTCGGGACCTACTGTTGGACGAGGGAGCATGTGAGAAATTCCGTGGTTGACGCTGGAGTATCGAATGCTGAATGGGTCTTGCGGCATACGGTTTTCAAGTGGATGACCGATAGGATGGCTGAGATGGAGGTTGGTCATGTGAGGCGGCGAAATCGGGACGCCTTCGGGCCAAAATGTGTTATTCGGAGTGTTTGACGATTGGCACGTAAACTACAAAAATAGAAATAATGTTCCAGTAAATTGAATTTGAAATTGGAAGCCTAGGGTGTACGAAGTCACGGAATATCTTAGATCTGAGTTTTATAATATTGAAGACAACGATCAGCGCGAATCGGTTGAGACAAGTAACACAGCTCACAGCTACAGTTGCACTTGCCCGCGCGCTCGACGGGACGAAACCGTCGTTGATAGTACGCCCATAATTTCATTCCGGTGCTCCAATTGATTGCAGATTTGCTCAGCTATTTCATGTCTATCAAGCTTCGCGCTTTGTCACGTATGTTTTATTACTCCCCTCCCGTAACGTATATTAACTCTTCCACCTAATCGGACAATCTCGTTGTGTCATTATTCCTCGAATCCATTCAACTTGTCCATTCCGCAAGCCGTCTTCTTTTTCTAAGTCGGTTCACAAAACCTCCGCTAGATTCCGTCTTCTTCAGGTTCGCATCCAATGCAAGCACCACTTCTCCTTCAACCACCACCTCTTCTTGCACTTGCTCAGCAAGTTAATCAAACGCGTCCTCGCGTTTCTCAGCACTTCTTATTTCACGACCTCTCCAGTCTTCTGGAGCCCCCTCGACCCATGACCGTGGATAATGATCATGATTCTTACTCTTCCCAACCGGCGGGAACAAACTACACATACGCACCTCGAACTCAGTTCGATCAAGGGTCTCATTCTGGACCTCATAACTTGTATGACGTAGCATCGTCTTCTCAGACGCCTCAACCATATACATCACTTCCAAATACTTCACCAACATCTAATTACACCCTTGTATCCCATGCCCGCACTGACGAAGGTGCATCCTCAGTCAACGGCACTCGCTACGTCTCGAGTTCTCCTTCCGTTGATGATCATCCCACTGCTTCATTTCCTCAGCCGTATAGCGCTCCCCATGACCAACATCATTTTCCTACATCGGCATCTTCCTATCCCCCACCGGATATGGTGCGTTACCCAATTACGTCGAACCTTAGTTCCCGTGGAACCGATAAATACGCCCATGCTCTCTTGGAACAACGCCGCATGTCCGAGCCAGCCATGTATGGCAGCGCAATAGGCGGTTATTCCACGAGTTCTTCAGCCGATCTAGCCTCCGGGCGATATCAACAGCTGCAACACCACTACACGTCATCACAATCATCGCCCAGATTGTATGGGAACTACGCCTCGTCTCACCAACGCACGCTGAGCTCAGGGTCTGTGCGCGATCAACTGTCGGGATCGTCGTGGAACGATAAAGATCAGCTTTCATTGCACTGTTACGACGGTGTCGACCTAGAAGAACCTATATCACCTCTTAACCCCAATTTTTCGGGTGGCGAGGGCTCCCCCACAATGGGTTTCCCTGGTATGCCGTACGGCACCCTTTCTGAGGACTATGGCCCATCACCGCCCGGTACGGGCACTTCCACATCGTCCAATGGGGCCAGACGCTTCGTTGACGCTTCAGGCTCGAGTTCTGACGGTAAACAATACTCATTCGTGGCCTTGCCTGGAAACGCTGTCAAGAAGCGTCCAAGGCGGCGCTACGACGAGATTGAACGGCTTTATCAATGTTCATGGCCTTCATGTTCAAAGGCATACGGCACTCTAAACCACTTAAATGCCCACGTTACCATGCAGAAACACGGTGTCAAGCGTAGTCCAAATGGTGAGTCTTTCACGCTCGCGTTTTACTTCGGCCGGGTGCATTTGGTACCTCGCGATGACAATGTCGACTTGTCGTCATTATTTTTAACTGTCGAAAGCACCAATGCTGACTGCGCACTTGCAGAATTTAAGGAGCTTCGTAAACAATGGCGCAAGTCCAAAAAGGAAGAAGCTGATGCCCGTGCTGCTGCATCAGCGGTGATGGGGAGATCAACCCATCATGCTTATCTTCAGCGTGGCATGCATGACTCATACCCCGACGTGGACTACCAACTTCGCTCGCATCCGCAGCAAAGTTCCCATGTTGAACGGTTCACTCCAACCGCCTCCCCTGAGGAGATGCATGAGATTGACATGCAAGACGTTTACGAACGCCGGCAGCAGCGTTTTAGTGGCCTCTTCCCTCCCGCTTCTCGCAATAGTAGCCCTGTGTACACTGCAAGCCACCCATCAAATATGCCCTCGTCGCACACGGCCATGACCCGCCTTCCGACCAACAGCACGCTGTTGACTCCTCTCCCGGGTTATGAGCATACGGGGGCCACCACGGACCTTGATGTCTATGCCTATGGTGTATACGGAAACAACCGTCCTGGTTCTGGGCATGGGAGCATTGGAAGCTATGATGAAAAGCGACGTGGTTGATTTGATGACAAGTAGTTGTGCGTTGCGGTCCACCTACCCATTCCTTTCCGAATTCCTTCCCGTTGGGATTTTATCACGATACCATCGACAGTCCTATGGTGCTCATGTCTTTCATGCCACGCATCACCGCCTCCATTCTTTGCTGAGGTTATATTGTTCATGCTATTGACTACTATCTTACTAAGTACATACATCACTAGTCTCTCCTCTCTTTTTCCTATGCTTTCATATTTTATTCGTTCATGTTTACGGATACCTCCTCACATTACACAGGAGACTTTCGCTCAATAATCATGGAGCTGTACTTTACGGATCATACTTGCCATCCTAGTAATAGTTACTTTTGTACATGAGTAGGAACGAAACAAATAGATTCTTAAAGTCAGGTCAACGTTTCCTTCGTTCTATGGGAAGAGCTTCTGATTGGTACTTCGGAGGATATGACAACTCCCTGACTGCGTAATCAACCGCCCATGAAATGAACAGCTGCAACTTGCTCGAATGTGCCACCATCTGTGGTCTGTCAAACTTCTATGGAGGGCACGTTGTTCAGCCACTTCCAAGTGATGAGTTCCGAACTTGTGAGAACATGACGTAACAACCGCATCCATCGCGATCACATGCATCTATGTCATCGATTGAGTTTCTGGACGCGCTGCCCGAGTGAGCTTGATTTTTATGCAATTATTGCAATGCAAATTTGATGTGGTATATAATCTCGCTTGTATTGGAGTGCAGTGCATGGTACCACGAGGTCAATGTTACGCCACGCAACAGAAATCTAGCAAATTGTCTCGGAATGGCCCACATTGAGCCACACTCATGCCGCGCATTATGCCAAAGGACTGTTGCTGCGACGACGACGACGCCCTGTATTGGCCGTGCACAGTTTGCGCCCAACTTGACTTTCTCATGCGGCCGCAACTTCCCGCTCCACAGACAGGCACTTGCTTCGAGGCTGATCCTTTGATCTGTGGGAAATCTCACCCCTTCTTATGCATATCTTTATTACTTGGTTCGTGTCGGGCCTTTCAGTCCCCTCGGAATCCAAGGTGAGCCATTTAAAATTCAGGTTGTGGTCAATCATTGTGTGTTTGTCTCCATACTATCATCCTTTCTTAGGAAGACAGAACTGTTCTTCAGAATACGCTGGACTCTAAAGTACGTTATACTGCCCACACTTTTGCAATCATCCGATATATAAGGCAGATGGACTGACATGCAACTTGATCAGGTTATTAATGTGCTACTTACAGTTATTCACGGCCAATCCCTACACTGCAGTAATGAATTCTGCTGTGTTCATGACGAGATAGAATCATTTCCAGAGGTGGCTCTCACGAAGTGAAACTCGATCCTCGACCACAGAAGTCATGGTGATAAAGCTCTGCTGAATGACAGCTTCGCAGTCGACTCATACCTTGAAGCGAGGCGCTCGGTGTTGTAATGGATACGCATGGCCAGCTGCGTGCACCCACATGGCCAATTGCGCAAGAGCGATGATAGCGCATCATAATGACATTGATGGCGGCAGCACAACCCCTGCATTGCCGGTTGCTTGAACACCGAGACGCCGTCTGGCCCTGCACATCGCGTCACTCAAACGACGTAAGCACTTCCATTGTTGGCGGCTGTGTTTATTTGTGCCGCGGGTACTGCATTAGGTTCCGCCGGATTCATGGTCTGCCTACTATGTAGTCAGGTTTATTATGTATCGGGATGTGGTGCAGGAGTCGTTATCTATGTAATACAGACGTACTGAACAAGTCGATATGTCTGTTATTTATAAGTAGCAAACTTTAGCATGAGGTTTTGATTCAATTAACAGCGTGTACATAAGGGTTCACAATTGTTCTCAATGACAGATAAAGAAATATCAATGGGCAAACGTCATGAGTTCGAGAAGCCTCGCCGCCAAAGGAAGATTTGATCAGATAAATGAACGATGGGCCTTCCGAACCCTTTTCACGTTCCAGATCTCGTACATGGAAGGCCTTCTTGCGCGTGGCACTGTGGGGGTAACTTTGTAGTTGGCGGCCGTCACGTGTTTTAGGAAATATCTCCTTTTGTGCTTTATCAGTTCTTCAGAATGATGTGCGTTTCACATATCTGTGAATGCCTCATATCTGAGAAGCCGATTAAGTTGGTGTATTTTTGTGAAAGTCCGCACAAATCGTGAGTGACTCGACTGAGGACTGGATCATATCGATACTGATGTACGGCAGAGGCTCTTATACACCAAAGACACGTTTGTCGTACTATTATGATTGTTATCAGATTCGACAACTTGCCTAGCAAAATAAAAATAAATTTTGCGCCAGTGTTACGTTAGATGACCAATGTAAAATCTTATGGCTATGCTAGCATGAAAGAAAACATCTTGGAACCGAGTCAGAATAACATGCTGCAGCCTGGGGAGGGCTTTACGGAACTCCTGGCTCACTAGAGCGGTGCCGCAGCGGATTTTGCTAACCGTGCAACTACAAAAAAGAAAGAGCAAAAGGGAGCACGCCACTATCAGTTTGGCAGTCTGCCGTCACAACAGAAATGCTGCGGTGATCGCCATAGACGCCATTGCATCGGAGACCTCGGTTTAATATTTTACACCCTGGATAGTCGGGATACAAAATAGCGTTTGATGATCGTTCCTGACTACGCTTGGTGAAGTTTAGCCTGGTACTGGCAATCTAAAAACGAGCAGTAACAGCAGTGTTAAAGATGCCCCAGGAAATCACATCAAACTTGCGAGCGCGGGAGATGCTTTTGAATGACTTCAATGAACGAAGTGGGTTCGGTATCTTCACCACTACAAAGATTTGAAGGAGTTGCTAAGATGCACTGTGCTTGTAAGTTAACAACCGGTATTTGCTACGTACAGGATTCAAGTAAAATGGGGGCATGTATAAATGAGTTGTTGATGAAAAGCGGGCAACATGCATGAATAGCCACGTACTGCCATCCGGGGCGATCGAAAAGTATCCAAGTTTCATGCACTGGTTTTCCCAACAACTTTTGCGGCGTGCACATTCTCGAGGTCTCCCTAATGTGGTTACTGGCAACCCCTCCTAGCATAATAACCGAACAACCCCCTGGCAGGAAGTGACCGCGACATGTGACATCATGATCAAATCGTTAACCGCAGCTCCCTCAACTGCGCTCTCTGCTTTGCCGCCCGCTGGGATTCTGTACTGCAACCATTCACTCGATGACTATGCTTTCTGACTTACCCATTGAAGTCCTTTTGGATAATTTATTGCCTTGGCTTGCTATTCCAGATCTCATCCATCTGGGAGAAACAAGTCACTTCTTTGCGCAATTGTGTAACGATGAGACATTCTGGAAGAGGAAGTTAGAAGAGGATTTCAATTTTACAGATGAGAGGACCGCACGAATCAGTGGATGGAAACATCTCTATAGAGGTTTGCGCAACCCAAAGACTTATGTATGGGGGTAAGCACTTCCGCGATTCCATTACTCTCAGTCCGCTTAGTCAAATTACTTTACGTAGCGAGCCTTCCAAGGGAAGATTAGGATTGAAGAAAATATCAAACTCAACTCTTCATGATGTCCCACACCCAGCTGAGTTGCAGATCAAATCAGGCGCACGTATAGTCAGTCTCTCAGCTGCTGGCTGGTATGTTGTCGTTGTCCCATACCACAAAATTGCTCATGTGACTCCAAAAAGGGCATTCTTTGCACTGGACTCTGCTGGTAGTGTATACGTGTGGGGTGAGTCCACAGATTATCGTGCGACATTACTAAGGACAGAAACTAACGTCACATTCACTGGCAGGAACTTTGAATGGCACCTCGTATGCTCTACAACACGATGGGTACTCCGAACCGGCAAAACCAGCTCATACACCATTGAAGCTTGACATGCCATCTCCTACGCGGAGCATTAGGTTTGAGTGTTCTTGTGTTTCGAGTAAATACTTGTTCACATTTGTTAGTTGTGGGCGGTTGCATGCTACTACGCTGGACGATCAGCATCGAGTTTGGACCTTTTTAAGCTGGGGCCGTCCATTCAGGCTTGACACGCAGGCGCTCGGCGCAACTTCGTTGGATTCTACTCCTGCGCTGGTTGAATCCGGCTGGAACTTTTCGTCAGTCCTTACCAAATCTGGTGATGTATATGTCTGGTGGCCATTCAGTGCACCCCTAAAGGACGTTATCGCTGCACAAAGTGCGGCTATGGATGCCGCGGATCTAAAAGCCCGCGCTACAGAGGATGGTGTCATCCCATGCTCGACATGGGAGCTTCACGAAGAACCCACAATGTTACCACCACTGCCTCGACTGCCGGAGCTATCACTAGGGTCAGCGGAACCCGTGAAACTTGTTAAGCTAGCAGCTTTGGAGAGTCGGCTCATCGGTTTGACTAATCATGGTCATGTTCTCTCGATTTCTGTTGAAAATGGTGTTGCTGTTCGGTCTGAGAGATGGGAATACGTAGGTTAATTTTATTCGTGGAACAGTCTCTACCTTACGCCTTCTCAGCTTCCTAACTTCTCTGAAGTTGACAAGGTTCAGCAGCACCCCGCTTATGTTTCTTCTCAGCTGAAGCCGCCGGAGAGCTTGCGGATATCCCATGTAATTACTTCGGCAGGCTTTCGAATGTTCCTATTTAGCTGAACCGTCTCCCAGATCTCGGCACAATTTCAAACATTTGTTGCTTATTCTCCCGGTTCCAGTTCTGTCATTCTCTTGGGTTCTCACGAAACACATGCCGCTTCGAATCCTGTGATTCTCCCCGCACTTCAAAACAACGACATCATCTCCGTTGTTCTTGGAGATTACCACTACGGTGCTCTTACATCCACCGGGAAACTTTTGACGTGGGGTGAATATTCTCGAGGTGCACTCGGCCTCGGTGATCCCGGAATGCTTCCCCCTGGACAGCCAGGAGGCTACAGAACTGAGGCACGCAAAAGAACTGCTGTCGCCAATGGCGGACCGCCTCCGCCGGGCATCTCCGAGCCCGCGGAGGTCAGCTTTGGTCACGGGGAAGCAAAGAGGGATAAGATGTTTTGCTTTGCTGTAGCAGCTGCTGGGTGGCACATGGGAGCTCTCGTCATTGATTTAGAGGTGAGATTTTGGCTGATTGAGTTCTGATCGCTGATTACTTTCTGGATCAAAATAGCCACAGGCAAATGTTCACAACGATAACGACGAAGACGATGGCCCTCCCATGCCAGGACGGTTTCCCCGATCTCGCGAAACGGGGGAGTCACCGCAGGACTATCCTGGGGAGCCAGGTCAGTGGCCGCCTATAGGGACCAGGGGGTTTCGAATCGGGTTTGCTGGAAGAGGCGCCATCAGAGGCGGACATTTGGGTCGCGGTCGTGGCCTTTGAGAGTAACGGCCAAACTTAGGGTTTATAAGCGTCTATGGGCCACTTCTCATGCTTAGATGTGGGCGTACGGCTATATCATGTCACGTTTCATTCTGCTTCTTGATCGTAACCTTTGATGTCATTACGAACACTCTAGGACTTGAGAAAGCTGACATACGACAAGGTATGATGTTGGTTTGTTTCCCTTTTCTGACTTGCATCATCACACCTTGCGGGGGCCAGAAAGAAACGTCCTCGTGGTGAGATACTCACAATACACCATTACGTTGTTTCCATTCCCGCAGCGGAGTCCCGAACAGGTATTAATGACACTTCAGATAGCAGACCCAGACTCACTCGATCAATATGTCATCTCCGATTATATTCTACGACATCCCCTCTACCCTGTCGGTGAATGCGTGGTCCCCAAACACGTGGAAGACCCGGTGTGTGCTCCATGTATGCAATGATATAGGCAGTCACTTACCTTGCACTTGCACAGATATGCCCTGAACATCAAGGGTGTTGCGTACAAGACCGAGTGGGTCGAGTACCCTGACATTGAAGCCCTCGCCAAGAAAATTGGGGCGCCACCGACAAGCACCAATGCTGATGGCAGCCCATTATACACCCTCCCCATCATTAATGACCCCAATACTGGGAAGGTTGTTTCTGACTCCTTCCTTATCGCCGAATACCTTGATGCGACTTACCCGAGTGGAACTACCTTGTTCCCTCCCGGCACGAAACCATTGATGGTAGCATTAGAGGCTGGTGTTATAGGAGCCATCGGAAGCCTTTTCCTTCATCAGCTCGCCGCTAGCTGTTACGTCCTGAATCCTTCCAGTGAGAAGTACTTCAGAGCAACCAGAGAGGCAAATTACGGGAAGAAGATTGAGGAGTTCTCTCCTGCTGGTACCCAGCGTGACGCTGATTTTGCCAAGGCTAAGGAAGGCCTTGTTGCTGTAGACGGCTGGCTATCAAAGAATGGTGGAGGGAAGTTCGTCATGGGAAACACCGTCACGTATGCAGACGGTATCCTGGGAGCGTGGCTCACCTGGATCAAAATCGCCAATGGTGAAAGTAGTGCTATATGGAAGGATTTCGCCAGCTGGCATGAAGGAAGGTGGGGCACCTACATTACCAACATGAAGCCCTTCGCATCAGTCTTGTAGTAGCTACCCTCCACTACTCTCCCTAAACAGATCATAGATCGATGAAGATAGCTGTTCAGATCATTGACTCTCCATGCGCAATAACTAGCGATTATGTACGCGGAAGCGCTGGTGTGGTGTTGTTAATTGATGTCGCAAACAAATGGAACTGTGCGGTATACGAAGATTGCAGATCGTAATCAGAGTTTCGATCAGGTCATCTAACCAGTGCCTGCTGCGCCGGGGTCATTATTTCAAATCCTAACAAATGTTCACCCACTGGCGTTCGATAAAGCAGGAAGTACCGCTGAGTCGGTTTGGCGCCTTTAATCTTGATTATCATGGTAATGGGCATCACCGAGGTCAGGGACCATGGGGAAAGAAGTGTATAAAAAGGCAAAATTTTGGGCCTGGCCGGGAATTGAACCCGGGACCTCCTCGAAACGTGGTTACCCTAACAAGGAATCATACTACTAGACCACCAGGCCTTGAAGTTCGCGAGTTCATGTAACACTAAGACGAGGCAAGATAATTTGGCGATGATTGTATATAAGAGCGCATGATATAACGAATGTAGGAAGCAAAGAATAAGATAAACGGCAGGCCCGGGAATATGTAATTATTTGAACTTGAAAATGTTCCGCAGAGGCGTAGTAAGACGGCTCTTGGGGGCAGCACCCTCAACTCCCATCCTGAGATCGTTCTCGTTCATCGTTGACCATCGCTTGCGAGCACGAGTGTAGGCAGTCTGCCCGTTTTCCTTTTCTGCACTGACCATACGATCATGACGGCCAGGAGTAGAAGTTGCCGGTTCGTTGAGCTTGGGTACAGGCGGGACCTGCTGGCGGACGTTATTGTCGACAAATTTCAGAATGGGCATCTCAGACATCCGATGAGAGCTGAGTATGGTACCCTTCGGAACGAGCTTGGACTTCACCATGTGCGACTTCTTGATGACAGGCTCCTGAATTGCCTTGGGCAGCAGCGTAGTAGGACTTGTCACGGGTTCAGTATTCACAGGCTTCTTTGCGTCTGCCGACGTGGTGCTATCGATAGGGCCCATGAAGCTGTTCCGTAGAGGAGAAGGGCGCTTTGCTGCTGTTGAATCTGGTGCTGGCATGACGAGTAGGCCCACATCTTGACTGCATCTGGCATCCTCGAAGCGAACGCTCTTGACCTTCTTTAAAATTCCTCTCACCCGCGGAGGGGTAGAAGAATTAATTAAAACAGGAGGAGGGGGGAGAGGGACGCATGGTGGACCAGTCAGGGGCGTTGGAGAAACCTTGACCGCAGGGACTATTGACAGCAGACAAGGAGGTGAGGGAGAACGAGTTAGACTGTCACGGGCGGAACAACGATCTGGAGTGACGTTCAGAGACTTCCTTGGCCTATCTGGTACGATCTTGGGCGTCAATGAAGGTGTGCTAGGAGTAAGAGATGCATTATCAACGGCGTCTCGAAGATCAAGATCGAGGTCATTCTCAAAGGCCCACTCGTCGTCATGGGAGGATGATGGCATTAACGATACAGAGTCCGTGTCCGAGTCAATAGATGCATCTTTACATTCCTTGTTTTCGTGCGCCACCGGCGTGGAGATCCCACTCGTAAGTGCGGCATATTGCGATCTGAGGCTTGATAGCATACTACTGTGGTCGGTGAAAAGTTTGCCATTGGGACTGGGAACGCCAGGATCGAATTTCGGCGACCAGACGGTTGGAGACCCGCGGAAAGCCGTAGGGATATCAGGATACTCCAAATCGTCTACTTCCTTGAGCTGCAAACCGGTGACCTTCTTGCCTCTTCGAATAGCAAGGGAATTAATAGAACCGGGTTGTGGCAACGCGCGAGATGACTTGCGGCATGTTGATGGCAGTTGCTTTATTGTCTTATCAGAGCAAGATTCAAGAACGGGACTGGCCGAGGAATGCGCCCGTGTCCCCATTCGTCCGCGGACGGGTGTAATGGGTCCTGGTCCAGATGAAACTGTATTTTGCTTGATAGCAGTTATTGGAACGTGAACGGACCATCGATTGCACCCAACCTGACGACATTCTTTCGAAATAACAGCAGTCTCCCTGTGGCTTCGGATGCCTGGACTGCAGGGCGTAGAAAGAGGGAATTTTTCTTTGGAAGACCTATTCTGGATCCGTTGATCCACCCGTGCTTGTCGTATCTTCCCATTTTGCGACTTGATGGTTTCAGCCGGAAAGATGGAACCTTCAGAAATCCAGTCATGTCTAGGAACAGAATTATCGCCAGTCCAGGGAACGTGCCTGGGGGGACGCTGGGGAGTTAGCCTATCCTACATTTGCTTTCGTCAGCTAAAGCAACAAATCATAGTCAATCCTCAACTCACAACCCAAGTGTTCACGAAGAGCTGTTCCTTCATAACCAAGTTCATGCGCGGGATTGTTGGCGCAGAAAGAACGATACGAGCGGTGTGTTCGTCTGGATGTATGTCTCCGAGAGCGATGACACCTGGACGAACAGCAAATGGCACTTGAGCGCGGTGACCTTGGATGATAAATATAGGTGGCTGGTGATCCTTTGGGAATGGCGGCACATCCTCCAAATCACTGTCATCATCTGCCGAGCTCCCTGTGAACGAGAGCGATGGAACGAGTGACTTGAGATTGTCGAACGGGCCTGCTTCAGCGAGGACGGTTACGATCTCGAGCGACGGCGGGGACGGCAAGGGAGATGGGCGACCCGGAGGGCGAGGGATGCGTGAGGGCGACCCGGAAGACATTTGATACCAAAAAGCAAAGCAGAAAAAAGAACAGTGCAGACGCACCAAACATCAAGGAATACCATGGTCCCCAGCTGAAGCGAACGGCCGCGGCTGACGCCGGCGTTTAGCCCTCCGGCTGAAGAGGCTGACTTGTGCCAGAGTCAAACAGTAACTAGAGTTTACTTGACAGGTCTACAGACTTACTTACACAGTGATCGTGGTCGACTTGTTAAAATCCTGTTGTCTTCGTTTCAGGACTGTGTCGTCGGCCTTGCACTGGAAGCAAAATATCGATACGGTGACGGTATGTTCGCGGATTTGAAATTGGCATTATAAGCGAAAAACTACTACAAATATGACGAGAACCAACGCACAGAACAAGGGAAAAAGAAACAATCAAAGAAAATTCAAAGAAATTCACTAGCACTGCTATACCATGACCCGCTAAATCTTCAGCCACCCAAATTTCTTCTTCTCCTTCCCGCACGTGTTTGGACGGGACGCTGACATTGTATGGGAGCGAGACCTCTTGAAGAACGCTTTGAACGAAGTCATGCCAGTAGGCGGAGAGACCAAAGGCAGCGGTGATACATTGGGTACAGAGCGGCGACCGCATGCCCGGATGACAGGGGTGCTTGCAGTGAGACTGGTGATGGGAGATGGTCCAGGTGTGATGACTTCGCGAGGGGGACTCCGGTACCCTTCTGTGGGGTATGCGACCGGTGAGGTAGAACTACCGACAAGAAATGATGGTGTGCCCTTCATGAGTTGTCAATCAAGACTATACGATACGAAAAGAATATATATACCCGAGGCTCGTATATATATCGGATTGATCGCCTCCGTGCGATGGGTGTGCTGGCTGGTGGAATGGCCGAATGACTGGTTGGAAACTGGCACTTCCAAGGAGATCAATCCTGGAAAAAACGCCAACAAAGCAAATTGATTCACCTCGGACATATCATCCATGGACTCGGTCAGCCTCCGCCTCTTACCCTTGTCCAACAACATGGGTGGTTGGGAGGAATGATGACCTAGGTCATTGCCGAGCTGTTGGAGCGCATGTGGGCATGATACAGGTACGGTTGAGCCAATGGTAAGAATATCAAGCGCCACTGAAGCCTCTTCAGGGTATGGAAAATCTTGGACCCAACTAGCAAGTTCATCGAGTTCCTGAAGCAGTGCGAGCATATCGGGAGGAAAGCCAATATGTGTCGGGGAGGACGAGCAAGGACTTTCCAGTGGGCTTTCGACGTCGTAATCAGTCAGGTCGGTTGCAACAGCATGCACGAGGCGGTCATTCTGGGTTGGGACGAGCCTGAACATCCTACCAGAACGCTTGTAAAGAAGGTCAGATATAGGAGAGCTTGATGCAGTAGGTGGGCTGAGCGGGAGTATAGGAGAGCACGGAGGGATAGTGAAGGCCAGGGCTTTCTGATCGATGGCACGACGGTTCAGCGGAGCGCTCCGCAGATTGAGCGGTTTGGTATGGTGATGGATGGCAGCATGTTTGGATTCTAGAAGGGAGGAATTGTTGTCGATATCGGGGTTTCCATGATCAGAATATGAAACGGTCGTCGATGGGCTACGCTTGTCAATGAAAATATTTTCTTCTTCAGCAGGCGTATCATGATTCGAAACGTGAAAATCAAGCGCATCGACGGGTGCGTACCAGGGCATGTTGAGCGAGGGTGCAGCATACGGAGTAACAGAGAGGGCAATGGGGCTGACTCGATACTTGCCATTTCCGTGGCGGTGCCTACGACGTTCCGCGGGGGAGGGACTTTCTGTGATGGAGAAAGGGAAAGCGTCAAAGGGGACTCCTTGTTCGATACTATAACGGCTGCTCTCGTTTGCTTGCAGTGCCAGAGTGTTTCGCAAGTCTCGGAGGATGGGTCGAGGTTTCTTTATCGACGCTCTCCCATCTGATGATGCTGGAGAATCCGAGCGCTCGATGGCGGAAGACTTTGGGAGGGTATGGGATGACATGACGAACAACCAGTAAAGGCAGACCAATGGCCCAGAAGTTAGCAAGAAGAGGGGCAGGTCCGTTTAATAGTCAGCCGCTCGGTGCGTACATATGACGTTCAAAGAGGCTGACTTAGGACTTGCACAAGGAACCGTCATGAGTTGCTCTGCAATTGCAAGTAGTAAGTAAACATATTGAGCATCAATTGTGATCTACAAAAATCAGCTACAAATGAGGTCAACCAGAGAGACTCCGTGACTGGTCCTCACTTAACGTCGATTACACCCAGCAGGATGAGGGGAAATTCGTTGATGGCTGATTCGTTTGTGTTTGGATCTTCGTCAACACTGCAGAGTCAATAGAAATTGAATGTGTCTACTATGTCACAAGATTTCCATCCTTCAGATAGGTCGATTTTCGTCCTGAATGGGTTCAGAGAACCTTCGCAGATCATTATTATTCCGGTCATTGCGATGATCGTCGTCGAGTGCCTGCGAAGTTGTCCAAGAAATGATATGATGAATGATATCAAAATGATATTCACGATGATTGGAAGCGACGGGATCTCACGGTAGTTTGGTTGCGCGCTTAAACGCGTCTATGTCACTTGTTTTCATCGATTTCTGCTCTGGCAGTGCTCAACTTCGTCTCTGTTGTTGCCGTTGTGGAGAGCTCGGCGGTCCTCATCAGAGTTTCGTGCTTACACCGCGCTGCAGTGCAGACCACTCAGCCCGTTTACTGCCTGTCTCAGGCTGCAGATCAGGCTGTCGACAACGCTTTTCCACCTCTCATCCCACCACCGTCCATTCTTTTTCACCGCGTATCGCGCTATTTCATTCCCTTCATATTAGGCAGCAGCTTTGCAGTCTCAGAGCACTCGAGTTCGGTGAGTAGCCGTCCAGATTCGCTCTATCTGATGAGCCATTTTCTATCTTTTTATTTGCACGTCAGGCCGAATGTTTTCATTACATGCAGACGATAAACTACATAATCTGAATTTTATATTATCATAATTGATGTCCTGCTTTCACAATTACATGCTCATCTCCCTTTTTTTCAGGTCTTGTCAGTGCTTGCGCAGGGGTTTGGCCAGAACATACTGTGAGTATATTGCTCTTTTGTTACAGATGGCGCGATGAAATCCGAGAATATTTGCACGTCAGTCAGAGCTGCGTGTCTTACGGCGCGTGGTGGAGACGATGTATTCCATACCTGACCATAACTTCTTGCAATATATGTCCGTTTATAATAACCACTTTTTTTTCAGGAATATCCCATTGGATCTTAGCTCGCCTCGATAAACCATCTTTATCCATTTAATATCTCCATCTCGCTCTCACCTCGCAAATATCTTTATGTCAACTGCCAATGGTTCTATAGCGCCTGGCGCTTCCCGCACAACTCTCGCACCGCCTGCAACGAATAGCATGCGTCCCAAGTCAACAGGACTTATTCCAACCAACAATGTCACCACCAGGGAGGGCGTGACTGTCCGCACTCGAATCGACCCTACACTCACCGTGGATGATGTAGTCAGGCAGCTTTGCGTCAATCTCAAAGTTACAGAGCCCTCCTCCAATTTCGCATTGAGGGATAAAGATACTGATGAGCTGATCGTGAACGAGAATTTGCGGAAGAAGATCAAGAACAAAGCGAATCTCAAGTATGTAACACTGGGATTGTGATCGAGTCGTCTTACTGATGCTGTAGCTGTAACGCTCTACAGGTTGGTCAATAGTCCCAATATCGAGGCCGCAGAGATCGTCCAGAAACTCCTCGTCCGAGATGAGAGAACCTTCAAAATGGCTCTCTGGTCATTAAAGAAGTTCATTAAAGTGCGTCGGGTTTATTTATTCGTGGATGCTCATGTCAACAATGGCTGTTCTCCCAGGAAGAAAAGTTTGCTCAAGAATTTTTGAGCCATGGGGGTCTTTCCGAGCTCGCACAAGTTATCTGCACCGAACACGGAAACACACTTGCAGTGCGTGTCGTTTTGACCAAGCACAAGGTCAAGTCCTAAGTATCTATTTCAGTACGCTCTCGAAGCAATGCACAACCTGATGGACCTGGACTACGGCTGGTCAACCCTCGACAACACTTTCATTTTTAAAGTCGTCCAAATCCTCTCTTCGCCAAATTCTCTCATCAACGTCTGCCGCCCCGCCACCGCTATCCTAAAGAAGCTTGTTGAAGCTGACCCAATGAATGCGCCTGGACCACTGATCGCCAGTTCGAGTAGAGCTCCCCCTGTTGCACCCCCTGGCTCGGTGTATCGGTACGGTTTCCAGATCGTTTTCCAGCAGATGCGGAGGGAGAAAGGATCATTGGAAACTGTCGTGAATCGGCTTGGAAGCGCAGATACTGCGATGATTCTACATAGGTATGCGCAAGGCAGTTCAGATAGGGAGGGAATTGACATTTCTGCAGCATGATGCTGATCAATTCCCTGCTTTCGCACGTCCATGATACTGAGTGGGATGAGTTTATCTCTGAACTAGAGCGGCTCAACGTTCGGAAAGCCGTTATAGTACGTGGCATCCAATTTGTGTTTCACGGACCACTCATGGAGTTTTTAGCGACTCATGTCATCACACAATATAGATGACCTTACGTCCTCGATTCTCGACTTCCAGGCCAATATCGTGCGTGTGACATACCGAAAGAAATCGACGCTTGTCGAGCCTGAAGTCGAGCCTCTTCATGAGTCTGCTCTTGAATATATATGGAATTGTAGCAAGGTTCAGGATGGGCGTGATAATGATGGTGAAGTATTGAAGTGGCGGAAGCTTGGGTTTTCAAGTGAGAATCTGGTGCACGAGTTTCAAGAAGTGGGCGAGCTTGGGCTTGATTGTTTGGTGAGCACTGTCATTTTCGCCGTATGGTCCCTTGATCAATCGTATCACAGCGTAATTTTGTTACAGACGACCCGGATCTGTTCTCAAAGGTGAGCCTGCTTTACTCTAACTCATCACACATACCAACATCAATATCGTCGGCAGGTCATATTGGAACAGTTAAGCCGTCCGGTAGACAGGCGATGCCCCATCGCAAAGGCTTCGAATGAAATTGTTGAACTACTTGCAGAGCACTGGGTGATTTTCGCTCCTGCGTGTTAGTAATCCGTCGCGGAGTACGCAACTCATCTAACATATCCATCATCAGATTCAACATCGACGACATACCAGCCTTTTTTCCTCAATTTTTACCGGGTCCATGCTCTCGCCACACAATTTTTCTTGCGAATGTGGAATGAAAGTGGCTCTGCAGCAGGCGATTTTTCTCGCATTGTGGCGCTCGCTCGAAGCCAGTACGTCATGATCTCTCTTAATCCTTGTGATATTCACCGCTGATTCCTTCAAGGGTTAAAGTGGCGTTGCAAAGGGAAAACACCAAGCCATGGCACGAGGTGGAGCGCGATTTCCTCGACTGCGAGTATCGCGCCGTGAGGGACAGGCAGATGCAAGAGCTTGAAGCAGAAGACGACCTTCTAAGCAAGGTTCCTGTGCGGTAAGAATTTTGGCATCGGATCTTGGGGGTTCCTGGCTGATACTGAGAAATCAAGGAACTTGAAAGAGAAGATCACCCGGGAGTCCGCCGAGTTCGTCCGTCAACAACGAATACAGTGCCTGTTTCAAGGGGCATGGTTCGTCAATGGCATCCCCACACCAGCCAACGGCCTTTCGCGGCGACCAAACGCACAATGGAGATTCATACGACTGGTATGGCTCTGATGCGTGCTTCCCAAAGTAAGCTCATTGGCTCGATAGGACAACGGCCTGAAATATCTCCACTATGTGGACAGTGCGGTCCAGTTCCCCGTTCGAAATGGACTTGAAGATCTACCAGAGCGGATTGAGATCGCAGCAATCACCCAGATCGCCACAGGCACATGTGCATCTCCGCCAAATATCTTGCGAGATCACCTCGATCTACCTCCGCCCAACAATCTCACTCCATCACCCCTATCATTCTCTCTCCTGACAGCCACTGAAGGCTCCCTGGCGGACCAAATCGCATCGGATCAAACCCGGTGGGCAGATTGGACTGATGGGCTGAACATGCTTCGGCGGGACAGCGGTCATGTCACATCTGAGGAAACAGCAGGGTACATCAAAGCATTGACAGAAATCGGCCTCAAAATCAAGCTTCTCGGTGAGTCAATCGCCCTCTCATGCCGCCGAGAAAATCCATAACTTCTTCTAGATCTATCAGGCGAGAAGGTTGATATACCCAGTGGATTGGTGGCAGGACCTCCTCCAAGCAATACCGATTTTTTCTTCTCAGATCTCATCTGATGCGATGAGGTGGGGTGTATTTTTCTCTTATAATTATGACTCGTATACGTCTATCAAGACGTGATGAGATTTGATGACGGATAATCATGTAAACAATTTATTAGTTGCTCGTATACGGCTTTTACAATAAACATCCCTTGTCTCGTGGAAACTATATCGAGAGGATGCGTGCAGTTGATGCAGTGTGCAGTTGATGCAGTGGTGGCTGATATACAAGCTGAGGCAGTTGATGCGATGAAATGAGGACTGTCTTGTCAGTAGTGTGGTTGGGTGTCAGATATTAGTTGTGCTGGATATGCATGTCATACGGGGGTTGAACCCGCAATGCGGAATGTGGGGGGTATGCGAAATAGACCCTGCTCTTAAGATCAAGGCTAGTTTGGAAGTGCCTGGAGCGCAGCAGAGCCGTTGGTGTGTTGGGCTGTGTACTCAGCACCTGCCTTGAAGAAGGGCCCAAAGATGGCTTGTGGATCCTTGAAATCGTTGTGGACGACGTTGACGAGGTATGATGATTCAAAGATCCCCATCATGAGCTTGCGTGATGGGGTCTCTGCCTCATAAACATTGGCCCACTTGACGCCTAGTTCGTATGCTTCATCCTGTGGAGCAATATTAGGAATGATCGTACCGAGCCAAACACAACTCACCTTCCACGCCATGAAGCTGAGAGCCTCAACAACCGTCGGCTGAATGACCTCCTTACCGGGAAAAATTCCCCATGTGACAGCGTTGGGTCCGTCGGAATGGGTGTTCGTCCTCAGATCACCTTGTTTGTTGATGACATAGTAGGTCATATTGCTATCGCGTTCAACGTGGGCAAGCAGGAGTTCTAGTAGTTGAGGGCTAACAAAGAACTCTAGATATGCCTAACAGATGGCAGATGCAAATGTCAAGAGGGAGTTCGCGTATCGAGGGCGGTACTTACCTTCTGGTAGACGTACCCATTACTTGGACCCCAACCAAACTGTGGGTCGTCGCTCTTTGCACCATTGACGGCGGGCTGAGAGTTGATTGTCAAGAAACCAAGTTCATTCATCTTGGCGAGTTGCAAGGCGATGGCTGAGGTTTCGGAAGATGCTGCTTGATTTGACCATGGGAGAGCTTTGAGTTCACCCAAACAGAATCGGCTAAATAATGATGCGACTTCTGCGAATGCCTTGGGCTCTCCCCAAAGTTTGAGAGCCTCCTCCTTCTGTAGTAGAAGTCAGTAACTGAATTGGTGGTTCGTGTTATATGTTACTCGCCGTTTGTTTGAGCCAGATACCGTATCCATCGAGCTCACCATATGCGGGACTCCGCGAGTCACCAAACCGACCATTTGGGAACTCATCCCAGTTTTCAGTACGCGAAAGGTATGATTCGGTCCGATTCGCCCAGAAGATAGGACGGATGTTTTCTTGCCGTCGGTTCGGTGTAAGCGACTGAAACAGAACATGAGAATAAGGCATTGAGCTGTAAGGGGTTCCACATACTTGTCTCCAGGGCAAAGGCTTAATAGTCTCTACACGAGGCATAAGGTTCAGCTCCTCCAGCAACATCTTTGTCCCCTTCTCCAAGTTCATAGTATAAAAGTGAAAACCGTGGATATCGAGGTCAGCAGCGAGAATCTTCCGGCACATTTCTGCCACGAGTTTAGTTCCAATCTCCCGAACTTTCTCATCATCGTTTTTATAGGGCTCTAGAGCGTCCAAGAAATATTGCGGAATCTTGGTGTTCGCAAGAGATGTCGCCTTTAAAAAGCCATTCCACGTTTGAACAGGAGCAATACCAGGAACGATTGGAATTGTGATTCCAGCTGCTCTGACTGCCCTCACCCAGTCAATGAAGACATCGACGTCGTAGAACATCTGCGTGAAAATGAAGTTAACGCCTGCATCGATTTTCTCCTTAAGGTACTTCATCTCGAGGTCGCGTTCTGCGGGCGGAAGGAGCTGGAACTGAGGGAATCCAGCGACTGCGATATCGAAGTAATCCCCGTACTCGTTGTGGATGTGCTTGACTAGGTCAATACCGTGCACGAAACCACCCTCGACTGCCTCCCACTCATCCTTTCCTTGAGGTGGGTCACCACGAAGGGCCAAGACATTGCAACAACCAGCTTTTTTTGCTTCCTGTATTAACTATTAAAGTGGTATACAGGCAAATCGGACGTGAATACACACCCGCAGAGCAATGTCGACTTTCTCTTTAGGCATATTCGTACATGTCAAATGCATGCATGTTTCTATGCCCACTGAACCTTGACATGTCTTCACCATGTGTGCAGTTAAATCAGACGTCCGACCACCAGCATTCCTATTCACAGGGCGTAAAGATATTTCTCATCTTTTAAGTAAACGCCTACCATGTAATGTCAATGAATTCTGGGCCCAATGCAGCCATGCGCTTTATACGATCAAGCAAGTTTTGCAGACCCTATGAACACGTATCAGATAGCTGCATGTCTGATGACCGCGATGGGGTCGCACCTGAGCTGTCCGAGGCGGAAAATATTCGAACGACCACCATATTTTTCCCTCTTTGCTGGACTGCTCGATCTTTTTGCTAATTCTCATTTGTGAAGGAAGGAAAGGAGGAAACCGCGATGGATAACGTTAAGAGTAAGGTCTGGGACAATTTATTTAAGGACACTTTAATGGTTCCCCGCGGCTCTTTTCATAGAGCGTGGATTTCTCCTGACCTCCACCGACTCATCACGTAATCGAGCGAGTTGTGCTGGCTTGCCGCTTGTGGCGAAAGCCGTTCGGGTCATCGAAGCACGAAAAGAGTCTCACACATAGTCTGCCATCAGAGTTCGAAATGTACCGGATACAGCTGAGTGTAGTATACAAGAGCGTGAGAGGTATCAGAATGCACCGAAACATTCATTGAGACGTGTATCGACCGACGCAAGACAACAAAGTGAAACAATTTTTGCATACAACACTTGGTTGTTGTCCCTCGAGAATGGAAGAATTTTGAAGGATGATATCGCGGGAATGATGACACGAAGATATATGGGTCACATACTCTTGTGAATTTCAATCCCTTCTCACGAGAAATGTCCCTTGATAGAAGGAGCATGAGAAACGAGGATGCACAGAGTTGCCACACCTACGAGCGCTAACTGCTATTGACCACATATATGATACAGGTGGCCATGATAATGAAAGTGACAGCTGCCATAATGATATGGTGTAATCTGCGAGTGGCTGTTATCAGCATGATAAAGTCTGGGGAACTGCAAACTTACTTGTGTACAACAAAGAAGGCCCTGACTTTCATTAGGTCATCTAGACCTGTGTGATACTCCCAGAACGCTGCAGCGATTGTAAGTAGGGCAGCGATAAACTGAAGAATTGCGAGCGGTAAACTGAAAGACCCCAAGCTCTCAGACTGTCCCGTGCCAGGAGGTCCAGGGAGACGGATGTCAAGCAACGCCGAGGCAAACATGAGCAATAACAATAGGACAAGTTTGATATGTGACAAGAAATTTCGCTCTAGCATACAAAAGTCGCGGACAGTGCTGCCCACGACTAGTAGCGGCGTCGGCATCGCACAAGAACAGCGCAACTTTCAAGTTGAAGTTCCCACTACAGTCAAACGTCCATATCACGTGAAGCGTCCATCTATTATGTAAGTGAGAGACGGAGACTGAAGTACTACAGAATTAATGCCAGAAACAAAGTATCGTAAAGAGTGAAACGAAACAGGAGTAGAACCGCCGAGCCAAGTTACAAAACATGACCATCAGGTATCGTCAAGAGGAAATAATGGTAATAGGGTCAAAGTGGTCAGCGTGCTGCGATGCCAATATGTGTCTAAACCTGTTAATACCCGTTAGAACGTCGTCCCAAGCTGCGATAATCAAAATAGCAGTTATTATCATGGATGACTCACCCTGAGACGTCGGTCTGTTTCACTTGTGCGGAGCGATTCCTTCAGCTGAGCTCCAACACCAACTAGGACCATCGTCAACACTGAATGTGGGTGTGCTCCAGCACAGACACAATTTACCGTTACAGCCTTTTGAACAATGTTTTATGTCATCCAGCCGTTTCGTTGTATACCTCAAACAACGCGGAGCAACACAGTTTCGAGACCCCAGTAGCCGAAGGGGGAGACATGGGATCGAGGGAGTGATTTCTAAGAAGCAGTGCTTCACAATGGACTCTCGAGCTGAAGGAGTACCCTCCTTCCTTGAAATACTTGCTTTGCTTTGTTCAATAAATTCCAAGGTCTTCAAAGTGATTTCTTCCACCGTCTTGTCAGCAATATTCAACTCGGTGGGAATCTGTCGGATGATTGGGGTTAGTGAGACGAAAAGTGGATGTTTTTTCTTCAGGTTGCATGTTGAGGGTATTCAGAACATGATCTATACGAAACGAATACACGATGTTCTTCAGCAGCACATTCACATAGTAACTCGGATAGAAGACCTCGAACAGATACTTCCGAAGCAAGAATGTAGGTTGTCTAGTGCGCACAACTATAAGTAGGGTCTATGTCAGCCGGTCGCAAGCAAACGACATACATACCTCGGTCTCCCATGCTGATAGTCGGGATGTACCTTCTTCATCTACTAACAAGCTCTGAAGAGCAAATGGGTAGGATTGACCAATGGTACTATGGGTCTAAGGATCTGCATGATGAAGTTCGTCGGCTGGGTCCTCAGTGGAAAGTTTGGCCCATCGGAAGCATAATTGACGAGTTCATACTGCAAACTGGAACTTGTCATAATCCTCACTCTCCTCTATAGACCACTGGTCCCACCTGATATCTGCAAGTGCTTCCATTTGCCCCATTCCCTGTTCGATGGGTCTAGGATGTTTCTGAAAACTTGGTACGAAGCATAAGGAGCCTCTATCAACTCTGGCAGTACCTCGTCCACGACAGGGGTAGTTGTCGTTCAGCCCGAGTGCAGGACATGGATTGCCTGGCTTAGTAATCCAGGATAGGAGTGCGCTGTATGCCGCACCCTTCCCAGTTCTATCATACCGTGTGTTCGTGACGCTACAAAGAAACACGAGCTAGACTGGAACAAATCGAAAATCAATATCACGTGCCGAAAAAGACGTGTGTTGTTGTGAATTATTTGGTCATAGTTGAGATTGCAGATCATCAACTTCTGTTTTTCCTTCCCTTCGTTACGATCTTTACGCTCTTTAAACCACGTCTATAAACCGGGTAACATACACGGCGAACGAAGTTCATAACTAACATGGGATTTTTGAAGAAATTCTTTTCGATTGGGAGCAAGAAGTCAAAGAGACGAGAATCGGCGCATCATGACCTTGAATCCCTACCCTCAATATCCAAACACCTGCAGTCGACGCGAGAGGAAGACGCTGAGGCGGCAGTAAGCCGACTTCTGCGCTCCTCTTCAGCGCGTTTTCCTGCTGAATCAGGTTCGAATTATGCCTCACTTCCACCTCTCCGTAAGTGAATTACGATCAATATCTTTCTTGAGTACTTATTTTTTTCCTTAGCTCATCCCATTAATAATGTTCTGCCGGCGCCGGCTGCATCTACAGCGACCCTCAATAGCGTTTCACAACGCCACTCTTATACAGTAACTGTACACGGTCGCACAGTTCACAGCCGCACCGAGTTCCCGAATGCATACCCTCCCATGGACAGTCTTGCAACTCCGAAACGGAATTTAAACGACTCTGCACGACGCCGCTCTAAAAGCGTACCCATCACCCCCCGCGATCAGAACCGTCTTCTACGTCTTCGCCAGGACCCATCCGTCGCTAGCTTGCTCAATGTTTATGATGAGAATGGATGCCTAGACTCTCACGTATTCTCTAATACCCCACCTGTCGCAGGACCTCTGCGAAGACGTCGCACTGGCTCAACCTTTCGACAGCTATTGACGAACCCGTCTAGCCCTGAGCTCTGTGACAACAGTGATATTGAATGGGCTGAGAGTGTCCTATGGTAAGCGGCATTTTATTTTTGTTAATGTGTCACTTTCTGAAGATCTGCCAGTGAAACAGATAATAATTCTTGTGCATCTTCTGAACTTAAAACACCTCGCGATCCCCTTTTCATGTCTTCCCACTTCAACCACGCTGACCGCAGCATCACACTCTCTACTGAATGCGACACCTCTGCACCAAATCAACCCACATTCTCCTCTCTTGAAGTAGAGCTCAGCGCCTCCACTGAAATCACGCGCCACGTCCACGTCAATTCACCATATGGGAATCCAATGTCTCACCAACGTGCCTCGCAGATTTTTGGGTTCCTCGCTGACAAGAAAAAGATTTCTGAAGAGCGCCCCTCGAGGCTGCCAACACGAAAAGTCACTCCCCCCTTGCACGTTATGTTGGATCTGGCATCCAACGACGTTCAACCCCCTCTCAGCGATACCCAATTACCTGAATCCGCCTATGCCAAAATTACTTCACCGCTCGTATTCCCCTCTTCGCAATCTATGCAAGCTTCACCAGCTCTAAACGAGAAGTTACCCCATCACGTTGTACACTCAGAGTCCGAACCTGTCGTTATCAACCATACTGGCCAGAGCAGTCGAAGTCCTCGCGGTCCACGTGCTTCTACTAAGATACCCTCGCGATCCAAGTCGAATCCCAGCCCGTGGCTGCAGGATGATTTGCCTCCGTTATCAAACATCAAGGTGGAGGGTACTTCTTCCAGACCTGCCTTCGGAGAGAAATCAAATGCGGATGTTAGATACCCAGGTTTCGCTACCATCATCAGTGGAGACGCAGCCTCTTTCATCCCTGCATCCTCTCGTCCGCGCTCATCTCAGCGTTCCAAAATTGTTGACCTTAATGACGATAGCCAACACATCTCCGCACGCAATAGCTCGTCACTTCATGCTTTCGCAAGCGCGCCATCTCTTGTAAAGGATAAATATCAAGTCGAGGCTTCTTCGTCCGCTCACATGCCTCCGCACGATAAAGAGAACGACATAGCATCTCAGCTTCCCCAACCAAAGACACCTCTGCGACCCTTTGGTTTCCGTCCACCATACTTGCAGGACAAACCCTCGCCTGCGTTGTCCTCTGAGTTGTCCCCCATGGGGAAGCAGATTATGACGAATCTACGACACCAACGGATGCAGGCACGACAGAAGGAACGGCAGACGGGTCGCTTGGGAAGCAGTCATAGTCGTATTCGGTATTGATGACTTTTGTTTTGTTTTGCATCATGCTATCTTTGTTTTTCAAAGCTTTGATATGGTTTCGCCTTTGTCTGGACTCTGTAGTTGTCACGATATATGTACCTCGTTATGAATCTCTGAATTTCACAGACAGTGCACGTAAAACTGAGTCAGACAAATTACCAATTAGGGGATAGTCGAAGAGGGTCGCCTCGTGGAGGAGTTTCTTTGTTTGTCGTTCTCTCACACGCTGGCTTGGTTTATCCACTCCCTATCACTGACCAATACTTGGTTCAGCTCCGTGCAGACCAGCCGTGTGTTATCCAACCCCATTCGTAGCGGATACTCGACCCCTTCTGCCAGCCCAACTTCCGAGTCCTTAGACCTAGACTTAGATTCATACGAGATGGTGCAGAAATACGGAGCGGTGCTCACAACGGCGACTGACGCAACCGTAGGTGATAGCGAGAACAGTGCCCTTCTTACAGGGGGTGCTGCTCCTTCAGTTCAACAGAAGGAAGGTCATGCGAGCATGCTGAGTTCCGTGAGCAACCTCACAAATACAATCATGGGCAGCGGCGAGTGCTTTCGTTCGATGTATAGTTTCTTGGGACTGATTAGTTTGTATGCAGGCATGCTCACCTTTCCTTTGGTAGGGTTCCGCAGACCTGCAGGGTGTTTCCATGAGCTCATTTAACGTCATCAGGCTATGGCGTCGTCTGGTATCATACCAGGAATTATTACTTGTATATTCTCCGGTTGTATTGGCGCCTTCGGTCTTTACCTACTCTCCTTATCGGCTAGACGCGCACCGCATAGAAGCAGCTCCTTTTTTGCGATTGCACAGCTTACATTTCCGCAAGCTGCTATATTCGTTGATGCTGCAATAGCCATCAAGTGTTTTGGAGTATCTATCAGGTGGGTGTTCTTGAGCTTATTCTTTCAGTGATGCTAACGGCATTCAGCTATCTCATCATTATCAAGTCGCTCATGCCCAATGTTGTGGAATCGTTATACCATGATTTGACTTCCCCGAACACTAATCCGCCCGCGTGGGCCCTGTCAGGTCGGAATTGGATCACGCTCATCATGTTCATTCTCGTCCCTCTTGCTTCCTTCCGTCGTTTGGACAGCCTTAGACACGCGAGTTACGTCGTCCTATTTTCCGTCGGTGAGCTCAAACCCGTAGTATCATGCATTGAGACTAGCGATTAAATCTGCATGCACGCAACCCAGTATACCTCTTGGCTATAGTCATTATATGCTACTTTAATCCTTTAGAAGGCACAGCTCCAGCTGGCGATATCCATCTCATTCACTTCACGCCAAACTTCATTTCGACATTCCCTGTGCAAGTCTTTGCGTTCACGTGTGCCCAGAATGTATGGATTTTCTCTGTACCATGATGATTGACTCAATAGTTATTCTAGCTGTTCCCTATCTTCAACGAACTGAAGACGAACTCGCAGCAGCGCATGAATATCGTTATTGGGACTTCTATTGGTAGTGCCATCATGGTATATGAATTCATCGCACTCTTTGGCTATCTGACCTTTGGTTCCAATGTGAATAATTGCTCTGCGCTTTTGTATTATGTGTATACTGACGATTTCATCGAGGTCGGCGCTAATATCATTGCTATGTATCCCTCGACATCGATATTCATCGCTATTGGACAGCTGGCCATCGTCCTGCTTATCATGTTCTCGTATCCCCTGCAAGTACAACCTTGCAGGAATTGCTTGGACAAGATTTTCCATGTAGGAGCCCCTATCAAGGTTTCTAGCAGCGATAATGACGGCGGAATTGTCGATGAGGATCATGCCGTTGCCGACATGTCCCCTTTCAAACACACACTGCTGACCGCTGCTATTACTGGTGTCGGTTTCATTATTGCATACTTTGTTGATAACCTTCAGATGGGTGAGTTGTTTGGCCGATGCTGAGGATGTGACCGCTTTGATTTAACAATTTGCCCTGCTTAGTGCTCTCCTTTGTTGGTACCACTGGATCCACTACTATTTCATTTATCCTTCCCGGGCTCCTCTTCTGGAAGGTGAGAATCTGACTTCCGATACTTTCGGAACCGCCGTTAAGGACCATGTGTTTCAGATCTCTCGAGATGATCCTAGCATGAGCAGGATGCTCAATAAAGCTGCCCTCGCTTTAGCAGGGTATGGGTGCTGCGTGTTTGTATTCTGGTACGTAACGTTGTACTGCTGTCTAAAGCAACGGGGTTTGAAATCGTTTCAATAGCTCGGGGTACAACATCTACCGAATTTTCAATCCCTCCTAGAAAATTTATCCAACTGATGCAGAAGGTCCTGTAAAATATACGTACATTTGAATACATTTTGTTCTCTTAGGGAGAATATAATTTGCATTTTGGTGTGGACTTTGTGAAAGCGCCTTACATATAACTTAACATGCTGTGGAGACTGTCAAACTCGTGGGAAGCGGTGGATTGGGCTTGGGATTTTGGGGCCTGTTAGACTTTCATCCTGAACAACTACGTTCCCCTAGACCACCAGATGCCTCCAATCTTCTTGTCCTGACCTTTTCTTTAGACAGGTCCTTAATTTCAGTGTACGACGCCGACAATCCATTTACTGTTCAAAGTTTCCATGTCATTTCGTGAGTCGCCTCCAGATCCCTTTCAAGTAATTTGTGGATGCGTTTCTGATTCTGAATGCTGACCATGACAATTGCATTGGTTGCTGTACTTTGCGATACAGAGCCGCTATCAACGCCTTCCTTTTCAGCATCTCCTGCGCCCTATATATCCTGCTCTTCATCACCATCTCCTTCATTGTCCCACACATCGTCCAGTTCTCAGCTAGAGTCGAGTCTTGCACCAAGCATGACTTCAACATCACCCCCTTTTACCGAACCAGCAAATGTCCAGTCGCCGTCGCGCTCTGATTCTGACACTTTTGCAGAGTCGGAGGGCGCTAGCGCCCTCGCCGACGTCGATCCTCAGATTATCGAAGCCCTCAAAAGTAAAGATAGGATATACGTCCTGAAGCTCGGTGAGCAGATGGAGAGTTTAATCAATGACCGAAGGTGCGTCTTTTTGTCTGTTCGTTGTGCATGGTGTTGTTGCGTCGCGATGTGCGACAAAGTGCTGCGTATACTCATGCGGCGCAGCTGTTACTACGACCCTTTGCGACGTTGAATTAATTTTGATGTACTGACGACTTTTAGCGCTAGGCCTCGGCTCGATCTGATCCCTGCTACATCATATCAACGCCTTTTGGTGCACAGATGCTCTGCCTACTATAAACTGTCGCCAGAGACTGACCCTGTATCGAAGACGATTAGCGTCCTTCTTTCAGCGGATAGCAAAATGTTCGCATATTTCTACATTATAGTATTATAACTCACGCTGGTCAAATATAGTCCCAACCGTCGCATAGCGGCCCTCGTTCCTGCACAGCCTTCGACCCACCCAACTATCAAGATCATGCGACGATCTGCTGCTGACCGTGGTCGGTCAAAACCACACTCACAGGCTGGTTCAATCATTGGAGAAGATCCTGAGCTTTCCGATATAGAACCATCCGAATCTGGAAGCCAGGGTGGCCGAAGTAATGCTACTGGCAGTAGCAAGAAGCATAAGACGATTGCAGAACGCGAGGCCGCGTATAATGAAGCACGTTCACGTATCTTTATGGATTTCGAGGAGAGAGAGAAATGTAAGGAGAAGGATTTGAGCGCTAGCTCCTCGACGATCAGCCTTACTTCCGGTTCTGTAACGAGTGCTGGGGAAACTAGTAGTACCGGTGACATTGATGTTGAATCTGTCAGCTCCCCTACTACGGAGAGCGAGTGGTCTGGACCTGCCGTACGCGATAAAAGGTCAAATGGGTCTACGCGAAGCCTGCGATCGAGCGCCCCTGTATTTAACGTCAGTGGTTCAAGTAGCTCCCGAGGGTCAAGAGCGCCATCACCATCGTCTTTCAAATACCCCACCCTGTATGAACCCTCCCCAGCGGCTGCCCCGTATGATGGAGCCCAACCTCCTGTACAACCTGGCTATGTCAATCCTTATGTGTACGCATACCCTCAGCCACCGCCTCCCTCAAACTATATTCCTGGTTATCCTTACTACGCCCCTTATCCGTACCCTCACCCGCAAGCTCCAATGCATGTGCCAGACAACTCGACGGCGCATGGGACAATGGAGGCGTATCCCCCTCCACAACATGCCGCGCATCCAAGCGTTTACGTTCCGTACGCATGGTCACCCGCCCAGCAACAACAGCCACTTCCTCCTCCCATGCAACATACAGCGCAGCAATCTTCTACTCCATCGGTCGCACCCCCGGCGTCGCAGTATTCTACTTTTACGCCTCCTGTACCGCCTTATGGACCATACCCTATGCCTATGTCCGGCTACTTTCCCCAGCCTCCTCACATTCCACACGTACAATCGTCACCTCCTTCTGCTCAGAACCACGGACACTACCCGGGTAATGGATACATGAATAATGCTGGAGGCAACGACGCCATACCTTCGAGCCGGTCTTATCCTGGCGACTTGACTCACTCACCTTCGATGGGTCCTAAGCCTCGTGGAGCTCCTCCGGCGCGTAGCGCCTGGAGTTATGGTCCAGGAGTGGGTATGGGTGGCTTTGGTGTAAACAATGTGGGCAGTCGTCCTGGTGGTGAGGTGGTGGGCCCACGCCTGAGCTCGTCGGTTAGTAGAAGACCTTCTGGTAACTCGAACACAAACGCTTGTGGCAGGATATCAGCAGGTGACGAAGCATCATCAACAGCCGTGAGTCATTTGACATGCCTCCACCCTTTACTCTATTGTTGACTCACTCCCCCTATTGTAGTCATCTTCAACGACTTCGTCTTCTTCACGAAGGACATTCACGTCAACCTCATCTCAACATCCTTTACCCGCAAGACCTGATTGGGCCGTCGGTTTAAAACCCCAACCTACACTCCACGCCACCCATCCTCGACATCATGATCACTCGATGAATTCCCGAAATATGTCTCCTGCTAGGAACAATTCCCAACGTGGCCATCAAAATCCATCTGTCTCACTTCAGCCCACAGATTTCCCTCCCCTGTCGTCTATGTCCCCCACGCCTGAGAAGCGCATACCGGCTGTTGCAGGTGTCTGGACGAACCTATCATCGACTCGATCCATTCTCATGCCGCCGGGTAATAACACTTCACACGGAAATACACTCGCCAATCATTCCAACACGCAATCCAATGTGACAGGTGCTCCCTGTAATATGCGACTTGAGGACATGGACGGGGGATTCGAGAGGCCGCCGCCAAAGGGAAATGTAGAGTTATTCAATCCAAAAAGTGTCTGGAAACCCGGGGGGCCTCAAAGCCGTAGTCCACCAGAGGGCTCACAGGATAAGGACAAGATCGAGAAGCTACGCGGCGAGGCTGTTGCCAATGCCATTTTGGTTGAAAAAATGACAATGGTATCGGTGGAAGATAATGATGCTAGTTCAAATGTGCCGAAAGTTTCCTCTGTTGCTCTTGCGACTTAGGATTTAGGTAAGTTCAATCTTTAACCAGCTCGAAGTCTACTTGACGCGCTTTCAGTGATGCCGCCCCATGTTGTTGTGTCTATTGTTTTGCGCTAGCTAAGTCTGCATGTCGTTGCTATCGTTGCATGTATTCGCACACAGGGAATTGGAGGTTGTTTTCACTAGATATATTACAAAAATGTGTAAACATATAATACAAGTCCTTTTGCCCATGAGTATTGTTTGTGTTTGTTTATAAATATTATTTTCGGAGGTCTTTGCCAAACAAACTGCCTGAACACCCAGTGGCCGAACATGACCACCCGACTACGGCACAGGCCTCTACTCGAGGATGAAGATGCTTCTGCGCTTAAGCTCGGAGCAGGTATGCTTTCTTCCGTTTGCTGTAACATTGGTTTTCAACTTCCTTCACAGAGTTCAACAATGCTGGTTGCTTACTGATATCCGAGGTCAAGTATCTGCTGGAAAATAGGGACAAGGATGCGCCAGACACTGCGTATGACTTCTGGTTCTTCTCATCATCCTGTCCCTTACCTCTAGTCAGTGTTTATAACAAGACCCTCGAATACGTGAAGACATTTGCGAAATTCAACACCACCGATTCCGCCAGTGCGGTGCGAGAGTCAGCTTCACTTATGATTGATACCCTCTACTCCCCCTAACTGACTTCACTTTAGAACCCTTCGACGCGAACCCGCATTGACGCAATTCGAAACCGCTCAAATCGCCAATTTGTGTCCCGTCGATGCCGAGGAGGCCAAGAGCGTCATCCCAAGGTAATGCACAAGTTCTTTTATTTGTTTATATCTAGATAATGAACCGTTCTTATACAGTTTAGTAAAGATCGAAGACGATAGATTGCAAGCATTACTCGATGAAATACAGTTGATGAGGAAGTTCCAGTCCTGAATGATGCCATGTTATCCGACGTTCATCGTTGGTCCGCTGCTTTCCTGACCTGTCGTCGTGGACTTGCTCCAGTACTTTGACACCTCAAGGTTCATGCATGTCGAGCCTTTATCTATGGGTTTCACATCACGGGGACTGAGTAAAGTACATTACTACTGTCCTTTGTACGTCATTCAGGTGCCAGTTCTAAGGCGACCATTATACACTGCTCCAGCATTTTCATCATGCGAATGTCTGCCTCATAACAGTAATGACAAGCCTAGAACAATGTCAACAACTTGATAACGCGTGTCCATTAGCAAGGCTAAGGTGCTAAGTACGTAGAGCTCGACGCTCCGATGCCGAAAAATATTCAACGTCTTGCTTTAACCAAGTGAAAGTACGCCAACTCGTCCAATGCATTGGACATGGCTAGCGTGATACAAACGTTTGGTTTGTGCATGTAGATGCCCGTCTCCATAATATAGGAACGGAGCCTCGCATAACATTCCCTGCAGTAGAGGCCCTCCCTTGTTTTGTGACTTTGAGATACCATTGCACATCGATTGTGCACCTTGCAACTGACAAAAGAATGGAAACACAGCTACTAGTTAGCCTTCCATGTCCTCCAGGCGGGATTTGTTCAGTTTGCTCTCTGTCTCCTCATCGTCTTCTATGGTAGGGATCCCTTGTTTATCAGGGAAACTCGTCAGGTCAAACTTTCTCTTCTCCTTGAATGGATTGTCTCTCTTATCTCCCTTCTTTATAACGGCAGCCGCGGGAATAATACCTTTCGGGTTCAAATACAGCAGATCATCACCTCCATACGTGTCGATTGAGCGCACCCACGCATCAAATCTGTTTCTTTTCATCAGTTTAAGTGGCAATGAACACAGTCAGAGGTACTCACACCCCATCGCGGTCCTCAATGCACCGCATATTATCATAAATAAAGGTCTGTTTAAATGCATCGATAGACTCTCGGTGTTTTTCGAAATCGATTTCAGGTCGGTAATCTGGATGAGAAGGCTCGAGCTTCTCATTGATCGAAGTAACTTTCTTGTTATATGAGTCAAATATTGGGTACTCCAGCAGGAGACCAAGAGCAGGCATTTTTGGGACCATGACCATGCGCGGCCCGTATAGCTGCAGGAAGGGTCTAATTGTTTTGTGACCCCATCAGGTAACACAGAAACTAACCTCGTCGATAACTTGTCCTGGTGTACCTGTCCTACAAGACAAGACAAGAGCGGACATCATTTTGCGCTGCGACCAATTTGTCATCGTATGATTTCTACCAAAGTACAAACCCTTACGATCTAAACAAAATGAATAAGAGCAACGTTATCAGTAAGAAACCAACTCACTTGATGCAACATAAAGCTCTGCCCATGGAAGAGGACACTTATCCACTCGGTGTCTCCGTAGACCGCAGGATCAGATATCTATCGAGATGCTATCAGATGTTAACTAACCGCAATCTCGCCAGCCTACCTCAATTTTCCACATATGTCGCTGATTACTGCGATCTCCGAACTCACGTCCCACAGTAAAGTTATGGAAGTTATGCGTCCCTTCGAACTTCTTCGCAGTTTCACGGATGAGTTCTACTTGATCTGCACTTATCCTCCACATGCGCTTGCGTACGAGATCATCCATAGAGCTGGAAGAATGAGACTCAAGTGCACTCCAGAAGGGGTGAGCGGAAGCATCTAGAGGGACAACGCCCTGCATAGACTGTGCATGTTCTTCATATGCACGCTGAAATCCTGACCCCGGTTTTGGAGGTATAAGGAGGTACGAGGGGAAGAAGTAGGTGTACTTGCGGCTGTCGCAAGACCTGAGAAAAAGCTTGTGAGATGATCCACTGAAATGACACTCATAAACCCACATGCGAGCATTGAATGAATTTTGTACGCGGACCTGAGCCACTTCAAAGTTATTTCCTGCCTTGGAAAAGAGAGAGAATGCATACGGAGCCCCAAACACGAATCTCTGGTGGAAGTTCTTCGTTTACACGTGCCACCCAGTCTTCCACCCCAGGAATCGTAGTGATCAGTTTCATAGACACCAGGTTGCCAGCTGCATGGACTCCCGCGTCGGTGCGTGCCGCGCGCCCAAGATTTACCTGGAAATATGAAGCCTCTGAGCGACACATCACGACATGGACCATGTAGCAAGTCCCATACCTTCACAGGGTCGTCCGCATTGTCTGATGAGACTGCGCCAGCACGCACTAGTGCATCAAACAGGACACCTTCGATCGTCCGCACGTCGGGTTGTCTGTTTACATTACACACGCATGTTCAGCAGTGCAGTGATAGCGGAAGAACAGGAGAAAAATATAAAATGTTTTCCCTAGTAGAGCAGAGATAGAGGACAAGAAACTAAGTGCGAAAGAGAAAATCCAAAATTCAGCGTACATTTGCATCCCATTGCACCCCGTCCCGCAGAACCCAATAAGCAACGCACTCTGTTTCTTAGGCAGGCGCGGGGCTCTAGGGCCCTGCTCCCCACTCTCCTTCTGACCATCCTTATCCTGATCACGCGTCCCCCGTCTACGTCCCTTGTTCTTCGTATCTTTGGCCTTTCCCCGCCTGGATTTCGCCCAGCCCGCTGCATCCCGTTTTCCGCGTTTCGTATCGGTGGCAGAAGTGTCGGAAGGACCTTCATGTTCATGTTCGGTTGAATGTGATGTTTTCTCGGGCTCTTCATGTTCAATCCTCAAGCGTTTGAAGGACTCTGAACTCCCTGCTTGCACTTCGGTGATTAGTCGTTTGGCAGGGGGAGAGTGCGACTGCTCCGAGTCGTGTAGGTCATACATTACGTATATGTTCCTCCTGCGCAATGTCTTTGATTTTTGATATAAGTATCGTGCTAGAAAACAGACCGATGAACATACCAGTAGTGGTGCCCGATGGAGGGTGTATTGAAAAAGTCTCCACATGTGATCGAATTCGAGATGCCGATTATGGTGATTCCAATTGGGCGCAAGAAACCAACAAGAAACTAGCTCATCGTCTCCCCTAGCCAGACCTTTATAGATGAAGGAAGACAGTCATTCATTCTAATAGATATTATTTACATAACAAAGTGAAGATATAGTATGCTCTATGGTCTGTACATGATGTGTAGATGCGAATTGCAAAATATGTCCGCTTCAGATACAAAAAGTGCATCACGCTTGCCCACATAGGTGTACCACCCGCTCTTCGCACCGCCTATAGTTATCCACAAGGCCATCATAAACCTTGGTCACCTCGTCTTTCGGGGTTGCAACCAGCCTCATCCTCTCCACCTCACCCGTTTCCATTGTCATCTCCTCGAAGCTCCCACTCGCGCCCCCAACATGCGCCTTCCACCACGCAAACTTCGCGAGCACTGCACCTCCTGTCCCAGCAGCCTCCTTGCTCTCTGCAACGTAAACACGCATCCCAAACACGTCAGCCGCGAGTTGCCGGATTGTCTGGTTTGCCGACGAGCCACCAGTGACAATCAGCCGCTGCAGCGGCGGTGAGTGCGCCGGAAGAATGGCAGTAATACGTGATTTGATGCTGAGGAATTGGCTCTCGAGAATCGCGCGTGCATGTTGTGAGGCATCTGGCTGCAGTCCATGCACTAGTTGTGGTTCCTCATTATCTTTGCACTGGAATATGAATTCGCCCTGAACCCCTGGAGGAATGATCTCGGGGAGGGGGAAGTAGAATCCCATGAACCCAGAGCCACCCTGCGGCGACTGCTCTACGAGCTCATTATACCGTGCCCAGTCTGCGCCAGCACAGCGGTCACGGATCTGCTCTCGCGCAAGAGCACCGTTCTTGTAGCAAAGCATCGCAATCTGCGCATCGAGGGTTGTAGGGTGCGAGAGAAGGTGCGAAGTAGTGAAGCGGGCGGGAGGCGAGTCAGCAGGGGGAATGCTCAATAGAAGAGTTGTGCTCGTGCCCAGGGACAGGAGTGCATCACCTGGTGCTGAAAGGGCAACGACGGTCGCAGAGTTATCACCCGTGAATGGTGCAATTATGCAATCTGTAGGTAGTACAGATGAGAAATATTGCCAACCAATGTGAAAAATGAAATGCAGACCTGGGTTGAATCCCCAGCGTTCAACCCACCACTGAGAGATGCGTCCGAGAATGGTGCCGCCGACGACAGGCTCAGGGCCGATTTTAGCGCGTAGTTCGGGACCGCCGCATGCCTCAAGGAGTGCATCGTCCCACTTACATGTGAGTACGTTCATCAGGTTCATCCCACTCGCGTCAGAGACCTCGATCGGGGCGATATGCCCGAGAAAAAGTGAAGGGATAAACGACGAAACAAGAGAGATGCGCGCAGAGTCACGGTAAGCCGCGGGTTTGAGGCGACAGATCTTCGTAGAGCAAGAATTGGTGCTCAATCATTGGACACTGGTAATACAGTATGTACCACGCACCCGGGCAATTTGGGGTCCTGTAAACCGCTCATAGGCTCTGCTTCCTGTAAGATCTGCAAGCACCTGTGGACCGCCGACAGCGGCCTCAAGGTTACGGCAGTCCTTGGTCGTCGAAGAGTCCTGCCAGATGGGTGCATTGGGCAATGCAAATGCACGGGGTGCGAGATGGCCCGGGTCAGCGAGCGAGCGCTTGGGATCCATTGCAGCAAGAGCTTTCTCTGCCTCCTCAGACCAGTATACCGAACCATGTTGCTTGATTCACGTATGAGTCAGGCTCACCTCACATTAAAACTGTTCACACGCACTTGCCCAGCACCAGATATACCGACAATAGCATTGAGGTCAACGCCAGCGTTTTTAACGCGCTGCATGACGAGGTCGATGGCTTCGAGCCACATGAGCACTGGGCTCGTCACCTCACCTTCATCTGGGCCTTTGACCGCGCCATTAGTTGTGCCATGAGAGGGAAGGTCTCGATCGAAATGCACGGCGCTCTCGTGCACGATGGAAACATCCTCCGCGATCACGATTGCCTTTAGCTGCTGAGTGGACAAGTCAAAGCCCAGGAAGAGTGGGGAAGACATCCTGCCAGTACTGAAGATGAAAGCCTGAAATGAAATGGGAAAGCCAGTAATAAATTAATACCCGGCGGACGTTTTATTGACAGCGGGGAATTCAGATGGTCCGTGTGCAAAATTATCGGACCATGAGAGTAGCCATGGAGCCACTTATGTTCGGATCCAACACAGTGTACGTCAACAGTCATTACTGGGTTCAATGGTGCCGAACACAATCACGATTCAAGGTGAGAGGTTTTCGGAGTACTAGTAGTATAAGTTCGCTGTGGAATTCACTGAATAACATCAATTTTCGATTGTTTTTGGGACCTGCCTTGTTCTTTGGTAGCTGAATGTGATCCCCACTTCAACTTGAAGCTTCACTGAGCCTCATTAGGCGAGTTGTGGTTGATTTTCTCAACACGTGACTAACGCGTCACGACCGTGCCCGCACACATAACGGTGTGGCCGCGTAAATATTTCCTTTACCCTCTTCTACGCGTACCAGCGATATCCTTACGATCTTCATCTCTCTCAGTCACCATGATCTCTTCCGCCATATGCATGACTACTATGACTTCCCACGCCGCTGTCGCTAGCTTCCTTACCGTCTCTTGCTTCAAACGGGTTGTTGTCGACAATATCGCTTAGGTCCTGTCCAAAGAAGAGAAGGCTTCTGCTGGCCTCTCTGTATACTCTGTCTGCTTGTCGGCGATCACTTTGGTTCTCGTCGCTGACAAAGTTGTGCAGAGAATTCTCAGCAACGAAGCCAAGCATATGCCCGCCGCTCCCGACGACGGCGACGATGACTATAATCCTCCATCTTCTAATGCCAGCACTGCTTCTACTACGCCTAAGCCTGTCATTTACAGCCATCTCCGTCTCCACCTCTATCGCGTTTGCTCAATCGAATCGACAGAAACGATATCCGCGCTTTCTACTTGCACGCCTCATGACGACGCCGCCTCCGCTAGGCCTAAGCTTGTCGAACTACCTCTTTTTCATCTCCAACTCAAACTCCATCGTGTTTAATTGAATCGACGGAAACAATCTCTATCCTAGTCAAGTATCCTGATACATGCGCCCCTTGCATCACTCGCTTCGTTGGACATCTATTGTAAACGCCTGTCTATTGATTCAAACACCACTCTTGTACCACATGAAGATGACTCGATTGGTATTAACGTCTTCTTGGACGATGCCCTGGACATCGACGACTGTGAGTCGTTTAGTGATGACATTGGTACTGTCCGCGAGGTAAGACGGAGCATAACCTCAATTCCCACATGTCTGACGTTTGAATCTCTGGGATGGTGGTTCTGAACCACGGCCTCGGAGGGAACATGCACTAGAACCTAGGGCTCGACATACCAAATGCAAAAATGACAGCTCTCGATGACCCGCCTCATCCCTCTACAGGCAAGCTTCGATCACTCATTCTAGTCACCAACCGCAAGACGGGATCTAGGATGTCTCACCGTCCTCTTCATCGACATGCCTATTCCATAGACACACTGGCTCGAAGTATAGGGGCGCGCTCTCTCTGATCGTCCATCTTCCGCCCCCAAGCTGAAGCCTGGTTATGAAGCGCGCCATTAGATAACTCAAGGACCCTCCTCTCGTTACTACTCCGCACCGACAGCCTATGATCAAATGATAATGCAGCGCGCGACATAACAGCGTTTTCACTGTCCCCTACCACCTGGAGCCCCACGGCCCGAGTGATTCAAGGTTGCCTCCGCGCTAACATACGTATACCTACGCACAACATGTCTCCGACGTCAGGTCCCATATGACCAATCCGGACAACTGCTTCCTTCTATCCCCTACGACCTGAAGCCTCGTTGCCCAAGAAGTCGAAGGCCACTTCTAGCCTACGCATATTACACCACGCTGCCTTATTTCAACAGTTTACCGCGCCATAAGCGTATGGCGATGACAATGTGGGGTATGGATGAGGCTTTGTGTCCTAGCACGCAATTGGAGGGTGTGTCTCAGATAGTGTGGACCTAGTAGTCACGGTGGGAGTGTTCAGTTTCACTGATTCGATGGAGGTGGCGATTGAGGGGAGTGTGTTGGGAGCGGAGACTCGTGAGTAGTTCTGTGGGGCGTTTGTGGTAGGAACTTCATTCACGGAAGCCCTGGGTGCACGGCCTCCTCGGCTTTACTTAGATGCATGGTGTTTAGCATCTTACGATATCTTGCGCTCGGAAGTCTCGACTCCTGAGAGATTGCGACGGTGTTTCAAATGTGTGCTAACCCTGCTAACATGCTAACCTTGTTTGACTGTGTCTAGTGTATCCCGGATATCACATTGGCACCCGCCGCAGTAGCCCGACTCCCCGAGTCTCCCATAAGATTCAAACTTTAAGTTAAGTAAATGAAAGGATACCCACATCAGGGAAAATCTCCGCCAGGAAATTCACTGAAATATTCAAACTCGGGTTTAACACCTAGTAAGTTCCAAACTTAGAACTCGCCGAACTCTCGAGTGACTAACTAGAATTTCAAATACCCAGTATGTGTTACACAGTTGTTATACTGTACCAAGTAGAGCGCCGTTTCACCATGACGTCGTGAAAAACTCCCTAATGGACGCCGTCGCGAAGTCTCCGATCATAATTGTACTGCGGCATAGCATACAAGGACTCTCATTCGTCGATAACTCGACGTACGTAGAGTACAAATACAAGGTATATGCAGCCCATTGCAGACATTCTCTCGCCAATTTTCAGTTTTCACAATGACAATGAACAACTTGTCCACATCCACCCTCGATTGCAAAGTACGTGAAGTTGCGTTTTGATATGCTTCCATGTCCCGGTTTTAATGTCAAATATAGCCTGAGGTCCTAGCAAACATCCGCCAGTCCGTCGCCGATTTTTTTCATCGTTGCGGCTTGCAATATAAGAATACCACACTTGACAAAGTGTGGTACAATGAATGCTGTCAGGAGGCCATCAACCGCGGCTATCCGATGGATGCCATCCTCCCATACATGGCCGCTGGCGTGGCCATGATGTCCAACACTTACGACCACCTCCCAGACCGTGCAACCAAGATGTGGATCTGCCTTCTCACTGCCGTAGGCATGTGCATCGACGACATAATGATCAGGGCAGAAGATCTAGTGCATGTGTACTGTTTCAACGAGCGGTTCATAAATTGCCAGCCGCAGGAACATCCAGTTCTGAATGCGCTTGATGGGATTTTCAGGGAGGCCGCTTGCCATTATCCTGCACCGGTGTCAAATTTGATCATCACATCCTCGCTCAACTTCATGTCTTCCATTTTACTTGACAATGAGACCAAAGATATGCCGGTATAGTATTTCTCCAATAAAAGCAACTTCTACCTTTAACCCTTGGTGTGAACAGATCTCACTGCAGACTCCCTCATACCCCGAGTATTCTAGGCTACTATCAGGCTTGGCGGATGCGTACGGATTCTTTATTTTCCCTCCCACACTCCCGCTTCGGGAATACATTCAATGTATGCCGGATCTAATCATAGTCGTAAACCACACAAAGTAAGTACATCGATGATTTTCTGTTAACCTTTCTAACCTACCATAATTCAGTGATATATTGTCATACTACAAAGAGGAGATCGAAGGCGATTCCGCAAACTACTTGTCGCTCATAGCAGCCTCCCGTGCTCTCACCAAACAGGACACTCTCCGTGAACTCATTGAGAGAACTGTGCAAGCACATCACAATATTCTCGAATTCCTGAGACCGCGTCCTGAGGCATATGACGCCTATGTTGCATTTTTCAATGGGTATTTCAAATACCATACTACCTCAAGAAGGTACAAACTGGAGGAGATTATGTTGGAGAGGTCATCTTCTTGATGCATACCTTTCTTATGGTATTTCTCAACTTTCTGTAGTTATCACTTGGTCTCTATATCTGCCAGGCGCTATTAGATTGCCCGTCCCTTGAGCTTTTCTTGTTCCTTCCAGTTTCGAAGGGTTTTACGAGAGTGTGGGCATTTTTTCTATCGTACTAACTTACTTTTGTGTTAATAAAGCTTGAGGACTACGACTCAAATTGCTCATAGTATAAAAAACAATATTCGGCGAGAGCGCTCGAATTTTTGCGTAGTCTAGAAGGAACCGCAATGTCTGATGGCGAGCGGATTGCCTGTAAGTATACTGTCGGGCACAAATACAAGGCAGCTAGGCGTAAGAAGCGATAAATCCAATCGTACACTTAGTCTCTTCCCCGCTATCTTGAATCTCAAAATCAGTCATCAATCAGTTCTTTAGAAAGCAAACTTACCTCTCACTCTAATTCACGAATTTCTTGAAAGTCTCTGTAAGGCTGGGTATGAGTTCGGCAGGGAATTGCGAACGAGACAAGACAGAAGTAAGACGTGTTAGTAGGTAACACGAAGAGAGAATAAGACTAGGACTAGAGACAAGGACTTTCTTGAGAGGCTTTCGGTCGTTCGTGGAGCGGGGATCTGAATATAGGATTCGCTGATAGGTATGAGTGTACATGAGTGGTATAAATACTCGAGAAAACGACAAGGGTCCTAGGGACAGTCGGTTGTGTGAAGACGGAGGCAGAAAGAGGTGGCGTTGCGCCTGACAGGGTAGGGTAATGGTAAGGGAAGGATAGTACGAGAGACTGAATGAGTCGTTTAGACAGAATAACGAGGGTCGCATAGTAGTTTTGACAGATTCGGAGACGGCGAACTGAGAATGGTGTGCCAGTGACGAGAGAGAGGGATTGAGGGTCGGTAGTAAGGAAAGTTTTGGTGTAAGACGGCAACTGTAAGCATCAAGTTGGATGAAAGCGACAACGAGATAATGAAAGAAAGAGGAGGAATGTATCCGCGTGACTCGGATGCGAAGAGTAATGCTTCTTCGCATCAATGTGTCACGCGGACGGCTTCGAACGCACGGGCCAGTTCGAGTGTATCGTTTTTGAAGTCTTGGTCGGGGCGTAGAGAATATCATATCCTTACACCTCATAGCAAGAAATGATAATAGCTCTACTATCCAATGGTTCCATGCCTTCACGCCAACGGCGATTAGGTCTTGGGACATCCGGAATGTGCGCATAGACGGTGGTCGATGTCTCTGGGTAAACGCCTCCTGCAACAGCAGTTACAAGCGCAGTTGTAACCTCAATCTTGTAGAAAATCGGTGTTGTGCCCCTCATAGTAATTCCAGCCATGACCTTGGAATCAAGGGGGGCGCTGACCAAGGGTTTGTTGGCGAGTCTGATTATTCGCAGCGAAAGCAGCGATGGCTTCTGCAATGAACTGAGGTTCGGGATCGTATGAACTGTCCATGTGGCACTTGTCCTCCTGCATTACAAGGAGCAAGATTCCGGTTTCGTCGATGATGCATACATCCATTTTGGCGTGCCTATCTTCAGCACAGACGACAAAGGAGATTACCTTCCTTGTCCTTGGAACCCTTTTTCTTTTCGTGTAGCCGAGTGCACGTAACAGTAGCACAGTAAAGTCGTCGACAGCAAACTCTTCTGCTGAAGCAGGGGACATGGCGAATTCCATGGTAAGAAGGAGCTCGGATACGTTATCGTCAGCTACGTCGTTTGGATCTGAAGTTGGGAGGATATCCGGATTAATGACGGGCTGGGGAAGTTGTCACGGTCTATCTCGAAGAAGGTGGCAGCATCCTGGTAATCGACCGTAACGTTGTAGGCTGCAAGCTCATTTCTCGTCCAATCGCTGATGGACTTGGCTCTGGGTTTGAGTGCGGCCATGCTGATATTAAATGTGCCAAAATTTAGGGCGTTAGTGATGAATATACTACACGGTAAGAGGTTGAACCTGTGGTTGTGGTTGGTTGGTTGGTTGAGCTGGTCAATATGTATTGTGCTGTTTTGAACGAAGGCAGAGTACTGAGTTAGGATAAGATCGGTCAACTAAAGCGCAGAGAAGAACTGATAGTTAGAATATTTGGATCCCAGAATATCCGACCTCTGACCTTCATCCGAACATACGAGCTTGACTCTGATCAGCGTGCCAGCCACTACAAATCTCCATCATGAGCTCGTCCTTGGGCAATTTCTCTATCCGCCGTCAGTACAATAATCGCTCGATCAATCGATCAACTATATGCAGCCAAAGCAACACATTACGTTCTGCGCAAACTTGGGTAAGTTGAAGCAAAAATTTCGAACTTGCTAACTAACTAATTAAATGCTTGAGTACTCAGGTAGTGTTGAGGTTGCAGTCAGTCTCCCGCACCTCGGTAATTTTTGTGTTATTTAAATTTTATCTTTACTTTTTATCATCAGCTCTGCCAGCCTCCTGCACTTCCCCGGGCCCTGGCCCTTCCATACACCTCCTGCAACCCTGCTGTCGTCTCCCGTGGTTCCATCACCTGTCCCTTTAGACCCTGCCACGTCCTCCCGCAGCCTTCCATGGCCCTGACGCTACCCCACCTTTCCAGCAACTGCCTACTCCATCTCGCGTCGTCTATCGTAAGCTTTTCGTTTCTTTTTCGTTTCTGATACTTATAAACATGCTTTCTGCAACTCTTGTCGCAGTGCACCCTCATACCCGCTTGCCGGTACATAACTCATCAATCCTCAAGTTCAGCAACCCACGTCCACTGGATAAAAACCGGCGACCAAAGTTGAGTTTGCACTCAATCAAGCCTGAATATACCATGTTTAATATTCTAGGTCAACCCTCAACGCAGCTAACCATCTTGGTGTGTATTCATAAGTATAGCCGCCCAAAAGTATTCCATGCCAACCCCCTGCAGTTTCCCTGTTAGACCTAACGTGCCACGGTTGACAGACGACAGGTGTTTAAATAGAACGAACTCAAGTGAGTTACCCAGTCGAGTATAAGAGACTACGTTATGTCCCTTTATAGAACGAACTCTGGTGGGTTCCATAGTATATCAGTAAGGAATGTGTTGGTAATACTAAGATATGACTTACCCACAGTTGAGTATATGAGACTGGGGAACAAGGCGAAAAATGAGTGGCAAAAGTGCGTGGTGTTACTCCACTGGTGCAGTGATCAAACGAGTGTCCAAGTTAAACGAAAAAGATACTATGTACTATTGTGATGTTGGCGGGTTGATTTCCAACAGCGGTCGTGCACCACAACTTTGCACTGGAACGTCTGACACGAGTGTGACCCAACAGAAAAACCTGCAACATGAGTAATGATGTTCAATTCCAAATTGAGTCAACGAGATAGTGACTACAGTTGTGGCATAGTAGGAAGGTATGCATGTAAGAAGACCTGCGCAAAATATAAACATGAAGATGAATTCATTGTGACGCTGCCGGTTGTAATTTTATCAATCCTGAGTCTGGAACCGTGTCTGGTGAGGGATTTTGATTGTGGTCGCGTCCGATGAAAGTTGAAGTAGATGCATCATATGCTCGGTCCTCGAGCACGTTTTTGTCATGAGGTAGTGAGTCGTCTTTCGTCATCAGCGATGTCACTGATGCTTTGATCAGAAGAAGACTCACGGTCGCATGGGGTCGTCGTCTGCTGTTGCTGATTGGGTGCGCAGATGATTTCATCTGGCGAAATGATTTTGTTGGCGCCTGGCGACGGGATGACAGGCGATGAAACGTTGCTCGTGGCTGGCGACGAGGAGGCAGATGAAGAAGCCGCCTCTTGAGTTTGGAAGATGTCGCGCAAGTCATAAGAGCTTTTCTTCTTCTTTAATATGGGAGGACGACCCCTATCGCGTCCACGCAGCTCTGGAAGTTCTTTCCTCTCGCCCGTCTCTTTCACGCCTTCGTTTTGATCTATATTTATTCCTGGGTCTACTTGGCACCGGAAATGAGGGACTGGGTTGCTGTCAGTTTTTAAGGCGTGTTCTCCGTGAGTGGTGCGACAAGTCATGGCAAGTCATGAACGGATAATGGAATGAGAAGAAAGAGATATAGAACGCCCCTGTCGACGCTTGCAGAAAGTCTAGAGTCATATCATTCCAGGGGAATGAGCCACGTAGACTCCATGAGGTGAGTAAGTGTCATTTTGTCCTGTTTAGGCAGTACCGGCGGTAATGAATGAACAAGGATCCCCTGTCGAAAGGGTGTCACGTGTGACGCTTCGTGAGAAAGCTTTGTCATCAGAAGTCGAGTAGGGCGTTGGTTACATCGAGCAAGGACTGTTAGATCCAACAAACTGCTCGAGGACATCGACTTGATCGACATTGGCGATTTAAATTTCGGTTGTATTGATCGTTGTTCACAGTGACGACGAAATTATTCACACTCGCTAGGTTGCCAACCATCAAAGCAGCAACGGTTACTAGCAGCGATGAGTGTCCATCGACACACACCATCTTCAACACGCCGCCAAAGTAAAATCACAATAGAATATCATCGTCCTTCAAGGGAGAGCGTTCAAGAATATTCGGATCTGCTAGCAGACCCAGCTCTAGCTGCTGCTACCGTTGCTCAAGCAGCGACTTACAACTACAAAGATCCTTATTCAAGTTCTTTGCCTTCGTTAACTCCTTCTCGTTCGGCACCACAACCACCAACAACTCGCAGTAAAACACCTGTCGACCCATCTTCACCAAAAGTACGGAACAGTCTTCACAAGCCACAGTCAAGAGGAAGGAAACACAGTCTTTCAGCTCCAGATCCTTTCGCTGCAGCTCCAATAAAACAACAAATGTCTCCTACTCCTCCTACTCGTCCAAGTAGGGCAAACACCGCAACTCTAAACGATATATTTACAAGCAGCAGCCCAATCGCAACACGTCGTCTATCAGTACCAATCACAGATTCTCCTTACACTTCAGAGCCAGTCGACATTTTACCCGATCTACCCGCAATCACAACCACACATTCCGGCACTCGCAGTCGTAGTGCCACTACCGTAAAGCTTAAAAAGGGTGGCATGCTAGGCGGCATGTTTGACTTTCTCGCTCCTTCAAAGCGTCCAGAAATCAGCACTCCTTACGATCCTGTTCACCTCACACATGTCGGTTTCAACTCTTCCACCGGCGAGTTCACAGGTCTCCCAAAGGAATGGCAGCAGCTACTCCAAGAGTCCGGTATCAGCAGGAGCGAACAAGAAAAGAACCCCCAAGCAGTTATGGAAATCGTGAAGTTCTATCAAGAAGGAAGAGGCGACGTATGGGACAAGATGGGTGCCGTAGGCGTAGAGCAATCCACAAGCGCCAACGAAGGTTTTGCTAACCCAGTACGCCCTCCTTTCTCTATCTCCGCTCATCTAACCTTGTCTCCTTCTAGCGCAACGCCCCCCAACCACCCAAAAAGCCCGTTCCTTCCCCATCCATTCCATTTACCCCATCACCTGCTACAACCCCCATCCGTGCAGCACCCCCTCTCCCAGCAGCTGCACTTGACCGCAGCACATCCCAACGAGCACCCCCCAAATCATCCAAATCCCAGGACCTGGCACGCGCCAACACAACCCGGGTCCGATCCCCCAGCATCGGTGCTAGCCAGACCGATCTCAGCATCAAAGGCCAAAGAGACCGTGACCGCGAACGGGATCGTGACCGTGAACGTGAACGAGAGCGTGAAAGAGATCGCGACCAACCCAAGCCCGCACCACCACCCCAACAGCCCCAAACCCTTGCAAAGCAAACTGGCATCGCTACCCCGCGTCGCAGGGAGAAGAAGGGCGGCGGTGACAAGGAAGACGATATCATCAAGCGGCTGCAGCAGATATGTACCGACGCGGATCCGACGAAGCTATACCGAAACCTCGTCAAAATCGGGCAAGGGTGGGTGGTGCTGTTTTTTTCCTTCCTCTACTAAGCCCTTTTTAGTGCTTCTGGAGGCGTGTACACAGCATACCAAGTGGGCACCAATTTATCAGTCGCGATCAAGCAAATGGATCTGGATAAACAACCCAAGAAAGACCTCATCATCAATGAGATCCTTGTTATGCGCGCCTCTCGACACCCGAACATCGTAAACTACATCGACTCGTTTCTGCACAAGAACGATCTTTGGGTCGTGATGGAGTATATGGAGGGGGGAAGCTTGACAGATGTCGTTACTGCAAACTTGATGACCGAGGGCCAGATTGCAGCTGTGAGCAGGGAGACGTGCCAGGGGCTGGAGCATCTCCACCGCCATGGCGTTATCCATAGGGATATCAAGAGCGATAACGTATTGTTGAGCCTTGGAGGGGATATCAAACTCAGTGAGTGGTTCTCTTACGTGTAGTCAAGTCATATTGACGTGCCCCGCAGCGGACTTTGGGTTCTGCGCACAAATTTCAGACCCTGCGAGCTCGAAGCGCACAACAATGGTAGGCACGCCTTACTGGATGGCTCCGGAGGTGGTGACGAGGAAAGAGTACGGGCCTAAGGTCGATATCTGGAGTTTGGGAATCATGGCCATCGGTATGCGTTTCTCCTCTTTTGTTCATGTTGTGGTTTACTAAAGACGCGTAGAAATGATCGAAGGCGAACCCCCATATCTCAACCAAAACCCACTGAAAGCGCTCTATTTGATCGCTACGAACGGAACGCCTACAATCGCGAACCCCGAGGCGCTCTCGTCGGTGTTCAGTGATTATCTTGCAAAGACGTTGGAGGTGGACGCCGAGAAACGGCCTACGGCGAGCGAGTTGTTGCAGGTGTGTCACCTCGGTTTCAGTTACTTGTGAATTGGACCTCATGTGTTTTTTTACTTGAAGCATCCGTTCTTTAAGCAGTGCGAACCGCTCCGCACGCTTTCACCCCTTATCAAAGCTGCACGGGAGATTGCTAAGAACAAGTAATCTTCTCGTCTTCCATTCCATTCCTGTCCTAGCCCATAATGGTACCCACGCTCCACACCTGAACTTTAAGCTTCTTGTTGCTCCATGCCGAACCATCTACCTCTTGCATCTACCCGCCCACTGTAACGCGCTTGCTGATACCAATTCCGTATACCGAGTTTTGTAATACATGCATCCACCCTTACCCCGGGTTCCAAATATCATACGACAAAATCATGTCTTATCAAATCGATATCATCCCATTCATCTATACTTGTAGAAGAAAAACGCGCGTCCTTTACAATTACGCGTCGAAGAATTTTATCTTTTTTACTTTTTTCCCCTTGTGTCTTTTGGTTGTTCTCTTTCTCTCCCTCCTCGTTTGTTTGTTTTTACCCCCCGTGATTACCCCCACCCCACAACTGGACACCTTTTGTGCTTGTCTTGCGCTTGTTCATGTTGGAGTTTTTTCTTTGTATTGTTTGATTGATGTAATCTCATGTCATTTTGTTTGTCGTGTATTGGTCGTGTATGCACGATTGATTGATGTATAGAAATGAGAATGAGAATGACTAGGGATACAGGTCTTATGTACGTGCAAGATGAGACTGATGAATAGAATACTCGAAACTTGTATGATCTGGGGGAGCGGTATGGGCATGACTAGTCGAAGAGCCATTCTGTTTTAGAATGCCCGCAAAGTTCAGTAGTCGGGACTCCATCCTACCAAGCCGGTTAACGACTAGAAATCAGAACACGACCAAAACTCACCTTGGTAAATAGTCGCCAAGTTCACGATATCCGTGGCCTCCGCTATGAGTTCGTTGACCGTGTACTCTACACTCAAGGCTTTGTCCAGCTTCCGAGCGACGCCTGCAAGCGCACGATCAGCAGCTTCGTCTGCTGACCCGCTCTGCAGGTCTATGGCGATGGCACCAAAGCGAGACACATCCCGGGCAACTCGGGTAGGCTCCGCTGTGTTATCTTGCACTTTTTTAATCTTGAGCTCGCTCGCCGTCCTGTTGCGGAGGTCAGCCAACGTTGAATGTGGGGAGGGGAGAGAGAAACAGACGTACCAAGAATGCAGCGGGTCGTGTTTGAACACCTCAAGAACTGTGAGTATGACGTCTGACCTATCACGCAACACACGCAGGGTTTCTTCTGCGCAGCGCTGGAACACGCCTTGCGTTCCGCACTTCCCCATCCCATCGACCATGTCCCGCGTCATTCGGAATGGCACTCTTTCTGGGATACGCAACAGCTTTCCCTGTGCGGAGTGAGTAGACGCTTGATCAGACAAAAAAACAAACGCACCTGATCAAAAGCGATTCCTAAATCAATATGCACCACTTCTCCCGACCCATTATCAATCAATATATTCTGCACATGACGATCCCCGAGACCTAGAATGTGCCCCACAATGGAAGTGGTAGCGACGCTGCGAGTGTAGTTGAGACGCATGGCGAACCAGGTGATGGGGGTTTTATGCTTTTCGGTAAAGTAGTGCCTCATCACTGGTTGGGTCCGTTGGCATATTAGTTGGAAGGTTTTGACCATCGCTTCGGTCTTTCCGCCGTTTTTCTCGCGCGTTTGTTTTAACATCGTTAGGATCTGTCCATGTTTCAGGTCGCCAGGACGGTACCTGTGAGTACGTGATTTTTCAAGTTTATCATAGACGGAAATTGGGAGTAAATTACCTGTTGTGCGCTTCCTGGAGCCATTTCTGGAGGGGGACGGTGTTGCCTACGAATTCGATGACTCCGGCTTGGGTGGCGAGAGGTAGAACTTTGTAATCGCGGACGTTAAGATTCCGTCTCCGAGTCTCTTTATCGTAGCGTAGCACCATGTTGCACAGGTGGAAAACTTGCTCCATGACAGCATCCTGCCGCATATCGTCGTTGCCCTCGCCTTTAAACTGCAGAGATCTCCAATGTTAGAACACGCGTGAATTTTATGAAGATGACGTACGAGCTGCTTGAATTGCTCTCCATTGCTTCCATAACAGGTACTGATTTTCGGGAGGTTGACTCCCCCGGCTGTGGTGAATTCTGGGTGGTAGCGACTGATCCAGATACAATCGTTGTACTTGAGGGTTGGATCGATGGGTGTACGGCAGGTGATGACAGGAACCTGGACGTCGCGCAGCTTCCGAATGGGCAAGGCATCGGGAATGAGTAGCCCGTTATTGGTTTTTTTTATCGTAGGATGCTTGACGGGATACTTGGCCCATTCCAGAGAAGCGTTACAGACCTGCTCGATCGATCGGATCCTCGCTGTTTGTGTGGGATCGCTGAGCAGCCTATCGAAGATGGCGCTCGCAGCTCCACCGCGATCTGACTGCGATGATGGGAGCTCAAATCGTGAAGAAGTCCTTCGCACACCCTGGGGTTGCTCTGGACGTAAGCAGAATACCTGGTATAGGCTGTGGAATGGATGCTCTTGACACATGCGCAAGACGAGTCCTTGAAGATTTTGCTGATTCTTCGGGATCTCTGCCGAGGATTTTGACATGCGAGCAGACAGTTGATGAGAGAGGAAGACAAACTTGCGGGAGGGCACGCGATCGAGAGCGGCTTTGAGCTTGTCCTGGATGCCAAGGTCGTCGAAATTCGCAAACCAAAGGGACGAGAAGCGGATGGGACCATCGTCATCAAAGCGATCGGAGGAAGCCAGACAGCGAGAGTACATGTCAAGAGCCAGCTCAAGGAATGCGTCTCGCGCCCCCATATGGCACGCATAGGCTTTCAAATCTTCAGCTAAGACAATTCTCGCCTTCTTCTGTTCTTCAACTAATACCAAGTACTCATTTGTTCCTTGTTGAGTTTGATGCAGCTGGCTCTCTCTCTGTCTGACCTCCTGTTTCTTGCGCTCTGTATAGATGTGCCAGCGCATGGCATCTGACGACTTCAGGATCGAATGGTACTGTTGGTCTGCAAAAAGTGCACACTTGCGGAAAACAGTGGCACATGCATGGTCGCGAACGTCCGTCCGCTTCTCGGCTGCGATGGCGAGCTCGACGGCAGGATCAAAGAATTTGCGCTTGATGTCGGTTGGTTTTTCTAGACATGCCTCGGCGATCCAGTCACCCTGTCAAAGACATGAACAAACTGCACTATTACAGAAAAAAGAAGCGCACAAATCGAGCAAACGACAACGCCTTTTCTACCGCACCATCAGCACCCAAGTTCTGACCACCTACCAAGTCCTTGAGGTACTGCACTGCCAACTTTTGCTCTTTCTGGAGCCACAGAACGTTGGCGAATTCACGAGCAACCTCGAAGCTGGCATTTCTCTCGAGCCGCTGTGCTTTCACGATAGAGTTCAATGCCACTTGCAATTGATTGGATTTCCTAGCGGCAATGGATAGGCGAACGAGGCATCGCTTTTCGATGTCTAGAATCTCACGGACGAACGGTGTAGTGAGACTACCGATTTGCTTTCGTTCCTCTTTCTGCCTGACCGACCGTACCAATGAGATCCTCGTTGCAAGGATCTGTTCCAAATCTGTAAATCTGTCGCACATGGGAAAGATCAACACAAACTAAATCACAATCATTGTCAAAACTCACTCGAAGTCGGGATTAATTTCATCAAGCTTGGGCAGATTGTGGGTATCTTCTGACTTGCTTGAAAGCTGCTGCTGCATAGAATGACTCCTCCACTGGGTAATCTGACCGAGACACATTATGTTACGAGCAACCTCGCGGATACCTGAGATGTTCTCAGTACCAAGCTGCCGCAGGCGGGTCATTTCATCGTCAAGCGAGCTGCGGACAATGATGTCGACTGCCCGCGGGTTCCGCTCCCTATACACTGCTCGCAGCGCCTGATAAAGCGTGGACCCGGAACTATCCCCTGTATTGTCAGGCAAGTCCCAGGTTTCAGTACGCCAACCCAGCTGAAAGCACATGGCGGATGAGGAATTCCTCGTATCAAGGCCAATCTGGGACGTCTGAAGAGTGCCAATAGCAAGACGGTTGAAGCCGAAGGCATGGAAAGAACTGAGCAGACCGTCTGTGTCGACTGCCTCAGGGCTTCCAGCCTCAAGGGCGGCACCGTGGAAACGAAATGCTTTCTCCCATTGCTTCTCATGATGAAACCGTTTGATAAGGAAATGCCGTAGGTCAGCGGTCTTGATCCCGTAAAATCCATCGGGCTCGTCGATGTGGCTATAAATTTCGAAAAGGAGATGTTCTATGCCTGCTGTATTGTCCATGTCCAAGGACTGGTACTCCGCCGCGAGCTCGAGGAATAGAAGAGCAGTCGTATACGCGCCACACGTCACTGCACTTCTTGCAAGGAGCATATAATCGATATCAAGCCATTTGTCGTGAGCCAGAGAATCAGTGGAGCCTTTCGGGTAAAAGTTGCGAAGGTGAAGCACGACGCCGACAATAGACCTTAAGCAGGACAAGTGGACATTCTCCAACACAAGCATGGCGCTGAAATATTCTGACAGACGAGATTTCGAGGGTGTGCCCGTTGATTTCGCCTGATCAAGTTCATTCTGCAGCAAAGTGTGGACCAATACGGGAAGCATTTCATCGGCAAAAGAAACATCACGCTCCAAAAAAGTTGAGAATTGTGCGTAAAATGGGTCCACGGCGCTAAGCACGTCGCTCAGCAAGATGGCCAGTTCGCTGATCCATTTCTGGGATTCAGACTCCAGACGACACTTGACCGTCGCCTCCAGCTCGTCAATACCGCGGACATGCCGAAACCTCGCTTTGATCGGATATTGTTGGAGATATTCCAAAGCAGCTCTCGACTCGACAGGCCAAGATTGGAGGAGGAGCATATCCGATGAAGAAGCTGATACAACGAATCGAAGGGTGGAGTAAGCGAGACTGACTTCTTGTGGTGAGTTTCCGTCCACCATAGCAAGCAGCGTTTGAATGATCACCCGCTGAGGTGAAGATTCCATTTGAGACTTTTTTGCACTGCGCCGATGTCGCCCTCGCAACGTCTGCAGAAAGGGCTGTTCACTCCCGAAGCTGTAGATGTCCCCATTATTCGCGATCAATAAAGAAGCGAATGCATCCACGTCGTCAGGTTGAAGCTGGTCCCTGGTAGGAATGAAATCTTTGAGACGCCAGAAATCTGTCTTGGCGAACTGCGCTCGATCATAGACGCCCTGCTCTGCGAGGTCTCGGAGCCGCCTGACAAGGCGAAACTTGTTGGACGCAATGCGAAAGTCGCTCAAAATCATCGAAAGACCATCTGCAGTGATATCCTCATAAACTGACAACAGTTCAGATGAGGGCTGATGTGGCCAAGCTGACAGGGCGTTCATGACCTGGGACCTAATTTTGGAACTTCGGCAAAGTTCGAGAGCTTGCCTGTCGATCCAATGTAACAGACCCCTGCCTATGTTTGCGATTTGAACGTCATCGGTGACAAGTGAATAATCATGAGCCTGAGCGCACACCCGAATGAGCACATCAGGAAACCTTGGATCCACTTGAGACGTCAAAAGATACATAGTGAAGCCCCATTCGAGGAAAGAGCGAGCCGCCTGTACGAGGTCCACCTGAGCGAGAAGAGAAGTTGCTTCATGAATCAGAGTGTGGAGTAATGTAGGTTCTTGGAAGTCCTCATGACGGACCGCTACTAGAAGAGAAATGCCGTTCAGCAGGCGGATCTGCTCATTGACTAATGGTGATCTCTGGACTTCGGAGAAAAGCTGGTGGAGGACATGATAGGATATGGCTTTGACGTGATTGCGGACCGCGAGAGAAATGCACCAATTGAGAGCTCGTAGGACAGTGGATGAGCCAAACGCAGGAAGATTTGGACTGTGGAGGCTGAAGTCATCCAAGGTTCGGTACTTGGACAGAGCCTTGAAAACTTGAGCGGAGTGGCTCGAATCATGTGCCTTGATTGCTTGCATAATCGGCCCATCGGCGGAGAAGTCCTGGTCGCCTAGGGACCGGACCACTGCTGCTGCAATGCTCGCCGCATTTTGCTCTACACTGTCGTTGAAACCCTGCTCTTGGCCAAGATCGACGCCCTTGTCTTTCAGCATCTTTTTCAACTGCTCCGGTGGCGTGTTACAACCAACTCGCCCATCATCCAGCCAAAACACAAGTTGGAATCCGATGAGATCACCCAAGCATTCCTGCAAGCCATCAGCAGCGGTCTTTTGAACTGTGGCGCAGTGAGCCAGGAATAGTCGGCGGCCGTGTTCCACCGTTTCTGAGTTTCCGCTGCCTGCCATGACATTGGTCGGCGTGAAAAGACGGAAGGTTGCTTCTGCGCATTCCTTTCGATCCCGGTAGCCAAGGAGCTCAGGAGGGAGACCACACACATCCTGAAAAGCCTGTCGAATGGAGTACGCAATCTGTGAAGCGTATGCTTCGAAGAGGTCTGACAATTTAGGGAGTCCAAGTCTCTCAGAAACACCAGTCAGAGTCGCTTGGATGTGCTTTGCGTAATGTGAGCTATGAAAAGCAGCTTCGATCAAGTGCCAGTAGGGTCCACGCCTCACAGCAGAACTCACGACCATGATATTACCGAGGCACAAAGTACGAGTAAGCATTTTCTCGTAACTGTGTCCTGATTGTCAGTGGTTAGACAAGGAAACAAATCAAGACTCACTTCGAGAGATCCTTTGTCAACGTCTCTTTAATGGTATTGTATATATCAAGGGAGTTTTGACCAGCAAAGCGAGCCAGGGTGAAGAGACGAGCATTTACGACTGCAGCCCGGAAGCGTACACGGATATCCTGATCCATGTTCAACATTGGGATAATGGTAGAGGGTCGCTCTACGGGTTTCTTTTTGTATACTGTTGGCCAAAAGGACTCGGATGGATCTTGGGCAATGTACCTAGCGAAAAATTGGGAAACGAAATCGCGCATTTTCCACGAGACGAAATTCCTCTGTATCATGTTATGACTGAGCCAACCGCATAACTCGCGGATATGATCTCCGACATCACTGTCCGCGTTTGACTTCTGGAGCCAAAAATGCGAAGTGGAATCCAGTAAATCAACAGCCATAAGCTGCAGATCAACATTGCGATCATGAGTGTGCAAGCCAAGGAGATCTCCGAGTTTGTCAAGGAGCGCGTTGAGGACATCGATATCGAGACTCCAAATCCGCCGTCGAACTGATCCTAGGACTGCATTGCCCATCAAAAGCAGCCTTTCTGCGGGACAATGAAGTATGAGCTTCGTCAACTCTCTGTCGCGCAAAACTTCCGCAGACGAAGATCGAAGGACAGGAGTCGTCGCGAGGAATGTGATACATAGGTCAGCAAGGTACCGGTTCGCGGCGGTGATGTTATCAGAAGCAGCATCCTCTTGTGTTGGTGGTCCTGTGTGAGTTGTCATGATATCGCCAAATCCGTCTGCATCTAGAGTATGAACATTTTGTGCTCCTTGGCGAAGTTGGCCTGTGATAGTGCGAAGAGATTCTCGAAGGGCTTCAGAAACCGCGGAGAATGCATCTTGAATCTGAAGGTTTGTCAACATATTGGACACTTGTATGCGGCGCAACGAGAACCCACGTCTGCATTTGCCCAAAAGACACGCTGAAATAGTCGTCGAACTGTGTGAGAGTGATGTCTCTCAGAGAGATTCCGTTTCAGGCCCTTGAGAGTATGCGATCTAATGCCAGAGCCAAGATCCGGGCCAAGCATAGCTTCCCACTCCTCATTCATACTACGCTCCTCTCCATTCATCACCAGAGGCTCCAGGCCGTGTAATATCAGCACGCGTTCATCTGCTGTCCAGCGTGCATCTGTTAGGAATGGTGCAAGAAGTGATATTACTCGACCGGCGGATTGCAGAACGCGTCGATTACACCGCATTCCATTCCATACAAGCAGGGTCTCGAACGCAAAGGCGGTCACAACAGCATCGAGTGATTGACGGAGCTTTTCGGCAGTGGGGTGGGCGTTGGTTTCCTTGAACATGTCCCACTCGACAGTGAGAGATTCCATCGCTTTAAACAGAGACGAAGTCACTCGACGCTCGCGCCCTCGAGGCTGAACAAGCTCAGAGTCGATAGTCAACTCGCCATTAACAGAGCTGCGTGTAAGTTCGTCGCAGCCTGCAGATACGGCGTCCTTGCGGAAGGAAGGAAGTTGAGCATCGAGCAGGAAATCGCGGATGACCTTGGTCTTCCGCTCATCCTCCATGAGCTCCACGATCGCACAATCGGGAAGTAACATGCGGCAAAGAAGATCGCTTCGCTTCGACGTTCCACATATGCTCTCTAGCAACCCCAGAATGTCACCGATGGTGTGAAGTGGCATCCGAGATTTCCCACTAGTATCCTTCACTGCCTGTCCAGCACCAATTCTCCAATTATCAAGAAGCCAGCTAAGAACCTTCTCCTCCAACTGCATCCTGTACAGCCTCACATCTTGGCTTGCGACATGCAAACATTGCGCCAGGAACATACACACAGAATCATATGGAAATGCAGGGCCCTGCAGATCCAGATCCTTCGCTAAGGTCTCGATTTCGATCAGAACTCGCTGAGATGTTAATAGGAGCTTGGAGTGGAGGATAAGTGTGTATGCGGTATGACATGCTGCCCTGCAAACCACAGGCACGTTGGCTCTGCGCATGGCATGAGTCCACACAGGATCCCAGACAGCGGAGTCACGGACGACAACTGCGGTCCGTAGGGCAACTGATGGTGACTGGGTTGCGCGTGAACTCAGAAGGCCATCTGACTGTGCAATTGCGGCGAAGCATAGGAAAGTCCAGGATTGGATGATGGGATCATCGACGGAGACAAATCGCAGCAGGGTGTTCATTACATTCTCTTGGAGTTTATTATGCTTGTGCAGGCACGACCAGTGCCGATCAATGAAAAATAGGAGAACTTGGAGATGATACGTCCGAACGCCGGAAGCGGTTGTTGACTGTATGGAATGAAGAAGAGATACTATAGGGTTTTCACGCTTGGTACGCTTTCCTAAGTTTCCTTCACCGTCCGAAGTATCAGCATGCTTCCACTCGGAGTGATCGAAGAGCTGTATTATAGCGGTCAGTTTGCATAAAGTCAATTAATGGATGAGGACCCACCTTCTCCGCACAGTCAGCTTGTAGCTCCATTAAAGCCCACGCAAGGGCTTGAGAAGAATCAAAATGCCATCCGGCCCTGAATGTGTGAGCGAAAAACACCCCACGTCCGTAGTTCTCGGTGTTGGAGGGAAGTACCTCGAGCCTCAAAGAGTCGAGAGAGAGACTATCAAGACCCCATCGACTCTCAGCCTCACCGCTCAGGAGGGTCCAAAGTTTGTACACTCCATCAGCCCAAGCGTACTTAGGAAGGTCGTCGTGTGCAGCTGTTAAGAACGGGAATAACGTTCTTAAAATGCCAACCAAACTTTCCTTCATGCGTTTGTTCTTGGTACCCCACAGTCCTACCAGTTGATTCCATGTTGAATGAGCAAAAAATTTAACATCCTTTGTCCGATTCAGGCAAAGATGAGACAATACTGGCTGCAGGGCAAGAAGGTAGTCGTGGTGAAGGGATGCGTCACCGGGATATCGTTCTAAGAATCGTGTCATGCGGGCCAGGATAGCAGACGATAGGTTTGGCACATCCTCCGAGAGGAAGGGAGCTGTAGGAGACCGGAACAGAAGGACAAGTAGGGAAGCGCATTCGACCTGCTCCAAGGAAACCGAATGGTGTGCAGAGGCCTTAAGCAACCTTGTAGGATATATAGCACCGGGGGTGGGCGTGGAACTGTGCTCCCTTGCCTTGCGCTTGCGCTTTTGTGTTGATGTAGAGGGCTCGTGATCATCACCTCCGTCAGAGTCATCTTGGTACATGGCGGAAGTGTCGACCTGCATGCTCTCATCATTACTCTCTCCAGTAACATCGTTGAACTTTATCTTTATCGGATCGTCTAAAATGATGTTGAAAGCCAATTCAGCTATGCTGATCCATGTGGTCGCGTCGATGTGGTCCATGTGTGGCGTCCAGCTGAGAAGTATCTTGAGGGTCTTGAGGTAGTCAAGAGCGGGCGGGGCGTACAGCTTTCCATGGAAAGCCATCATCTGTAAGAGATGAGCCAGGAGGGGTCTCAGGACTTTGCCAGTGAGCCTGTAGTTGCTTCTCTCTACTAGCCAACGAACGGTAGTGGTGGCATCTCCAAGTCTGCGCATGGCAGCGGTACCTGTCGATGAATTCTTGCCTGATGTAGCTTTCTTGTCGCATTCTGCCCTTTCACTGGTAACTGCTGTGAAGAGGGCCTGATACACGACAAGCCAAGCGCGTCCGTCCCTGAGATTGAGGACAGCATCATCGCGTGAGAAAGCTTGTTTGAGAGAAATTATTCCTTCTTGTCGTTCCTTGACTTTGGAGCTTTGCAGAAGCTCAATGACCGCCTTCAACTTGGTCATTATAGCTCTGAGCTGGTGGAAGCAGCACAAGCGATTCCGATCATTGGTTTTGTGGCGTAATCATGTATACTGATACAGTCCAAGTGTTTGGTTATGTTTGGTAGAAATGTCGAATATTATAAAAAAGTTCCTTTCTGCTTTTTCTTTCTCTTTATACATATCATTATGGCCTCTTTCTGCCCGGACAGTGCTCTATGCTTCCACCCTGTACCGGTTCTGGTGAAGGGCCCAGACAAACGGTCGTCTTTACGTCTAATCAACGTCGAGATAGGCAGTTGAGAATTGCAGATTCCACTTTTCAGGAAGTCTGACATGGTTATACTCTGCCTTACATATCTCTCCAAAGGATTTTTCACTGCTAGTTTATCATACTTGTGGATGTAGCAGAGGGATCCAGGTCGCATCAGTCGAATTACGAATAAACTATTCTGATGATCATTCAGTTCCGAATACCAAACTTCAAAGGAATACCAGTCAGAAAACCTGAACATCAGTTTACATAATAAGTGCGTTGGGCATTAGTCACGTGGATGGCGCTTGATTCTGAGGATCAGACGCGTCGTTCGTTTAACGCACTTCCTAACTTTCTTGGACAACCACTTAACCTCGCGCACGGGTTGTTTCAACACCTTAATTTTGTTCAGCAAAATCTGACGTCCTACCAACATCTGGCCTTTGTCGTAGTTCCGAGTTCTCCGCACTGCACAAGTTTAACGGCTAAGATGTCCAATGGAGGCCAATCAGCACTTTCTGGATTGCGCACAGTCAAACGCGACTGGTCACAAAACAGTTCTCAATCTGAAGACCGTATTTCATGGCCGGCCACCCAGCCCAGCCAATCTCAGTCTTCAAAGGCACCTAAGGCTGAAATTCGATCACAACGTATGAAAGATATCCAACTTGCGCTTGATGCACTCACAGGGAAGCAACCGCCTGGAGAGCGGCCAGAAATGAGCACGAAACAGATAGCGAACGGGACCAAACGACCCCTCCCACCTGCTCCAAATTCGCCACCAGCAAAGAAACGCCAGCTTCCGTCCAGCTGGAATGAGGACACGCTATCCTCCTCATCCAACTTCAAGTCTTCGAGCAATTTTTCTTTGCCATCAGTAAAGTCTAAGTCGTTGACGGTCGCTACCTCGTCATCAAAGCATAGCTCCAAGCTTGCTGGAGTGTTCCTTAGTCAGGAACAGACACAGATCCTTCGTCTTGTAGAAAGCGGAAATAGTGTGTTTTACACTGGTAGTGCTGGTACGTAGTAAATAAATTCTTCTTTTGTGATTTTGCCTGAATGTATGCCAATAAGGTACTGGAAAATCGGTCTTACTCCGAGAAATCATTCGCATATTGCAAAAGAAATACGTCAAATCTCCTGATGCTATTGCCATTACTGCATCAACGGGTGAGGAAGCATATACTCACTATTTGATGTCCTCTGACATCATATGGCTAGGAATTGCGGCGTGTAACATTGGCGGCGTCACGATTCATTCATTTGCAGGCATTGGCATTGGAGAAGGCTCGGTGGAAGTGCTCATCAACAGAGTCCGTAAGAACAAGAAAGCTGCTTCGAGGTGGTTACGGACAAAGGTCCTCATTATCGATGAAGGTACGGTGGTTTAGCAAGTACAGACTTCCACATCACATGTCATGTCATTAGTTTCAATGTTGGACGGGGATCTCTTCGACAAACTTGCACAAATTGGCAGTTTGATACGGAAGTCTCCAGGACCCTTTGGAGGAATTCAGGTTCGCCCCGCAATTCGTTTTATTCAACACCACTAAAATCGATTGTTAGGTTGTAGTCACTGGCGATTTCTTCCAACTACCCCCCGTCGGGAAAGGTGCTAGTCAGGTCAAATTTGCTTTTGAAGCTCAGCTCTGGAGCCAGACTATCAAGCGTACATTCAATTTGAACAAAGTCTTCAGGCAAAAAGATCAGCGTAAGGAAGAGGAGATCAGTAAAACTGCTTATATGCTGAGCGTTCTTTAGAATTTGTTGATATGCTCAACGAAATGCGTTTCGGGCGGCTTTCACAAGAATCTATTTCCCGGTTCAAGTCTTTGTCACGACCCATTAACGACGACGACGGTCTGGGGGCGACCGAGCTGTTAGTCCTCTGTTCAATTTGACGGCCACATAAATTGATTCAATGCAGCTTCCCTCGTCGAGAGGACGTGGAAAGATCCAACAATGGTCGCATGTCTCATCTTCAAACTGAGCAAAAAGATTACCTTGCTTCGGACGGCGGGACGATCAGTGATCCAAACCAACGTGACAAAATGCTTGCGAACTTCATGGCGCCGAAGAAACTGGTCCTTCGTGTTGGTGCCCAGGTCATGTTGATCAAAAACATGGATGACATGCTCGTTAATGGCAGCATGGGCAAAGTTTTACGTTTTGCCGACCCAGCGTTGTACGGGACCGACTATGATGATGTTGATGGTAGCGGGAATCCAGGAAAGCCGAAGTCGGAAAGGAAGAAAACCGCGATGACAAAAGACATGTTCATGCCGGTCGTCGAATTTTCGGTGCCGAATAGAGGGCGCAGGGAAGTTCTAATTGCGACTGAAACCTGGAAAGTCGAGTTACCTAGCGGAGAGGTACAAGTGTCGAGGAACCAGGTGTGGCGTTTAATTACCTAGTTATGACCGCGCACCTAACCCTTGGTGGTAGTTGCCCTTGATATTAGCTTGGGCCATGTCCATCCACAAATCGCAAGGGCAGACACTCGAAAGAGTCAAGGTAGACCTTGGCAGAGTGTTCGAAAAGGGTTTGTTCTGGTAGCCAATTCAGTTCTCAGCACTTGAAGTAACCGTTCCCGTTCAGGACAAGCATACGTCGCACTATCTCGTGCAACATCGTTGGAGGGTCTGCAAGTTCTAAATTTCGATCCAAAGAAGGCGAGAGGAACTTCTTCTCCCCCTATACGGCAGTGCTCACCTTCCTCTAGGTACAAGCACATCCCAAGGTCGTTGACTGGAGTAAAACGCTCGAGACCATTTCTGCGGAATGAACCATTGGCATCTGAATCATTGGCATTTTTTCTCTTGTACATTATTGATGTTTTTATTTCATTACCGCACACATGGAAATGGACCACTAGAAGCCTACCTTACGGTCGTATATGTAGTTATGCTCATGAGTGCACTGGAGGTGTGCTCGATAGTTATCGCCTAGACACGCCTTGTAATCGTTCAGAATGCTCGATTTTGCAGCCTGTTGTCTGTACCTTGGGGAATTTGAGTACGCAACGTACGCAACGCCCAAGAGACTCCAAGATCATTCCCCTGTTTGCATCTATTTATGTAATTTTGTTATGTAATAATATAAAGTGAGTTATTCCCCTAGGGCCTTAGCCAGACCTTTATAGACAGTCGTATACCCAATACCCATATCTGAGTCCTATAGGCATCTGGAAATAAGTTGTTACCTTCTAACCGACCAACCACCTGGTGGTTCAGCATGCAGTCTTATTCTTGCAGTACGTGCCCGGTTGAATACTTCAAATTATTCAAAACTGATGTCCACATCAGAATCAATCGCCTGCGATACGACTTTTTCCTGTCCAGAAGTAACCAAATGGTCCAGTACGTGCCAATTGATATATTTGAACACTTCAAATGTTTCCAAACTGATGTTCACTTCAGAATCACTCGCCTGCGATATAACGCAGCTTTCCTGTCCAGAAATGACCGCAGACATTCCTGCGCCAACATCGAAACCTCAAAAAGAAATTGACGATGAACTCGCGGCACTTAAAGAGATAATGCGATCTCTTCGGACGCGCCGAAACAGTCACTCTCCCATATCATCCATCCCTCCAGAGATCCTTGGAGCCATCTTCGTCCATCTTGTTCAACAGACGCAGTTGCTTCATGCTCCTGATGCCCCTGCTGTTCTTTCGTGGCTCAATATCGGAAATGTTTGTCGCCACTGGCGCGAAGTTACTCTTGGGACACCGGAGTTATGGGCTACTCCGTATCTCGTTTCCTTACAAGCCACGGAGGAAATGCTCTTGAGGTCTAAAATGGCTCCCTTGAAATTGAGAACTGGTCGGAAATATCGTATGGAATGCGTCCAAAAGACGTTGATGCACACAGAGCGTTTACAAGAGGTCTCTTTCCCGGTTTTCAGTCACGTCTTCGATAGTTGCACGACGCACCGCTGCATAGTGGAATTCCTTGACAAATTATCATCTTGTTCTGCTCCCAAACTCCAATCCCTTTTGTTTGAAGTAGGGTTCAAACAAACACCACAGATAACAATTCCGACCTATTTCCCTGCACCCAACCTTCGCAGTCTCCAAATCAAGCACTGTGATCTATCATGGGCATCATCCGTCCTCGTAGGACTCACAGTCCTTAATATCAAAAAATTATCACCCGAATCTCTTCCGACTTTAGACGAGTTGATCTCTGCTCTCCGTCGTATGCCTGCTCTGCACACTCTCGAGTTAGAAGATGCTCTCCCGACTCTTCCTTTCCAAATGACATCACTCCCTCGCGCACCTTGCGCCATGAATGTTCGACTTCCCCACTTGAAACAGTTACGTTTAGCGGCGAAGATGTTGGAAGTGGCCAACGTGCTAGCTCGCATTGAATTACAGGAATCGATAACGGAAGTTCGACTTGTATGCGATGGATTTTCAGGAAATCCGAATCATCAATGGAATTTGAGCCTCCCCATCATATCTCGCACCTTGAAAAGTTGCTTCAAAGCCAGTCCAGATAAGTCTCGACAAGTCCTGCGTTCCATGCAACTATATAGCACTAGTAGTTGCATTCGTTTGCACTCTAGTACGGTCCGGAACCCTTCTTCGTGGGTGGGATCAGAGTCTGGGGCTTGTCTGGATCTGGATTTGTTGGCGGGGACCCCTGTCACTCTCGCATTTGACTTTCCGGATGACATGAGGAGGTCAATCCTTAGTGACTTGCAAAAGGTTGTTCCCTTTGGGAGTATTGAGGCCATGTACTTCCAAATTTTCTTCCCTTGTTGGGATGGTTTCTGGACTGACCTTCTTGGCCGCGGCACTACTCGTAATCTTGCATACATGGACATACAAGGACCACGCCAGGCTCTTGAAGAACTGCTTAAATCACTGCGTTCACAGAAGCACAGTGTATCGCGGCGCGTAGGCGGGCGTACGCAACAAAGACCCATTTTTGCCCCGGTACTCTCCCATCTTGTCCTTCGCGGCCTGGAATTCGGCTCCTCCATCTCGAAGTGGATGCGGCCGTCTGACCTCCTTGACGTGCTCATTGATCGCGTCAACGAAGGTCGGGGGTTAGACCGACTTGAGTTTATTTCAACCACGGGTATACTCGCCCGCGACGTGAAGTTGTTGCGAGAGGTGGTAGCCGATGTAAGCTGGGATGAATACGAAAGTTCCGACGAAGATTCCGACCATGACTATGACTATGACTATGACTATGACCATGACTATGACAGTGATTATGATAATCCCATTGATTACAGGTTCTACAGTGACCACGGATACTCCTCCTGATATGATTTCTGTCGGGCAACTATGCTCAAATAAAGGCCGGAATTCCAATTGTACTGGGTGCATTGTGTGGGTAGCTACGCTTGTAACACAATCCGTTGTCTGCCTCCTTTGGGATTTGAATATTAAGAGACTTACACATTCATGTTTTCGATTTATTTCTCTCGCTAAGTACCTTATTTATTCTAATTGATCTCACTTTGCCTCGTAGAAGCGCGAGGATTAGCCAGCGAAAGGGCGAGCTCCGAAAATGAATATCATAACTTAAAAGAGCCTCTCTGTCGAGAGCGGCACTTAAGGGATTCAGACCTTAAGCCCTCGAAAGTATCGACCAATTAGACTTGTATAAAGGAAATTAAACTCAACATAATGTTAATTATGACAAGTCTCGTCTGCTTGAATAGTACAAGTTGCTTGCCATCAAAGTTTCAAGCACAAGCTTTACCTTCCTCCCGTGATCTTGTCGCGATCCCTTATTCTAGCAGTACTTGCCAATTTGAAGCTTCAAACGTATCAACCGATGATGTTTGTTGTTCTCCAAGTCGCGGAGTCTAGTACTTACTGCAGATTCTGAGAGACTGAGATTCATTCACCTGCGAACCAATGATAGTAACTGCACATACTCCCGCCCTAAGTTCGAGAGCTCAAACAAAGATTGACGATGAGCTCGCGGCACTTAAAGAGAGAATGCGATCTCTTCGGATGCGCCGAAACAATCTCTTTCCCATATCCTCCATCCCTCCAGAGATCCTTGGCGCCATTTTCGTCCATCATGTTCAACAGACGCAGTTGCTTTATCCTCCTGATACGCATGCTGCTATTTGGTTGCTCAATATCGGACATGTTTGTCGCCACTGGCGCGAAGTTACTCTTGGGATACCAGAGTTATGGGCTACTCCGTATCTCGTTTCGTTACAAGCCACGGAGGAAATGCTCTTGAGGTCTAAAATGGTTCCCTTGAAACTGAGAACTGGTCGGCAATATCGTACAGAGTCAGTCCAAAGGGTGTTGATGCACATAGAGCGTTTGCAAGAGGTCTCTCTCCCATTCTTGAATGGTGGTGTGATGTATCGCTGTATTATGGAATTCCTCAACAAGTTATCAACTTGTTCCGCTCCCAAACTACAATCGCTTTCTTTGGAAGAAGAACATGCGCAAACACTACGCATAGTAATCCCGACTTCTTCTCTCGCGCCCAACCTTCGCAGCCTCAAAATCAAATACTGTGATCTATCATGGGCATCATCCATCCTCACAGGACTCACTGTCCTTGATATCAAAAAGTTATCACCGGAATGCCTTCCGACTTCAGACGAGTTGATCTCTGCACTCCGTCGCATGCCTGCTCTGCACACTCTCGAGTTAGAAGATGCTCTCCCGACTCTTCCCCCCCAAACGATGCCAGTCCTTTGCGTACCTCGTGCCATGAACGTTCGACTTCCACACTTGAAGCGGTTACGTTTGGTGGCGAAGGTTTTGGAAGTGGCCAATGTATTGACTCGCATCGAGTTACCTGATTCAACAATGTTGGAAGTTCAACTCAGATGCAGAGCATCTTCATCTATGAATCCGAATCAAGAATGGAATTTGAGCCTCCTCATCATCTCTCATGCCTTGGAAAGTTGCTTCAAAGCCACTCCAGCTCAATCTCACCGAGTCCCGCGTTCTCTGCGACTGTGTGGTATTGGTCGCATTCATGTGCAATATAGCACGGTCCGAAACCCTGCTTCATGGGCGGGGTCAATGACTGATACTTGTCTGGATCTGGAGTGGGCGGTGGAACGTCCTGTTGTTCTTGACTTTGAGTTTCCCGCTGAAACAAGTACAGCGATCCTTAGCGACTTGTGGCAGCTCGTCCCTATTAGGGGTCTCGAAGCCTTGTACATTGAAGGTTTCTTCGCTTGCTGGGATGGTTTCTGGACTGATCTTCTTGGCCGCGGTGCTGTTCACAATCTTACATACATTCACTTGCGAGAAACACCCCAGGCTCTTGAAGATCTTCTCATATCCTTGCGTTCACAGAAGCACAGTTTATCGCGGTTTATGGGCAGGTATTCACAACAAGGACAAAATTTTGCCCCAGCACTCTCCCATTTTGTCCTTGACAAGCTGGAGTTCGCCCTCTCCTTCTCATCCTTTACCATGACCTCTGACCTCTTTGACGTGCTCGTCGATCGTGTCAACGAAGGTCTGGGACTAGACCACCTTACGATCACTAGATGCATGGGCATCAGTGTCCATGACGTGCGGTTGTTGCGAGAAGTGGTAGCCGACATTTACTGGGATGAATACGAAAATTTCAACGATTACAGCTTCGAATATGACTATGACTCATTCGATGATGATGACGACGACGATTACGGTTTCTACGGTGATGGAGACTACTACTACGGAGAAACAAATGGTACCGTCCAGTAGCTAGGACTTATCCTTTTCTTCACTTTCGCACGACTGTCCCTATGATAGTTCCTACGCGAATTATGCTCGCTTTGAACGCTGACAAACATGTGTAGGTACTGTATACACCCGGTATGCGATCTTTTCAGTATAGCAGTGGGGTGTCAGCGACGTTAATTCTCGTAATTGCTATATATGACAACATATTTTCAACTCTGTAAGTCCACATATATTCATACATGTCATGTCTTGTCATGAAGTCATAAACGTTTGAACACCAGTGCCCCATAAATACTACCAGCACACCTGAAGTCTACAATAAATAAACCAGGTGTCACAACATCGTGTTCAACGCGCATCGCACATCTTCCGTGCTACTAAGATCTGCAAGAAGGGGACATATGTCTATCAGTTCGGTATCGTGAGGATCGTTAAACCATGAGGATATAGGCACGGCATTCGTGGGGTGGAAGATATATGACGCAGGCGAATTGTCGATGATGATGGTATCTGCCATGGGGCGTCCAAGCTGCGACAGGTCCTAAAAACAAGGATGATCAGACACGGGATCTTATCTGCAAGGAGCAAACGAACCTTTACATAGTTTTCTCTATACCGGAAACAACTTTCCCGGAAGAGCCTATGCGAAACAGCATTGTAGATATCAAGATGGTCCAACACTGGATGTGCATACTAAATGCGACGAAACAAGGAAGAGAAAGATCAGTTGAATTTTACACCCAGCCACCTGCAATAAACGCACGGAACCCAGACTTGCGGTGTACACTACCACTTCGTATTTCTCACCCATCTGCCGAAGAAACTCGTCCACTCCTGGGCGCTTCTGTACGTACATATTGTGCCAGCGATGCTCGATTTCGACAGGAACGATGAAGTCTGGATCTGGTACGGGCTAACAGCGAGACAAGTCAAAAGCAGGCCTAGAATCGGAGTGTAAGATATACCCTGAAATTACTATGGACGAGGGTCTCGTCCAGGTCAAGCACTAAACACTTCTTGCCAGCATGTTTAGGCGCGATTGGTGGCAAAAGTGGACATGGCTTTCCGTCCTATAAACTCCGAATTAGAAATAAATCCATTAAACCACGAATCCGCTCACAGAGCCAATGGGAATTCCTGCACCCCCATTCTTGAATAGCATTTCGTCTTCCTCGTTTAACTCATCAAACGGAACGCCATCGAACTCGGTAGCATGTTCGGACGGATGATGCGAAGAGGTTTTCAATACTTGACCAGGAACAGAAGACCCTGGCGGCTGCACAGCCCCACTGGTGGCGCCCGCAGTCTCTGCGATAGGTAGCACGTCCTTAGGAGGTGTAGCAGGTTGGCCTTTCTCCTGTAAGGGTGCTACCGGAACTACTAGTGCGAGGGTGCATTCTTTTTCAGAAAATTTCTTCATATCATTGTCCGCGGTCTTGTGAGTTAGCAGAGTAGGACCTGACCCAATGCTTGCCACACCATCGACATCAATGTCATGAGCTCGGGAATTGAGGCCGACACAGGAGATGAGCTTGCGAAAGAACCTGGCAAAGAAGCTCTCCTTGGATTTATTGACACGTTTGATCTCAGAAGACCCCACAAATGAAGTGTGGTCTTTAGATTGAGAGCGACACTGGAGACTGCTGCGCCTGGAATGATTTTGCGGAAGGAGTGTGGATGTGCCCGCAGAGGCTTCACGCTTGTCGAGTGCCGGAGATGTAGTGGATGATGAAGAAATAGATTGACTGGCACTGCCTACATTATCTTTGGAAGACATAGAGGGATGAACGCGTGGTGGGACCTGCCGGTCAGTGGCATGTGGCGTCTTCAATAATGAATCCTTCGAAGGTGCGGACGCAGCAGCCTTCTTGTAAGTTGCAGATTGAGTATCTGATGGCATGATAATTACAGTCCCGGTATCTTTATCAGGAGAGCGTCCTGAATGAGGGGTCCTCGATGAATGACAAGCAGAACGAGTAGTATGAGTGCCGAACAGTGAGCTTGAAGTACACTGCGGGAGGGTCCTTTGGTATTGAGCTACTGCGATTGTGAACAGTCGATATAAAAAGGGGGAGAGCTAGTGCAGGGACCTACTAGTACTAAGACGACTTAAAGGCCGTGGTCCAACCACAATCTGGTCACAACGCTGCCTCCCGTTAAACAGCACTCACGGCCGTCGACCTAAGCGTCAATTAATTGCGGCCGCGCGGAAACAACAAGGCAGCGCCAAAAAAACGTCACATATTGCGTCTTACTGGCCGTAATGTGAATCCAAACCAGGAACGGCATCTTGAGATCAGTGACCATCATATCTGTAGAACTCGAAGATCACTAGCTCGACTGAGATAACAAGTTGAATCCAGAGTTGAAATTGCAGTACATAGGGGGATTCTACTACACAAAGTGACCAACTACTACTGGTACGACGAGCCGTCAACTACGAACGTACGCTCCAACAACATTGTTTGTAGCACTCATAAAACTTGAAGCAAGACTGTGAACCATCAAATGTCCGAACTGCTTTACAAATGAGAAACCTTCTGTACAACGTCTGATTTCACATAAAGCTAATTCCAGGAACTGGAGCAACCAGTTAGCTGTTGATCCTTCTTTAGGGGCTAGGCGGCCTTTATAGCGGTTGCCTTCAAGGCAAGGCCGTGCGTCACGCCATCAAAAACGATCGGCCCTAGCAGGTGGCTGCAGATAAGAAAAGTGTGCGCCATCCTTCGCGATGGAAAACATTGGCCAAGGATAGTCTAAAGCTGTATTCGGGTTATTTGCTGTTGGACACCGATGATCTTCCACACTCACTAGGCAGGTATCAATCGCACATCTCCTTCTGTGCATTGCGAGACGGAGAATCTGGAACCCAAGACACAAACAGCTCCACATTGAGCTGGACTATAACAAGAAAAAACGCGTGATCTTGGAGCCGTAAGTATGATGGCATAGGGCCCAGCCCCGACACCAGTTAAAGCCGGTCGTCCGCGTTCATAACATACACACCCTCGGTGGACCTTGAAAGCAGCTCCGGTACGTCCAGACCGGCGGCATGAATTTGAAATGGACAGAGTGAAAAGGACATTGGTTGCTATTGTCATTTCATTTGTGAGAGGGGATGATTGACATCGATCGTGCAACCAACATAGCAGGCTAAGCGTGCCTAAGCGAGGCCTGGTCCTGGTAGCAAACAATGAGCTTCGTCCAAATAAGGCAACTGTTCTTGTGCTTTTGTTCGAACCTACTACATTTTCGTGGTACCAGCAATAAATTTGGATACCAAGACAATGTACATCTTTTGTTTCCGTGTAACATAACACCGAATTCCTGTGGAAATTGTCCGCGGGTGATAGTATAAAAACCTTACCTTGGCCATGATGCATGAATGCTTCGACCCCTCGCATTTCACTCCGCTATCTATCATTACTGAATCAGTCTAACAAAACTCTACCTTGCGGCAGCTGGTGATACGGCTATTCGCGATTTTCATTCGAAGCCCCTCGACGAACCTAACATTCACAACTTCACACTCGTCGCGACATCCCAACATGACTACTAGTCGCGCCGTTTCCCACCATGCATTCATCACTTCCGAGCCCTGGATCACTGAATCAAAGCCGTTGTAAGTATGGTCTACGCCGCCTCAAAGTTTTTACTGACCTTTTCTTGCCTCGATCGGTTTATAGGAGAAAGACACGCATCTCATGCACTAAATTGATTGAACGCCAGGTCGTTCGCGCATGGAAGCGCGTCACCGGTGTTACTCGCAAACACCAACGTGCTTCTTTCCTTCCCAAGGATTTCATCCTTGTCACTTCTCGCCGCCGCAGTGTGATGTTGGTCTGAATAGTTCCGAGAGGAGGCATCTGTGTTGTCACAACTAGCATGCGCAGGCGCACACGGACAGTAGCGGGATCGGGCTTCTGAATCACACACATTCATTTTTCTATCTGGGACATTATATCATTATTCCATGTAGCATTACAATATTCACCGGCACTCTACTAGTTGTATTACTTTTAACAGTATGCTTAATCATTAATCCAGTGTATCCATTGAAATAGAACCGATCTAGAAATTCGGAACTGACTAGGATATCAACATAGTATTCATTGTCCTGAAGCTAGTAGTACATATAATGAGGAGGTTAAAATTACATTCGATTTCTCGTCAGGTCAAACTAGTGTCCTAGAAAATTAAGTTACTACAGCGGGATCAACTACGGATGCGAATGGTAAGCATACAAGCAAATGAATAACAACGGAAAAACCTACCCCGCGTGCAATCTGGGTTATTTGTTCCACACCACTCTGCAGGCGTGATACTTGATCCTTGAGATGACTAACTTCCTGTAGCAAGCTGTCCTTTTCAATTGCCTCCATTGCAGCGCGACTTTCGAGATCGGCGATGTGGATACTAGCACTGTGGAGGTCTTCAAGAATGTCCAAGCATCGCTCTTGTGACACTTGCGTGGTCCGGTTTGCCGCGTGAAGTGCATTTTCTGCAGCAGTTAGGGATGTTTGCAGATCTGTGACTTGTGTTTGTAGTGAAGAAATCTGCGCCATCTATTAAACTTGACTACATAATTGAGACCGGGAACCGCCTACCTCTGGGAGGAACATGTGAGATGACGATCGAAAACCCCGAACGAACCCTGCAAAATAACCAATGGCGAGAGAAAGGGGGCCGAAACGCGAGCCAGGCGTTTGAGGGTTCTGCCTATCAGAATGGCTATGAGCATCATTACCAGAAGACGTGACTTCGGAGGATGATGCTGTGGGTGTAGGTGATGACCGTGGCACAACCACTTGTCGCCGGGGCAGTGACTCAGGTGTGGGGAGGCCAATGTCTCCATTATTGTGGCTATAACTCAGCGTGCGAGCACTGCGATCAAATATCAGTACAGCGTATGAGCTAGCGGCCCGGGTGTCTTTATGAATTCTACTCACGGTGTGAAAGGAACAACCCGATTGTCATGGGATTCTTTGGACTGCCTGTATACCATAAATACGTTGCGCAATAACACTCCAATAATATGTAAAATGCTTACTGACATTGGGTCCATCGAATCATCACCTTCATTAATCTCGTTGTCCGCAACAGTGTTTACCCAACTGTCAGCGGCATCTTTTCCTAGACGTAGGGAGGATGCCAGATCCTGGTATTTTCTGAAATATTGGAAAGCACATCCAGCTGCCTCTCGTAATAGGCGTCAGGACAAAGCACAGAGGATGTCATGCTCGCCTACCTGGAGCACAGTCGGTGTTCGATCCTTTCCAAATACTTTGGTTGCAAGCGACATATATGCACGGTATTTTTCCCGAGCCGATAATGTCCCATATCCATCCAGGACTTCTTGAAAGCCGCGATAACTGTGACAGAGCAGAACACGAGAGCGTGAGGGGATATCTTCAATTAACTATATACCAGCACTTGCATGTCGTAGAAACTGGGCTGAATTTCAATCTGTTGGACCACATCCCGCTGACGGCCGTTGTGGGCAAAGGTCAAGTCGATGTACCCATGCTCCCACTGTAAACGGAGGACGTTTGTCTTCAGTACTAATAGAAGTCTCACACCATCGGGAGACGTCTTACGAAGAATGAGAGCACCCGCCGCAAGTAAGTATGCTGGCAAGGGCTTAACTTCAAGTCAGCAGCGCTCGCGCGACTTTTCACTGGATCACAGTGAGACGGGAAGAAAAAGGATCAGAGTTAACAAACGAACTTGTAGCCTTGAACTCCTCAAAAGATACGCTTAAGATATCTGCGGGACCAAGATTGCGATTTTGATCGCAAATGAATAGCAAGGCGGTACAGACAGCTGTATCGCGGATGTTCACGTCATATCGGAGTCAAAGTAAAAACGCCACTCACCATTCTGTTGCGCAAGTTTGCGACCAGCACAAAGTTTGTCGAGCCTAAGGCGCCCCTCAGGTGTGTGCGCTGTCGTGGAGACGTCGAGGTATGTACTCCCGCGTCGAATGGCGGGCATATTGGGCAAACGAGATTCCAGGAGGACAGTCGATCGAGGGAGCGTAGATTATAAGCCTGTGCAAAACAAAGGCTGAAGAAATCGCATGCGATCGATCTGAAAGCCCTTTCATGATCGCTATGCGACGACTTATTGTTGAGATTAGACAGAGCCAGCTACAGCCTGATCGAGTCGAGATAAAGAATATTTACGGAATTAAAAGCCTCCGAATGGCAGGGCGCCGTGACGTACCATCACGAGTGTCAATATATTAAGTCGATATGTAGTATTGTCTCTGTAAATGCTCTAGTTGTAAGTAACCAATACAACGAAAACACAATAAAAGCTATAGTTCGAAGTGATCCGCCCAGTGTCGTAACACGCCTTCGCCTTCTAAATGTTGCTTGAACATCTTGGGGTCACGACAGATTATCATTGCATGAGAATTGCGTACACCCTCAAAGAAAGCTCGCTCTTTCTTCAACTGCGGTATCTTGTTGAGATTTTCTATGCTCTGAAGTTGACCGGGCGTCAACAGAGGTTGGTATGGAGGTGGCTTTGTTCGCGATTTCTTTCCTTTTTCCTTCGTAGGCTCGGTCGGGTCAGCGGGGTCAGCACCAGGTATCGGCGATGTGGCGATGGGAGTGCCAGCAGGGTCATCGTATAAATCAACTGCAGCGCTTTCGAGCTCACTCTCCAGTTTGCTGATAACGTGAACAAGTCTTTCTCTGGTTGATTGCGCTTCAAGATGTCTTACTCGACCACGAGACTGGTGCGATTGAAATGATAGGCGAATGAGAGCAAGGCAGATAAATGTGGGGAAGAGGATTGGTAGGAGGGTATAAACGGCCTATATCGTTGCTATGAGATAAGGCGGTGAGCTCAGAGGATATTTGCATACCAGGTTCAAAGGAAACTCGGCTTGGAATCGCGGAGGTAATGGCGCGCGAATGTTACGGATAGTCTCAAACCAGCCTTGCGACTCTTTCGTGGTTGTGGCGAGCGATAAGGGAAGGGCAGAGTAAGATTCGATGACATGCTTGTACTTCTCGTGGAAATCACTAGAATATGGTCAGAATCAACTCATGCAACATGAACTAGGCAATTACATTTTGATGCCATTCTTCTCGTACTCGCCAAAGGGGTCTTCTGCGCTGATACAAGAAGTGACGTACGGTACAGTCAAGTCATTGATGCTGGAGTTATAGTGAGGGCTAGCAGACAAATGCGAGATGTTTGAGCTCACGCATTAGCATAAATTCTGATATTAGGAAATAATATCAATGCTTGATAAAAAATACGATCAGGATCAGCAAGGACCTCTACGAGTGGCCTTCCTCGTGGCGACCATTTATCGACACAGAAAAACTGCTCGCCCGAACGGGAAAGAAGTTTCGGTCCTAGAAATGCGGATATCGAGGAAAATGTTGAAGGGAACTTCGGTATGCCGATATGTGGGGTAGCCAAAGTATTAAAATTCACGGGTTGCACCGTCTCGAAAAACTTCGACTGGTGAAGGACACTAGGTTTGCTCGTTAGATCATCCACACGAGCGGAGACACTCACACGCACCCAATAACATAACGGGCAACCAGGCCACCAAGACTGTAACCGGTGACCGAGAAGCGAGTTACCTTCCGACCTTCCTTCTCTAGGTCTGCGGTTTTCTGTCGAATCTGGTTTTATGCGCGCTAAGAGTGCTCATATTTGTTGACGATAATACTAATAGAATTACCTCTTCAGCCACTCTTTCACCTCCCCAGTCAATTCCGTCATATGTGGATTCATCCTTATTGGTTTCAGCGACAAGGACTTCAAGCTTAATGCCACCGTCCTCGACTTCGCCCTTCACCTCGCGGATAATTTTGTTCGCATGACCAAGATGAGAGGGATTTCCCCACATTCCATGGATCAAGACAAGTAGATGGACGTCTGGCATGATGGAACGGCTGGCAGTAATTAGGCGATGCGGGTTTGGCGGTCGATAGAGATTAATACAGTGAGACGACGACAGAAAGACGGGAAGTTATAAATACGTGGAGTCTTGGACCTCATGCCATGCGGTATGCGTAGCTTCCACGCCGTGGGTGTCGAGATCGCGTTATCGGCCGGCAGCTTGGTGCTGCGCCCATGTGTCACACGCACTAGTAACGCAATGGGCCGGCATCGTCAGTACACTTAAGTTGGACGTCACTGGCACAATATCGGAAGGCCGACCGTCAAGCTAAATCGTGAGTCTGTAAGTATATATCAAGTCGTCAATTCGAACGATGAGCATCCCACAGTTGACATCACAATTGATAGGAAGTACCGGAACGAGCGGACTAAGAATTCGGCGCAGCGAACACACTATGCATGAAGTACTTGTATGATATAGCTTCTTAGGCGATGAATGATCAACGCTGGGTCAGATGCGCTGGACATCATTTCCAGCGGGTATCTGAATGTTAGTCCAAGACTCAGAAATTCTGGCATTCACTGGCGCACAGTGCATTCGGATTCTCGGAGTTTGGAACCACTAAAAAGCCATTCATGGTCCAACACTGACTGCATGGCGCTGAGCGTCGTGCATCAATACTAGTATATACTCGATCTTCTCGGGAGGAGACTCGAGCCTGAGGGAGGAGGGATGCAGAGACGTAAAATCAGGCCGAAGGGATGCGATGGGTCACACAAAGATGCAGCGTGCACAGCTACTCATCAGGATAGGGGCTATCATGAGAAGAACCCGGTTCTATGGGTGTCGCCTTAGAAGCTGGGAGACCGGAAGTCCTGTCAAGGTCACGTCGGTGCCCCACTTTAATCATTTTATGCTGACTTTTCTCCAGGCTTCGGTAATGCGCTATGCAACCCTCACGTTCGACAAGCTCCTGAGACATTTTTGGTCGATCCTTGGTTAGCGTGCCCCGCTTACCCAACATCACCATAACACTCACCAAAGATAAGCAAGTCTGTCTTGAGCTACGCAGGGGTTCACGAGATGAAAAATGTACCGCGTTGTTCTGCGAGTGTCACCAAACGTTGCAGGTCCTTCTCTACAAACAAAGTGAGTAGAATTCGAAGTTCACTGCTAGGATAGTAGGTCTTTGAAAGATGATAGTCCCATCTATCGAATGCATGATCGTCGATGAAGGTCATTGGTCCTTTTCGCATCATTGATTTGCCAAGGCAGCACCGCGCAAGGTACTTGTGAGCATGTGTACGACCTATGCAATAATGCTTCGACCGTCGAAAGTCTTCCGTGAAGTCAGAGCGAAGTGTGATAAATCTCAACATTTCTAAGGGGTGGCCCGGGATTCAAGATGACGGGTGAAAATGCTTCTAGCACCACAGCCAAGCTCTCTTTATCCGCATGAAAGTGATCTCGGAGCGCTATAAGCGAAAGCTGTTGATAAAGATGGATGATGTATGTCAACATTCGGTAGTGCATGAGTAGATTCTTTGAAGTTGCAATGATCTGCCTACAAAGACGATCGATATCAGTAGCGACAACCAAGCTCTCGCAGAGTAAGTGACCTAACCTCTGCTGCGGCAGATGACCAGCGGATTTAAAATTGATAGCTATCGCAGTGTAGACGAATAAACTGTCTGCGTCACACACCAATCTGTCACATTCCTGATTTGATGACCAAGGTACAGAGCACTAGTGGAGAAGGCTGAGAAGAAAAACAATAACTGGAATCTAAGCGGATCCTGTCACACCTGGTCAAGGCGTGACAACAAGCAACCTCGATTAAATCGCGCCGGGGCACGAACATGGTGCCAATCCACATCGTATGATGAGACCGCTAACGTCCGAGACTGGCAGCTTGTGCATCACTGCAAAAGCTGACATGCACTGGTTAATTGTGTTATCACACAACTGCCAAATAGTACATTTTGAAACAGTAACAGCAGCAGCAAACATATTCGCATTTGTATCATTATTACCTGTTATACTATCACTTACACGACTGCACATTGGCGCATGAGTGAGGATGACTTGTGGTACAAAACCAACCGGGGTATCGTTGTGGTCCCGGTATCTGGTCGTCACATGAAAGGTTTCGCTTGTAGATTCCAAATACGAGCATACTCCCCCCCTTTCTTCATAAGTTCATCGTGCGTCCCTTCTTCCTGGACAGTTTCATCGATGTACCTACGGTGAACACGTCAGCGAGGATTAGTGTTCAAGCAGACAGAAACTCACAAAATGAGGTCCGCATGTTGGGTGAGGTTCCCAAACCGGTGAGTGGAGAATATCATGGTCTTGTTACCCCTCAACTTCCGTAGACGCTCGAAGAGATCTATTTCCACTAGTTATAACTACATCCAAATGGGCATCTCGAAGAAACAGGGCAGCGCACCATGTTCGGCCGTGGGATCCAGGGAGGCACTCGGCTCGTCGAATAACAGCATGCCAGCGGAAGACTCAGTTTCGGAGACCAATGAGCGCATGAATGTGCGGGAACTATTTGATCAGTCGACACCGAAACCCGAGAGGTCAATGTACGGTCACGTACATTGCAAGCCGCTGCACCTGCCCGCGGCTGATTTGGAGGTTTGGAGCGCTGGAGGTATGCACATCAATGATGAAATTCTGTGGCGAGGAGTCAACGGGATGCCCGAAGAGCGTCGTGGTGCCTTCAGGGAGGTACCCATGGAAATCATTCACGGGTTGCGTGAGGTAGGTGTCGAATCCATCGGGGAGCTCGTCGATGAAGTCTTCTGCGCCCCCGAGACGGGCGGCTTCGCGGACTTTGTCGTCATCATGTGCGAGGGCGGGATTTCCAAGCCCAATGTTCTCGCGCATCTGCGTGTGCATTAGAAATGTTGCTTCCGGAGTGGATGAAAATGGCTCACGGAGAGGGGGAATCGCGTGTAGTCTTGGAAGAGGATGGACATAGCAGCACGGAGGTCAGAAAGTTTGAAGGTTTTGATGTCGCGGTCGTCAATGAGGATGGTGCCTTCTGTTGGGTCGTAGATGCGGGAGATCAGTTTCAGGATCGTGCTCTTTCCAGAGCCGTTCACCCCAACAACGACCTGCTATCGTGATTAGAGAGCACCACAAAAGTGGAGGAACTTACGCAAAGCTGACCAGCCCCTATCTTGAACGATACATCCCGCAGAGCACACCTGTCTGCACCAGGATAGTGGAACGAAACATTCCTAACATACACACATTAGAAATGATTCCATGAAGTAACGAATACCAATCAACCTGAACTCAACAGAGATACCACTCGTGAGAGACTGCTGGTTCTCGGGGAATGGATCCGTTCCATCCACAATATTATTCCGTATGTTCTCTATCTCATATACCTGACGTGCTCTGAAAAAATAGCTCGCAAGAATGGGTAACATCCCGGATATCGTGGGGCGTGCATTATCGGATGGATTAAAGACTTTTTGGATCAATATGAGTGACGCCAAGGAGAGGGGAGTGGTCATTGGATTTTTCACCACGTGCAAGGTGAAGATAATCTAATTGACTTAGTCGGCTTGATGAACTCCGAAGTCAGCTCCGCGTACCTGAGGTAGTACATGTATTGTTTCTTGGAGGATGAACGCGAGGCTCAGACGCTCTTTGAAAGAACGACATTGCGTCAACTTCTCTGGGAATTCAACCGCATCTTTTCCCAGGCGCTGAGCGGATTCGCGAAATCCTAGTCTCGACAAAGTCAGCATAAGATTGTCTGGCAAGGCGCATCGACATACGTGCACTGATATGTTCGCTGAGGTTGCCTGCGACAAGCTCCTGGCGGTGAAAGGAACTAGTAACGAATTCGATCAGACCTTGCATGAGAAAAAAATCCTCATTGGTCGTTCTCGCGGCCCAAACTACATGTCTGGCTTAGGCGGGGGCTTAGACGTATCAGCTGTTGACCTACCCGAGGATCTGACTACTGCTTTTCCTGTGCTACCCCAGGGTAATACATATTGCAAAAAGCTGAGAACCACAAGAAGTAGACCATCCTGTTGTTCCCACATGATTATAATCAGAACCGAAAGCTGAGAGAGCAGATGAATAAGAATCATTGCGATGTCCGTCGATATGCCGATAGCGTCCCAAATTGAGGAAGTGCTCCAATAAGCCAGCCCACATGTGAGATCATTCATGCCCAAGTTTTGAAGAGTTTGAGTTTCAAATGCGGGTAGGTCGAGGCGGACAGTTGAGTGGAACATGCGCTCAAAATAGAATTGTTTGATGCGCAAGCTCAGAGGGGGTGTTATGTAGGCTCGGGAGCATCTGAGAAAGCGCATAGCGACTGCGCATATAAGATGTGCCACCGCAAAATGTACGAGCACCGTCGTGTCCACAGTGCGTGTCTCCATTGCGCTCTCTATCTAGTGCGAGATAAGTTGGCAGTGCAGATGAAAGTAGAAAGGACATTACAATGTGGAGTAATTGTCCAGAGTACCTGCGCGACGAAATTATGAATGCACAGAGGGAAATTGTTATGACGTACCACAGGGAAACAGCGGGTATGAGGGAAGCTAAAACTTCCACCACCAGGTATGCGGAGAGAAGCATGGGGCATCCTCTGATGCTGAGTACATCCTTTAACATGCGAACCAGAAACGGCACACTTTGGATTATCTGCGTATATGTCTCCGACATTGATGAAGTTGGTATGCGTGGCAAATCTGATTGGCGTCCCTCATAGAGATCCCATATGCCGACGCGAGTGTGCTTGAAACGGCGAGCATCCTGGTAGTCGAATTCTCCTGTACGTGCTGTCATTGGTCTCTCTTTCTCGATGGTGGAAGAATAAGTGGGCCAAAGTCTGAGAACATCAACAATGGCGCCGCCCGTGGGTCATGAGCTGTCATGAGACGGGCGTTAGGTAAATTCCGAACAGGTGAGTTAGACTGGTGCCGTCTTGCGAACGAAATTCAGTTATGTAGATCTCAATGCACCGTACGGCCTTAAGTGACAAAGTTTGGAAAGCCAACGATATGGCATTGTCCGATTGTCGAAGCTCTTCGAAGGCCCCGGAATGTTGCCAGGTCGATAATGCGGCATGCCGCTGTGATGTGGATGTATGAATAATGAACCTCGCATTGGCACTGGGCAGCAGCCTGAGATTAGCTAAACATCTAGCCTAGAACGAGCGGAGTGAACCAGGAATTTGAAATGGCGGCACTGGGCAGCAACCTTGTGAGTATTTACCTGGTACCTAGGCTGGACTCCGGACACACCGTAGCTAAGTAGTAAGGGGCAGCGGCCATCATTAACGTTGACGAAAGCTCTTACTGCGCACGCAGCATGACAATTTGATGCATCCACTATATGTCCACTGCCAGCTCACTGATGACGGTCAGCGCTAGCTATCCATCATACAGCTGATATTACTATTATGTCGGAAAGGGTCAAATGCATTCTCATCGCGTTACACTCATAGAACGAACTTGAAGGACTGTCTTCCAATCGAGGGAAGATAGTCAACTAGGTCAATCCCCGTGGCAAGTGAATAGTCTCACATCCAAGCATCATATCTCATCTGGGCAGACCTCTGATAAATGGAGTTTTGAGGGGTCGATCCAGTTAACACAAATCAAAAAGTAGCATTAAGATGGTATAACACGCATAAGCATAAGTAGCGCAAGTAAATCAAGAACATGACAAAGCTCGGGTATCATATCATCACCATCACCTCACTGCGCAACATCATAGTTAACAACCATCGAAGTCGGCCACGGGCTCTGCAGCATCTTCCCATTCAAATACGCATAATGCAACACCGGAAGCGCAGCATCCGAGAACCGCGCAAGTTTTCCAGACTGTCCAGGCCCACGACGCACGTTCTCGAGAGACACAACGGCGCGGAGGACTTCAGCCATCATCGTAGATGCTAATTCGTCACCTAGGACTTTGAAGCAGCCGTCCTTTGGGAGGTAGCGCTCGCGCGGTGCGCGGGTGGCGTCTAGGATGTGGGGGTTGGGGAAGGCGTCTTCCTGTTGGGAAGGGGGTGTGTGAGAGAGGTATGAGGAATTTGGACGGTTAACTTACGTTCATGTTGGCAGCGGCGACGTGCAAGAACAAACGTTGGCCTTGCTTTACATTCAGCAACTCGATGGATTCGTCTTGCTTCGCGACACGGTAGGTACCAGCAAACGGTGGGTCGATTCCTAAGTCCTCCGTCAGAAAATGAGCCCATGAGCCAGAACGAAACACATACTGAGCGCCTCGGTAACATAAGCAGTGAGACTACCAAGGTCCTTGGCATCCACTTTATTAGCCGCCGCAATCGTAACTTCCGAATCATACTCCTTGTGAACGAGCAGATTGACGACATTCGTCAAAGCTACAGTCCCATCAGCCTCGTTCATGAACAAACAAACAACAGAAAGAACATACCAAGAGACATCTCAACAGTAGCCCCAACCAACAACGCCAGAATCGAGTTCACGACATGCTCCGTCGAACATCCAAACTCAAACAAGCGCTTCACGATCTCATTATGGTTCTTCTTCTTGCCGAAAAGACCAGACACCGTGCCAATCAACCCAGCAAACGGCAACTTGCTCCCTGCACTGCCAAGAGCACCCTTGATCAAATGCGTCAGCTCCTGCACATGCTCCTTCACCCTCTGCCTGATCGGCATATAGTACGCTAGGTCGACCTCGAGGAAGATGAATCTTCAAAGAACAAAGATCAGCGATTATTATGAAAGGGTAAAAGGCATGCGACGACTAACTGGTAAATCTCCCCAAGCATATCAAACAACTGAGACTCGGTGAATACACCATGAGGATTCTGTTTCGTCTTGAGCGGGATACCAGCCTGCAATACGATCACAATATATCAACACCCCGCATCGTTCTCCAAAATTAATAGACGTACAATTTCTGTAGCAGCCCAATGCAACGGCACGAACTTCAACACGTCCCTCACAATGTTAACACCGCGTACGTTCTGCCCGATCAACGAGAACGAATGCAGCTCGATGAGCTCCTTGGTCTTGTTGTGGAAGTACGTCCCGATCGCACTGGTGGCTTCTGCTGATGGAGCAAGCGCACTGATGAATTGCTTCTGCTCTTCAACCCCATTTGAAGATGCCGTAAAGAACCTATTTATCATATCCTGTTAGCGCTGATCCGAATGCAAGCGTGTTGGGCGTGACGTACCCTTTGCCCTTTACAACCTCTGCTGCGCGTTCGACGTACTCGGGTACGTATTTGTCGGTGCTTCGCAACACCTGGCCAACCTCCACGTAACCATCAACAGCAGTAGCAGGCTCGCTCGGCTTCGGCCTCGCAACATCATACCCGTCAACCTTGCCAAGGTTCTTCAAGTACCCCTCCATCGAATCGGGGTGTACGAGAGGGAACCATGTGTAGACACTGTCTTTGCTGTAATCGTTGGGCAGCGTGCGGAGGAAGAGACGACCAAGGGTAAACCCGAAACCGTATGCATCAGGGTCCCGCTGGCAATCGGCGAAACCCCAGGCGGTCAGGTTGTAGGGCGTGAAGTCCTGCGTGTAGAAGCGGTCACCACGCGTTAGGGCGAATGCATCGGAGAGAATGGCGCGGGAGATGGTGTACCCTGTAACACGTAAGTACTCACGAGCATGGGTTAAATGAAAGGGACTTGCCTGGGCAGAGACCTGCACCCTCGATGAGAGGCTTGGTCTCCTCGGCCTGGAGACCGACGTACAACTCCAAGTTGTTGATGTGACCATAGAGCTTTTCAGCAGCGTCGGCAACTTCGCGGTTGGGATTCCATTCCAAGAAACTGGTGTATGCTGCAACACACTAAGCATCCAACAGAGATGCTGAGGCTGAACCACTCACTCTTCAAGCCAAGGAACTTCCTGAAGTCATTGAGCGAACAAACGCCCCATGCTCGGTTAGCCTCGATACCCATGATCTCGTGGAGACGCATGACTGCGGGTGTGCTACGAGCACCGAAGCTCGCAGCACGATGGGAGGTCCTAAGACAATAACGTCAATTCTAGCACAAGATAAGATATGATGATCACTAACGCGCCCTGGAGCAAACTGGCGAGATCAGAGTCCTTGAATGATCCCTTGTTAGGACCTTCTGTCTCGCGCCGAAGACTGCAACGAAATGTAAGCAGTGGCACTAGCTGTAGGTCCCAATATCACTCACCTCCCGAATGTCCACTGCTGAAGATCCGGCTCGGATTTCGTAAGCACAGCTTCTTTTATGTAAAAGTCTTTCAAGGTGATATCCTCAGGGCTCTTGTCAGGGAAGAGTTGCTTGAGCTGGAGGGCAATCCACTCCTCGTCCTCAACGGAGGTCGTTGCGTGCCACCTGTACAAGCAGTTGAATTCCACACTGCAAGCATTACCACGGCCACGCTCGAAGACCGAGTGGTCCTCATTACGAATCTCTTCAAATGGCTCCAAACTCCAGCTCGACCCTTTTCGGACGAGGCCCAAAATAGCGGAGAAGTAATCGGAGAAAACAACGGCTGCGAACCATGCACAATTGCATAAACGGGCGGTCTGGAAGATCTCTTCGTCTTGCTTGGAGAGTTGAGCATGGCTAATGTGGTGGTGGTGAGCAGGATCCTTCCAGGTACCGCGTTCATTGATTTCGAGTAACCGACGGGCGATGTACTGTGATCGAATAGGTTGATTTAATGATCGTGGGAATATGAGGGGAACATACGTTGTGGTTTCTGTTGAACAACACCAAGAGGACACAAACTGGGGGAGGAAGGAAAAGGAGACGATCCTCTGCGAATACATCTGGGTGAAGTAAACCGCGGCCGTCCTTGTTCCTGACCTGTAATAATGATAAGATTGTTGGTGGTTTAACATCGATGTGGAACTAACCTTGTCCTGTGTGTCTTGGTCGTTTCCGTACAAGGGTGCAAGATCAACGTAACCCGAAGTCATGTTGATGTGTTGCCTTCCGGGAGTATGATCCGAGCGGAATACACTATGAATGACGAGTGCGGCAAAGGAGAACATGAGGGCAGATAGACCCTGGGGATGCGGGTTAAACTAGAAATGAAGTTGGGTAAGAGATTGAAGAAGATGTGGTCAAAGACAGGTACCTTCTCTCTGCGGAGGAGAGTATCAAAGACGAGACCAGCATCGGGCATTTGGTTGCGTGGCAAAGGGTTTGATCCTTGAACAGACCGTGCATAAGGTGTACCGGCTTTTCCGAGGTTAGGAGCATCAGGGTTGTTGCCTGAACCATCGGCAGCACGGAACTGATAGTCGGGCCCAATATATGTAGCAGGAGGGTGGGCAAGGTCGTTGTACACTATGACAGAGTTAGCGTTCCTGGTTTACTGGCGTGTGAAGCAACTAGTACTTACGTGTCTTGATGGTAAAAGTGCGAGCCATACCAGAAATTTTTCCCGAAGGGTGATTGGCCATGAAAGACAACAAGTGTTCCAACTTTGCAGAAACAGTTAGGAATATTTGCGGTAGAGGTGAATAGACTCACGAGCATCTTGCGGTCATCAACTGCATCTGCATGGGTGATGGCATCAAGAGCTGCAGACTATCAGTCAAAGGTTAAATTGTATTGAGTGAAGGCGAGGTAGATGACTGACGAGGGCAGACTCGTTTATCTCTTCGATGGGGCGTTTCATCTAAAGAAGTGAGTTGTTGAGCGAATATTTTCAAGGGTTGACATACGAGGTCCTTGATATGTGCCAAGGCTTTGGCTGTGCTTGCGTCGCTCGAGGAAGGAGCCTCGGCAAGTGAAGTCGGTAATGTTGAACCATTCTATAAGAATTGTAAGGACTGGTACACTACATACGCATATGAAAGTGAAAGCTTACAGCCTGGCTCTTTGAAGAGAAGCGGGTGGAGAGGGATCTGTTAAGGGACATGGTGGTGATGAATGAGGGCCTGGAGGTTAGGATGAGCGTCTGGCATTTTATAGGCGGGGACTGGTACCGAGCAGGGCACCGGATGTAAGTTCGAGTTTGAGCCGAATAGCGTGTGGGTGCGCATCTATCAATCAATCACCAAATTTGTATTGCTTCTTTACGGGATTTGAGGTAAGCGAAGCCGTACCGGCGTTTGAAAGATCAGTGTACTAGTTCTCCGCGAACTCATTTGGAGCAAGGATGGGCTAGAATGGGTATACGAGAAAAGTGCACGGCGACAGTTTTTGCTCGTTGTGCTGGACGATGAGCTACCCGTAAGGTTCTCAGGACCCCAAGAACCATGCTTCGACGTCTCTTTCAACGTTCCATTCTGAAGCTTAATGAATTGGTCTTGTGACGGTGGGCGTATCATGTGAACAAGTCCGGGCGCGGCAGGTTTCGAGTCTCGACTAGTACACGTAAGCACGTGAGTTAACTTTCACCATGACTTCGCCAGACCTCTACTTCATAAAACAACAATTCACCCTCGGCGCATACCCCGCCCTCTTATCAATATCACTCCCAGATCACTCTTCACCCGACTACATCCCTGCCCTTCTCTACAAAGTTCGTGCACACCTGGCCCTGGGCGACAACACATCAGCACTCGCTCTCCTTCCTACCGATACGGAGAATATCGCACTCCGAGCGGCCGCCGCACTCGCAAGAGGCGAACAAGGCCTAGAAACACTCCGCGACTTGTGCGTAGAGATAGAAGCAGATGAAGACTCTGAAGAATGGGAGAAGGAAACCGTTCAAGTATTAGCTGCAACCGCGTTCGTACGTGCAGGCGAAATAGAAGAAGCCCTCGAAACACTCCGTGGTGAAGGCAAAATCGGTGATGAACCGTCAGAAACCTTTTCTTCTTCTTCACGAAACTATTCGACTGATGATCAATCGATAGAGCTGCGCTGTTGTCTCAAGTATACCTCTCACTAGCTCGTCCAGCACTCGCCCAAAAGGTCCTAGCACCAGCATTGAAAGCTAATCCAGACGCACTCGTCCTCCAACACGCAGAATCAGCCATCTCCCTCGTAACAGGCTCACAAGGTACAAGCGGCAAGTCATCCCTCCCAAATCTATCGTACCATCACTCAAATATAACAGGCGAACCATACGCACCCGCTCTCTCATTCTACAACGAACAAGTAGCAAACCCCTCTATTTCCTCTGCCGCTCTCCTGGTCGGCAGAGCTGTAGTCCGCATCCTCCGCGGCGAACTCTCCCCTGCCCAGAGCGATCTCGAAGAAGCAGAATCAATCCTCTCCCGCGCTAAATGCGAACAAGGCTCTAGTGATATGCTCGCTGCTATGGTCGTTGCTGCTGGCCTGAGCACCAAAAAGGGCGAGGCTGATCAACTGTGGAGGTAAGTCTCTGTCCTTTCTGATTACAAGCGGTCTTAACTGGGACCACGTCAGCCGCTTGTTAAAGCAGTACCCTTCCCATCCCTTGGTCGCAGATATCGGTGCTAAAGAACTTTTGTTCGATGAATTCGCTTCCAAGTTTGAAGTTCCTCCTAGAGCTGTTCCTGTGGCTTAGAATCAATTGTGTTGTGTAATGACAATAACAACACCGCGGAGGACTGATTGATCACAGACATCAAACTTCTCTTTCATAGAGCAGCAGAAATGCATTAATGAGCTCCGGATCGACATCCATGATCAATCGGACGTAACATGACATGACATCCGTACTACTGTTAATGTGTTTGCCTCGTTACTGCATACAACCGTGTGCAAAGAAATAGTACTGTGATTGATCAAAGACAAGATCATGCGCTTATTGTGAATGATTAAAGTAAAACCTGAGCCGCCACAACCAGTTCAAAGAACAAGTCCAAGTCCAATTCCGTGCTAGAGATTAGCTTGCTGAACAGGCATTATCTCCTCTTGACCCAAAATGCCCGAAATCCGAGTTGCGAGGTCTGAATGCTCCGTCTGGAATGCGTTCTTCAAAAACCACTCCTTGCTCATGTAATTCCGAATGCTGCAAGACGAGGTCAGCAGGTCAAACCAACAATTCATGATGACGACTCACCCATCCGGAAGGAGCACAACTACATTCAATCCCTCTGTCCCAGCAACTTTTTGCCCCTGTTCTGTCTTGAGCCATGTCAAAGCACCACTGAGGGCACTTCCGCTGCTCCCACCAACAAGCAAGCCCTCTTTCCTCATAAGAGCCTGCACAGCCTTGAACGCATCCTCATCACACGTCTTCACCCAATGATTCACATCCGCCTCATCCCGAGAAAGGACATCAGGAATAAAATCATACCCTATACCCTCCACGACGTATGAGTTGCCTTCCCCACTGATGTTCAGACTGTTCGGCACCGCAAGGATGCTACCGATCTCGAGGGAAAATGAGTGACAGCTAAGGGAGACAGCTAGGCTTGACTCACTGGGTCAACACCAACTACGATGCAGTCTGCGTTATGCGTCTTCTTGAGTGCGCGTGAGACGCCTGTAATGGTGCCGCCTGTACCTGCACCAGCGACGAATGCATCAACTTTCATCGAGGAGGGTCTTGTATGCGTGGATGGGGTTGAGATGACCGAGGCGATGATCTCTGGTCCGGTAGTATACTCATGAGCGAGCGGGTTGTTCACCTGCGTACACCCCAATCAGCAAATGAAAAAAATCCACTTCCTTCAAAACAACCTACATTCCGATACTGATCCAATATAATCCCATGCTCAATCTCTCGCTGAAGCCTGCACGCAACACCTACGATCGTTAAGGAATTCAGCCACGAGGGGTTAAAACATGCCAGTAGAATGCTCTACCTATATGGCTCCTGGGGGAATCCCAAGGCTCTTCGTCAGGCGTACGAATAACCTGTGCGCCAAGCGCCCTCAAGAGCGCCTCTTTCTCCTAAAAAAAGACTTTTTCATCAGCGAACAACATGTGATCAAACGCAGTTCTCACAAGCGACATTTTCTTAGGCATGGTAATCACGACCGAGTATCCCTTATCTGTAGTATTCAGTAACCATCCAGGAACCTGGGCGTAGCGTGTTTACCTTGATCGCGCACGCCATTGCTAGTCCGATTCCTTTATCATATCATATTAAAATCACTTGGTATTCGTAAGGATTCGGGAAGACACTTACCGGTGTTCCCGGACGTAGGCTCGATGACGACGCTCTTCCCGGGAATAAGTTTACCATCTTTTTCTGCAGCTAGCACCATCGCTTTTGCGATTCTGTCCTTGACGGAACCACCGGCAGAGACAAACTCCAATTTACCCACTGAGTTGAAATGGGCGTTAGTCTGCATTTTGATATTGGGCTCCATAGGAACACTACGTACGGAGATTACACTTGAGGCCTTGCTCGGCGGCGATCTTGTCGAGCCGGATGAGCGGCGTGTTGCCTACTGCGTCGAGCGCGTTGTCTAGTATACGTCTTGGAGTGAATTCCATGATGGTGGTGGTGGTGGTTGTGGTGAAAAAATAAAGGTGGGCTGATCGGCCACAGCTAAATACATGACGACGCTCATATCGCCCATCGTTCCGGATCCGACCCGGTTCGGACCTATGACCATTCCGGACTCGGAATTCGTAGCAAAATAAAATAGTATACAATTTACATACTTGTGCTTCTGCTGCACCCGACTTATAGATCTATACACAGGATAACGATAACGATTCCGCACAACTAGGGAATATAGGACTTCCTCCCCCTATTCTTTAGACGATCTTCATCCAAGGGCCATCTCCTCCCCATCCACGTCGCCAACTCCGTATGCTCTCTGAGTAAATCACCAATATTGGGGTGGACAAGGACGCTTTGAGAACGCGTGTTAGCGAATTTTTAAAAAAACATTGAAAAATATTTGATGTGACACGTACTCGCAAGGCCCCCGGTGGAGGGCAAGCCAGGAAAAGAACGCTCCGGTCTGGTGCGGCGTGAACGTATTTACTTCGAACATGCCGGTAGGGTGGGGCCCTAGGATAGAAAATGGTGAGTACCGCGCTGCGGTGCTGCTGCTTTTATGGGATAAGCAGATGCGCACCGACTGCTTCATCGAAGAACTGGTAGATACGCAGCTACGTCACAATTCACATTAATAAACTGTCAACGCCAGAGAGAGAAAGTCCCTACCTCCGGAAACTCCCTCCTTATGCGCTCATATAGTTCTCTCGCATACTGCGCCTGAGCAGGTACAGAGGGCATGTGGAAAACTAGTATTCGATTGTGAAATCGAGGCATTAATCACATGGGACGCACTCACTGTGGAAGTCGAAGCCATTCTGAGTCGGATCAATTTCTTTCGGGAATTCGTCGTAGGCGGCCGAGCGGGGACCGGGTGGGTTGTATAGGGATTTTCCGTCGGGATTGAGAGTAGTTGGAAGGGGTTCTGCACCTTCATACCCTTCTAGAAGAGACGGCCATTGGCTCATGTTTGTCGTGGGATAGGGTCTTACGAATGGTGAGGCTCGGACTGGGAACGGGAAAGGGACTGAGTCTTGGATCAGAAGGCTGGGTTTTATGGATAATACCTAGGGACGGGAAAGGAGTTAGGTAGGGTGAAAGTGTATGTAGAACATTAAATAGGACAGCTCACCTCCGAGTCAGTCTTGGATCAAAAGACTGATATCCTTGGTAGGGGCATTAATACGCTGATTGAGACGGAAAACCAAGGTGGAGATAACGAGGAGTGAGTACGTACGAGGGTGATGTCCGATGTCGAAAGTCATACGTTACAATACATAGCCACTTGAACTAGACCGTTCTGAGTTCCTCGATAGGGGCATCAGAAGTTAATAGAATCATTTGCCGTCATTAATATTTTCAAATGCTGTAGAAGGACTCCAAACCACTGTGTATCGTGTCTTCATTGAGAATAGCTACAGACTTACCTTCCACAGCTTTCCCGCGCGCCTGCGGCGTGCTGCACGACCATCATGATGGTGATAGTAATGGTTCATCACGTGACATTTTGTCCCAGTGCATTTTAATTTTTGATGTGCCTTCTGCCTCAGTATGGATTTCCTTACCTGTGTACTCCATCCTTTTGGAGGGAAATCTATAGGGAAGATCTCCGCATACAACCACTCAGAGATGGGCGAGTGTTGACGACGTTATCTTTTGTGACTGTTCTAGAGGGTGCAGTTCCACAGAATTCGAAGGCCTTGGGGCAACTAGATGAATGCGGGTCTACCATCGCTATTTCTCACTCTTGAACAACTCGGGCTGCGCAGCCCAGCACTACACCCTGTTCCCACTGACTCTTGGTCAAATCCTACGCGAGTGCGCGATCACTGAGCTGCACCTGACTCTCAGCGCTGGAAAATGGAATTATGACAACTGGGGACATCCTCATGAAGCTGGGGTTGGCTCTGGAGCTGAGCGCTGAGCTATGGGCTTGGATGCGCGCTAGTGAGGTAATGACGTGTGTGTGCTCAATGAATGGCTGTGATCAATCTGTCAGAGTGGATGAACGATGGTCTGGTCTTCGAAACGCACTTCCAGGGCTCTTTTACGCTTCTCAATCCTCAGAAGGTGTTTGATGCGGACTGGCATGGCATGGGGATATAGGAGGAAGACACTACTGTGGAATCAAAACTGACCTTACAAGCGGTATTCAATCCAGTGCGAACCAGCACACGGAAGAGACGAGGTGAGCCAGTAACCGATTTTTGATATAATCCTCACTGACAATGTTGACAGACTGGAATCTTCAATCACTGTTTGATCGCTCCATTGAACGATCATCATGATACCTGGTAGCGAGCTCCAGTTCTATCACTGTTATTCTACCGGAAGAGATGGACCACTAAATCACCCCCGAAAATCCCACTCATGCCGATGGTTTAGCCATTTATGACGTATCCTCCTGTGCGTTAAACAGGTAATTCCCTGCAATAATTTTGAACCAATAACGTGTCAAAGCATCTAATTTCACAAGAGCACAGATTCCAGCATCGTAAGTCCCTCTGTCTGTACAACTGGTTCACTGATGATTCTTTAATGCAGTACTGCCACCATTAAACACCGGTCACCCCGCTCAGCGTGAAACGAACAATTCATGGTGCAACGCAAACACGAGGCGTTCTACCTGTTTCTGCGACCAACAATTCCCCTCAGAGATATCGACAGGTTATCTAGAGACGATACCTGCACTCCTCACGCTGTGGATGTACACTCTGGAAGTCAAAATTAACTCACAGATACGGAGTATCACTTACGGCCATAAGAAGATTGCCTTTGCTGATTATCTTGTGTATTTAGGTGACTTACTTTCAGGACTAAATTATCATCCACCTTTGCCACAATCTAATGACCGCCCCTCTCCCTCGATGTTACAAGCTGTCATAATTCCACCAAAGACCACGCTCAAAATTTCCATGGAAGTCAACAAAGCTTTTATGAAATACATCAAACATGCACCCGATGCAATGAGAGGCTGAGATCTACCAGGGGCTGTGTCTTTCCCCCTCCTTCAATTGTCTCATGATACTTCTTCGAATTATGAGTGGAAGAGGATTTATACCCCGACACTCCTTGTCGACCCCCCACCCCCACCCCCACCCCCAGATTTCAGCATGCCCTATAAGGTCGTTGTACGCTCATGACATTGATTTTGGGAAGCATCTTTAATTTACTGACGCGCAAGTGTGTCGTGGTAGAGATTCAAGAATAGCTGGGGCCAATGTAATCCCATTGTACTAATTTAGTGCTCATGCAATCTGCTGAGTCACTCGATGTCTCGATCCTCGCACACGCCTGTCGACAGAATTGATCCGTATATATGTCCCGGCGGCATCTGCCCAGGTGCCTGCAGTTCTCGACTGGCCATAATATGTCCCACCACCAGGGTTGGTTCGGACTTCTGCAGTGATCCTTGTCATCCGTCGGAAGGGAGTATGGCCCGAGCCGCGCGACGGTTTGCCCGCGATAATAATAATAGTCCATTCCGAAAATCACTGGGTTTGAAATTGGCTGAGCATCCTGTGTATATGATAGATCTGTAAGCGAGCAGAGTATTGCGTTGCGTGCTCACGACGTCTTCGTTTTCAGCGCCCCTGTAAGCATGATTGTCACTGGTTTGTCATTGGAGACCCTTTCAATATTGGTGGGTTCGGTGGCTGCACTACGCACATTGCAGCTCTTCTTGGATTTCCGTCGACTATTGGCAAGCATTCAGTGAGTTAACCAGCCTTATCGAATTACTTACATAGAACTAATTATACTGCAGTCATCTTCCAGGATACAGAACAATTCTTAGTTCTTCAACTGTGCTCGGAAACCTGTTTCCCCCGACCCCCTTGTTGACCTTAGGTCATGATCATTTTTGGTTATCAAAGCATAGCCGTACGTTGAACATTTTTCATGTTAGTTTATTTTCCCTAGTTAACGTAAATTTCGTAAGCCTTTGCGGAGAGGGGCCTCGATATAGTTTCCACTGTAAGTTGCTTGCAACACTATGGTGTATTAGAGGCCAATGGTTTCAGGCGGCGTGCTGGCCGAAAGCAATGGGATCGCTGTTGATAGCAGACGCCAATGTGGCTAAGGTATGTCCGTCTACTTCGACCTTGAAAGCCTGATAAATTGATCATTCATATCAAAGGACATTGTTTGGTCTCGTGGAGGACGCTTCCCGAAACCTCTTGCCCAATACGCCATAATAAACTTCTTCGGCAAAAATATTGTTGCTTCCGAAGGCAACGAATGGAAGCGTTACCGCAAGATCGTCGCACCTGCTTTTTCAGAGGTTAGTAACTGATTTCCGTGCGTACAATAGAGCTTCCTAACTTATAACTTGAAGAGGAACAACAGATTGGTTTGGGATGCAACGACACACATCATGCTCGACCTTTTTGATACAATGTGGGCTGGACAAGAAGAAGTGGTTGTCGATCACTCTGTAGATTTGACTTTGCCAGTGAGAGCCCTTGATACCACCTCCGCGCTTCTTTGATTCCATTCAGATCACCAGATTGCCCTGTTCGTGATCGGGGCTGCAGGTGAGCATGATCGGCATTATCACTAAGTAGTTGTCGATATAGTGAACTCATTCCAGGTTTTGGTCGTCCTATATCCTGGAAAGAGGACGATGTGGTCCCACTCGGACACCAGCTGACTTTCAAAGATGCTCTCCACACAGTGACACAGGACCTCACCATTAAATTATTAGTACCGAAATGGGCCATGGGATTCACTAAACGTTTCAGGCGTGCAAGGCTTGCCTTCGATGAATTGCATGTCTGTACCATGGTTGTGGCCGACTACTTGACATGTTTAATGACCTTTTTTTGTAGCGATACCTTACAGAGATGATTCATGAACGGCGGGGATCCCAGCACGAAGACAGTAATAACGACTTATTATCTAGTTTGTTGTCAGCAAATGACGACAATAATTTGTCGAAGGGTGAAGTAAAGCTAAGCGACAGTGAATTAATTGGTAAGCTGCAATTTCAGATTCTGTAGCAGAACATGGCGACATTGTCCAACAGGTAATATCTTCATATTTTTGGTCGCGGGACACGAGGTACTACACACATCCCTTCCACACTTTTGCCTCACGCTGATAACTCACAGACGACAGCCCATACATTGTCTTTTGCGTTTGCACTATTGGCGTTACATCCCGATAAGCAAGAAGAAATGTACCAACACATCAAGCGCGTACTGCCTGATGGAAGAAATCCTGTATGAACCCCTGGATTACAGACAGCTATACGCCCAGGCTCACGATATTTTTGACAGACTTATGATGATATGCAGTCATTGACCTACTCTTCTGCGTCAGTTTGCCTCTAAATCGACCGGGTTATGGGCTAACATCGTGGCAGCGTGTTCAACGAAGCACTGCGGATGTTCCCTCCTGTATGTTGGTGGAGCAAACATCTCGGAGCGATTTTGTTAACTTGAGGTGCAGGTTTGCACTGTGCCAAAGACAAGTGCCGAAGACACGACCTTCACTCTCACAGATGGGAACGGGACGCTGAAAACAGTCGTTGTACCTAAGGGATTGGGCCTTACACTGGACGTGCCTGGGCTTCACTACAACCGTAAGATACTTGCCAAATGCAAAGAGATGCAATAACAACCTGGCGCATTATTGCAGCTAAGTATTGGGAAGATCCATTCGCGTTTAAACCCGAACGATTCTTGGGTGACTGGAACCGAGATGCATTCCTCGCCTTCAGTGGTGGTAAGTGTCTTAACATCTTGCTCAGGACGAACTTGAAGACGCCCATACCAATAAAGGTTATAGAGGGTGTGTAGGAAAAAAGTGAGCATATTGTCATTATTTTTGGTCATCCATTTGAATTTGCCCAGGTTCTCGGAAACTGAGGGAGCAGCTGTTCTCACCATTTTAATTTCGCAATATGTTATTTCGATCAAGGATGAGCCGCAATTTGTTAGCGAAACATATGAGCAGCGCAAGGCGAGAGTACTTGACGCACAAAGTATGCTTACTCTTGCGTACGTTGAACTTCTGCTCCTGTAAGATGAAATGTTGATGGCTGTATAGACCAACCCGCCTTCCCCTGGTGTTCAGACGGAGGACTTGAAGAGAAGACTTGGGGAATAATAGTATGCACCAATTTGGATATGCACGCAAGTACAGTATACACCTGGCTTGGCTTTCACTCTATAGGTATCTTATGACTATATTAGATGTTCAGTTTGTCATCTCCAAGATGATTCCTGCCGAAACATGTCCGTTCCGGTAAGCTGCCTTTATTGATGAGGCAACAGCACTACCTGGAGTCGGTAAATAATCGCGTGCAATACGAACCATCGTTGGATACTGTAGCAAGTGTAGTTAATAATAATAATGTGAGTTGAGAATGCAGTATCTCTTCAATTACAATGTAGTACGAGCAGGGCCAAGACACTCCTCATACAATGGCCATCTCCTTCCAATCCACGTCGCCAACTCTGTGTGATCTCTGAATGCATCGCCAGTGTTCGGGTGGACGAGGACGCTTTGATACGCGCAGCTGGGTTAAAAAGCTAACGTGAAACACTAAATACGACACTTACTCGCAAGGGCCCCGATGGACGACAAGCCAGGAAAAGAATGCTCCGGTCTGGTGGGGGCTAAATGTATTTACCTCGAACATGGCGGTAGGATGGGGACCTTTAAAGAATAAAGGTGAATACCACGCTGTGCTGCATCGATGGGATAAGCGGATGCGCACCGACTGGTTTATCCCAGAGCCTATATATACGCAACTACATCGCGAAGTATGAATAATCGGCTATTGGATGATGCCGGAGAAAGAGCTTGCCTCTGGAAACTCCCTCCTTACACGCTCGTGTAGTTCTTTCGCATACTGCGCCTGAGCAGCCACGGTGGGCATGTAATAAACTAGCATCCGTGGTGAAATCGGAGCAGCATTAAGTCATGTGTGATAGGCTCGCTTACTGTGGAAGTCGAAACCATTCTTAGACGGATCAAATTGTTTCGGGAATTCATCGTAGGCGGCCGAGCGGGGACCAGGTGGGTTGTACAGAGATTTTCCGTCGGGATTGAGACTAGTTGGAAGAGGCTCTGCACCTTCATACCCTGCTAGAAGAGATTGCCACTGACTCATGTTAACTGTAGGATAGGGGGTATTGATTTTTCTGAGGTCGGTTTAGCGTTACGAGGGATGACAGTAACGACAAGAGTAGAATCGACTCGGGGAGACCTTATAGGATTAAAGGAGTAAACAGATAAGTTCCGGTATGGACGGACGGACGGATTCAGCTTTGGAAGTACTATGTCCTGGAGGATTAATAAGGCATTTCAAAAATACAATTTACATTTGTCACCGATAGCCTGAGGCAGCGCAAGCCCGAATGTTAATAATAACAGGGCACTACACTCTCGAGAGTCGAGGCCCGCTATCAGTACTAGTACTTCCCGCTACCTCGGGCAACAACTGATGGGTATCGATGCATGATGAAAGATGAACATGATCATGAGGTAGAAAACATAATGCCATTGAGAGAAGTTCCATTGCTGTGTGTCGGAGGCGAAGAAGCAGTCGACAACCGTTCAAAGACCTCAAACATGAACATGCGGTACTTGTATAGTATATTGAAGATGTACTGCAAATAGTCGGTTCTAAACATGATGTAACCCCAGGGTGTAACCACAGATGGCAAATCGGAGAGGTTGAACTCGAGCGTGTTTGACCTTGGTACGGTGCAAGTAACTTGGCAAGTATTCAAGGGTGGAGAATGCGAGAGACTGGAAAAAGTTTCGTATCGAGTCCCGTCGGCCCGGACGTTGCCGCAAGCGTTGGTACGTCGGGGCTGCTCTTGCGGCGAACGTCCTCACAGTTGAACGTTAAAGCTGAAACGCGCCCTCTGGCTTGCAAGCTGAATCCCCGCTCAAATAGTCGGACATACCGATAAATATGTGCTGCCAGATCTGTGGGGACGAATTTATCACTGAACAAGCTACTTACCGGCTCAAGCGTGTGCAGCGCCGAAAGATGAGATGGATGCCTGAAGGCTGCCTCGGAATCAAGGTCGATACCCGGAAAGGTGTGCCTTGGCTCATGTGCGTCCAAGTCTAAATTGTACCGTACTATCAACTTTATCAACGATCTCGCACAGAGACTAGCTATTCACGCAACAACAAATATTTTTCATCGATCATCCATATACACATCTGCGACACCTTCGGCCGTTAGTACTTGACCTAGTTTTCGACCAGGAAGATATTTGACTCGAAGACCCTATACGACAAGTCAACAACGCTCGTTAATGCGTATAGCCTTTGGACGCACAATGACGCTGCTCCACCTCTCTGCCAATCCTACGCCCGACCAAACACGAATTTAGACTGTATCGAATGACTACCCCATTAAAACATATACCAAAGCTGTCATTTGATTTTGCACTGCGATCGAACAAGGTGCAGTAGAGTTCATCCGGTTCCGAGGCGAGCCTCCTCCCGGCTACACCACCCCATATTCTCTGCAGACCTTCGACCTTGGATCGTCTCAGAAATCTAACGGGAAGCGAAAGATGATCGAGGATATGCACTCGCAGGGTGATCATGGAAAGCTTACAAAACGACAGAAGAAAGCAAAGTTGAGGGCGCTGGCCCAACAACAACTAAACACGGTAACAAGAAAGAGAAAGGCGGCACCCACACCCATGGCATTCCCGGGTCATGGTCCTGGGACTGCGCACTCTCTACTGCAGGTATACTCGAACCCTATCAGCGGTTTATGCCTCCTCGCGCGTATTCTTCTGTGCAAGGTGAGTATAGGTATCCGCTTTCGGTGCAGTCTTTCGCTAGAGCTTTGGGCTTGGGTACTTGTTTTGGAAGTGGTGGGTTTACGGAGGTCTGCTTGCAAACATTCTGGTCTGACATCGCTCTCGAACATGATGAGACTCTGTTCATGTAAGATTGAACAAGGCGTCGTAGTTTGGTCGTCCCGCCCCCGGCGTACCCAGGATGAAGTTGTAATCAGACAATCTCGTGATTGCTTGAGTCGTGAATTACGGTAGAAAGCTGCCCGTTTCCATTCGGTGGTCATCGTCAACATAGAAATCGGAGAGTCTGCACCACAATCTGGCCATGCCCACACCGCCCCACCATTGTCGACATACTCTGGCCAACAGTATAGGCTCGGGAATGCGGCTCTGATCTGCGGCTTGACTCCTGGACGAACATTCAAGCCGCGAATAAGAGATTGTAGTCAAAAACTTGAAAGTTCAGATCAAGATTCCAGCTGGCAAGTACGAGACAGCTGGTACAAGTTTCTTCGGCAGGTTCGTCGACTCAATATTTCCGTTCTCCTTTTCCACGAGCTGCTGGCCAAGATGTTCCTTATTCATGACGGTATCTGCGAGGTCCGATATCTCATAGAAGACAATGTCCAACTCCTGTTATCGTTCAGTGCCAATATTGGTAGTATCCTGGTCTTTGAGATTTATGGCAGAGTGATCAGTATTTTGCAACCTGCAATACAAGGTGTCGAGGTCTGGAATCTGGACAATATTGAGACTGAGTCAGACAAAAAAATCATGTAACGAACAGGGAACGCATAATGTAGCACTACATATTAGGTAGTGCCCAACATAGGGCCGCTTCGCCCCGACGGACAATAAACAAGAATTCAAAAAAAAAAATCATGCCAAGTTTCTGTAAGACGGATCCTCGTACTGAGGGAGGATGCTCCGAATCCAAGTATCTCTTCAACTCGAACGAGTAGGTTCATGCAGTGCCAAGACATTCCTCATACAATGGCCATCTCCTTCCGATCCACGTCGCCAACTCTGTGTGATCTCTGGGTATATCACCAGTGTTCGGGTGGACGAGAACGCTAAAACGTGCAAGTTAATAAGCTAACGTGAAACACTATGAATATGACACGTACTCGCAAGGCCCCCGATGGACAACAAGCCAGGAAAAGAATGCTCCGGTCTGGTGGGGACTGAATGTATCTACCTGGAATGAGGCGGTAGGGTGGGGACCTTCGAAAATAAGGGTGAGTACCATGTCGTGCTGCATCTATAAAACAAACAAATACGCACCGGCTGGTCCACCCCAAAACTCATGTATATGTAACTACATCGCGAGGAATGAATAATCGCCGGCTACTGGATGATGCAAGAGAAAAAGCTTACCTCCGGAAACTCCCTCCTTATACGCTCGTATAGTTCTTTCGCATACTGCGCATGAGCAGCCACTGCGGGCATGCAATAAACTAGTATCCATGGTCAAATCGAAACACCAATAGCATGTAATGATAGAGTCGCTCACTGTGGAAGTCGAAACCATTCTTAGACGGATCAAACTGTTTCGGGAATTCGTCATAGGCGGCCGAGCGGGGACCAGGTGGGTTGTACAGAGATTTTCCGTCGGGATTGAAGGTGGTTGGAAGAGGTTCTGCACCTTCATACCCTGCTAGAAGAGATGGCCACTGAGTCATGTTTACTGTAGTATAGGGGTTATTGATGTTGTTACGAGGGCGATGATGACAAGAGTAGACTCGACTCGGGGAGACCTTATATTGAAGTATGTCTGTGCGATCATTAGTTTATTAGTGAGGCATTTGATCAATTTGCTGACTCCAAGGGGAAGATGCTGCGCCACTAGGACTGCTTAGTAGTACTTGCTGCGACTGCTGCGGTATTAATTTCCATGACGTTCGAATCAAAACGGTTGTGAATTTATAAAGCTTTCAAGTCTTGCAGAGGCGACGCGTAAATTTCTCAACAAAGCCGATCATCGGGCGTAGCTATTTTGACGCGGTGCCGTGGTCGTGACGCGCAAGTGACGCGGCATGACATGCATGACACGCAAGTGACGCGGCACTGACGAGTCTTGACGCGGCTACTGAAGTACTGACGCGCGTTCATGATCATTCCTTCATTGATTTTACTCACCATAAGCTAGTCATCAGTGATGACTGCTAATGACTATTTTCTTGGCACTGTCGGACGAGCCTTGACGCGGCCACTGACGCGCTGTTCTACATTTCGACCGCAAGATGTAGTCTATCACAGGATATGCCTCCGCATCGCACTGACTCAAGTCAGGACTATCAAGGAGCTTCTGAAGCGAAACAATATGAGGGGCCGCACATCAGGAAAACGACAGGTTCCTTACTAAGCCACGTCAATTTTGGTCACGTGACACATCTTATGCTCATGATGTTTGGCGTATCTTTTATCAAACTATCACCAGGCTGCTCAGAGCATCGAAAGACTGCCTAACATGATTATGATAAGCCTACTCAGTGCTTGGTGCCTTCCGAAAACTGCAACACTGAAAGCTCGATTGTAGCGAGTTTTGTCCCCTCAATTCATCAGACTTTTGGCTATATGTTTTAGCTACTTGTGTAGCCGATGCATTATGTTGTAAAGCCACAACTGAAGTATACATTGCACGTATGTGAGTCTGCCATATAATGCGAGAAATAACCACTGAAGGATGCATTAGTACTACTAGTATGAGAGCCTAAGCCTGACATTTTCCAATAAGTAAGAATTATACCAGCCTACCGATCGCAGCGCGCTCCAGATATGAAAGAAGGTACTGCGGTGCGCTGTTATCGGTGTTGCGATGAGTCTCGTGCTCGCAGCGCTTATTTTTGATCAGTTTTGCCTAACAAATCAGACGCCAATACTGTCTGATGAGTACGTATCTCTGTGATCTTCGTTCTTTAGAGCTCGAGTGCGTAGATGAGTGCATTGGCGTGCGTATTCAAATATTGATTCCCAATCGCTGACTTTATGGCTTGAGCAACTTGCTTAGTCCGGCGTCATTCAGCACTTTATATATCCTCAAGATTATGCATTAACTACTAGGAAATAATATTTTTGTCAGTCTATATCTTGCAATCTTCCGTGTACAAGAAGAAAAACAGGGCAATCCGACACATATCTAACATATGCGAGGACGAAACGTTTGATCCCGCGGAAGCAATTCACGTCTACCCCCACGAGCGTGCTCCACCTGAGCTCCACATGCGCTCCTAATCGCTCAAGCGCTCGCTATTTGTGCGCGCTCGGCAGTCTCCTACTTGCGTGCGTCGTGTCTCTACTCCACCTTTTGCAATTGTGCTCCACCTTTTCCAGTGTCTTCTGAGCTCCAATGATATTGACCTGTGTTCTGTCAGTGTTTCATGTCGCCAAGAGCCTGCATCCTTTCATCTATGTGCGATGCCCAAGGCTCTGAAGAGTCGGTGAAGACCGCACTGCATGTGGCTATGCATTCATAGTTCTGTCTCCTATTTACATTTCAAGTCAGCACTGCATCATACGTCATCCAGTATCAGAAATAACACTGTGAGCATGACGCAGAACATTCGAACAGATTACTCACAGACCGTGTCAACATTTGAACAGCAAAACTGTGCATGCGCATAGCTTACCATGGTTGACACAACAGCCTGTGCTGTGATTGACGAAGTGGAAACCCCCCGAACGACCTGGTTTTATTTTAATCCAGCGGCACTCAACGAACCGGATTCCATGGACTGCCAGTCGACGACGCGCCTAAGTGATTCGACTTCTCTTACATTGCCCTGAGCGCCTTCGCAGTCAATTTTGGATGATTCAGCTATGGGCGGTGACATTTACCGCCTCCCAATGACTCAGCCTCTTTGATTTGCTTCCCCTGATCTGAGCGATTGTAGCACGCAAAGTCATCTCTAGTCATTTACCAAGGTGCTGTAGAAGACTCAGGGAGTGTCGGTTACAGCTCTTTCTGACAGATTGACGCCGTTACGAACCTATAAAGTATGTCGCAGCATGTATTTTGATTATACACCAGTCTTCAGTATGAGTATCAATCCAAATCGTTGGCTAACCAACGGATCAGTACCAAAGACAATACAACCAGCGCTATCAGCAGACGCGACGGCACAGCTTCAGATGTATGTGCTCTTCAATCTGCATCACTTACCTATTTGACCTTAATATGCTCTCTGCGCACCCGCTCAGTAATACACCCAATCGCCTTAGCCCCATCCTTCAAGCTGGATCGGGCATACGCTACGATATTCGCAAGCCCGCGCAGGAAGGGATCGCATCATCTACATGGCAACAAATCAGCCGCGTTCCAGCATTAGAAATGCCTACGTTCAAGATTCTCATCATCTCGAAGGCATTCCCTTGGTCAATCGTCATCCGTGCGCCTGCTGGGTCTGTAGTCACATGCGGCACGATCTTTGAGGAATTGCATAAACAGCTACAAAGGCACATCGAAGATGCAGAGTGGGCAATCGTGGCTGTTGATAAGACACGGAAGGGAGCAATCGAGAAAGCTGCAAAGTCGAGGCAAGAGAAGGACAAGATCAATCGACTGAAGAGAATTGATTGGCTGGGAGATACGTCAATATTCGAGGGGCTGGAGAAGGACAAGGAATTCGAGAAAAAGAGACATTTACCTGGAAACGCGAGTGTCACGGAGACATGGGTAGTGAGATTTGGGAAACGGTGATGGTGATGAATCGTCGATAGCATCATGGAGTTTTATCTTCTCGGACCTAACGATATTTATCTACAATATTACATAATCTATGCATGTTGTCTATTACGTCATGCTGTGTTGTTGCGTTAATAATATTAGCATCACCGTAAGGACTTGCTTAAACACGGTTTGATAGTCATACGGTTGCATATTGGACATATCCTAACTACCCTAAAGTTGCTAATGACTACAGCAGAATTTCAGCATATATTAACCTATTGATCCGTCTCTTTCTGAACCTCTTCAGCCATCATGTTCGTCAGTATTCTAGCCAGTGCTCCCGCAATTTCGCTCGCTTTTTCCCTATCGCACTCCCTTAACTTGTGCACGATGTTCGAGTCAAACTTATCGGGGTGGAATCTAAGTATCTCTACCTTCACTCGGTCCTTGCGCGACTTGGTCTCCATCCCTGGGCGGAGGGGGTGGAAGATGAATTCCTCCATGCTGCGGCGGGAGATATCATCGGGGGATGCGCAGCCCTGCTGAAAGGTGGGCCACGGCATCTCGCAGAGCATGACTGAAGTCAACTTTTGGCTCAGTTTGAGCTCTTGCCACTTTGCGTCGTAGAGCTGGAAAAAAGCGATGAGATCCGCTTGAGCTTTGTTGCGACGAAGTTCCTCTTGGTGCTGCCTCTCTTGCCGTCGAGCTTCTTCACGAAGGCGTTGCTCTGCTTGCTCACGGGCGCGACGTTCAGCTTCCTCCTGGGCTTTACGGAAAGCCTCTCGTTTGGCCTGGAGCTCGCGCTCGCGCTGCTCACGAAGACGCGCCTGTTCCTCTGCACGGCGTCTAGCTTCTTCTTGTCTGCGCCTGGCCTCCTCTTGTCTACGCTTCTCCTCTTCCTGACGCTGACGTTCCTCCTCCAGACGGCGCAGCTCCTCCAAACGGCGGGATTCCTCCTCTTCCTCCTTTCTCTGCGAACTCTCTTCCAATCGGAGGGCAGCTTGGCGGTCGCGCTCTGCGTGCTCCAACTCACGTTGTGGACCCAACGCTTCAGCGCGTGCGACGACCTCTCTGGCATCTCCAAGCGTGTGCCTGCGCAGCTGATCAAGGCGGAGCCCCTCAAGCTGCTTGAGGAAGATACGATCTTCGGCAGTCATACCACCGGCTTGCATAGTCTTGAGAGCGGCATTTTGGAGGTTGTTGAGAGCCGCCGCAGCTTTTTCGCGCCTGAGCTTTGCTGGGTTGCAGAACCGGGGGCCTTTGCGACGGAGTCCTGGACGAGTGACTGTCAGATGGTAAGTGAAGCGCTTGTGCCAGAGTTTGCGGCGAGGGTGGATGATTTGACTGGGGAAAGCCTTGCTGAGGGCGCTCTTCTTGAAGACCTTTGGAACAGCAGCCTTCTTGGGTGGACGACCTACACGGGCGGTGTTGGCTGAGGCGGGCTGGAAGATGTGCGGAAGGCCCTGTGTAGGAGGTGCGTTGCAGTCAAAGAATGCAGGTGCATTTGGCTCGCGGGCGGCGCACGGTGAAGGAAGTCGCGAAAAAATGGAGGGACGAAAGTAAGGCTTCTTCGAGGTGTTCAACGTCCTGAATCCAGCAGGTGTTTGAGGGAAGAAGGGGATATGACGGTATGGCGACTTAGGGAACATATTTCTTGAAGGTGGTTGGGTTGGGACAAAGTAACTTGAGGTGTTGTGTTGTGGTATTGGAACATCGCGCTCGTATGGAAGTGCGACCTTTAACGGCTTCAGCTGTGGACGTTCTGTCCACAATTCGTGCTAAAGTTGTGTGGATCCAATGTGGATCAATGGAAGTTTCGGACTCCGCGACGAGGTAGTAGACATGATCACATATTCTACTTCTCCGATAATGTGGACGACTGGCCCTCTCTTGCACAGGTTGGGGTCGCCATCGGGGCTTCCACCCCAAAACTATTTGCTTCAATAAAGGAAAATGCCGAACACAAATCACTCATCCGGAGTCATCCCAGAGATTCTCCAGAGGTATTCAGAAATCAGTTATGATACTTGTAGCTAACACCACTTTGGTTACAGTCCTTCAAATCTATCTGTAAGTAATACTCAAACGCGAGAGAGCGACATCACATACGTGTACACCCTGACTGACTAACGCATTGGCTGAGGTGGGCTGTCAATGCAGCGCCGCTGGCTGCCTGAACTCTTTTAGTTCAACCTACTGTCCTCCTAATTCCGTGCACTCGACATGGCACCGCGCGTATAGATTCCCAACCCTCAGCAGCAGCACCTGTGTCTCCACACCAGGTGCATCTCCCTTGCTGGGCTTCCATCCCACTGGAAATATGAGGACCGCAATGAAGGAGATCTCGAGATGGAAATGAGTTTGAGATGTCATGCTTTCAGCCTTCCGAAACGGCCCTAGTTATCACAATCACCGTCGCGGGCCAGATTTCAGCGACAACGACAATGTGGCTAGCACTGACGAGCAACACGCGTCAGGACCTCCGAATCGACAGTAAACAAAATCCCATGGAGGACCTAGAAATTGAAGAAAGGTGGCACTGACCGCATATTGAGATGATGCCCACGACTGCGCAGTCACTCGTTTGGAAGAAACATTGTAAGCGGAATCATACTACAATGTAATATGATAGATCGCTGGCGACAAGGAAGACAGTCGTTGAAACAAGACATGAGAGACCTGACTGGCAGGAGTACTTGTATGGATCTTGATGATACCTTCTGACTTGGTCACCGTGAGCGTGGATGTAAATATAATATTACACACCATGCAGCCTGACGAGTAAAGGAACTCAGTAAGAGAACATAATCGCTAGCATGAGGTAGAAAAACATAATTGAGAAGAGTTCCATTGGCATGTGTTAGAGGAACGAGTCGGAGAAGCGGTCACTGACTCGTGACTCGAGAGAACACCTCAAATTCAAACTTTATGCACAGAAACTATATTTCACCAGATATACGGAGGGCTCATATATATACAAAGGTAGTCTGTCCAGAGACGAAGCTGCAATTCCTTATGTTTTTCTGCTGCAGTGCTTGTTAACGATCATCCATCATCCTTCATATTCATAGATATTTCTACATGTGCGACACCTTCCGCCTCCAGTGCTTGACCTAGTTTTCGACCAGGAATATTCGACGAAGCTGAGCACAGGCCAGCTAGTAAACTTCGGCTGGAATCATACCCTCGACGACAGCTTCGCTCATGCTATCACTAACTCACAAAGCGACCAATATTAGCATCTTCGACCAAGTGTCCATAAATCTAGCTAGCATAGGTTGCATACCCTTGTCAGACTACCTATCATACGGTTCCCCATCCATCCCAGCAGCAGCAGTACCACAGGACACCCTGTCTACTCCCCAAAATGCCGCTCCCATTCAGCACCCACAGCCCCCCAAGCCGGCCATAACCAAGAGCTCAGTTGACACCGTCTCACCAAACGCCATCAGCCGTTTACATCAAACATCTCAACGCACATTTGGATCCATCGAGCCACTCAAGTTCGAATTCATCGAGGAAGCTGGCCAGCGCAGTGCGTATTCACTCTCACGTCAAATCACCATCCCTCATGATAACTCCACAGGTAAGAAATGCATATTGACAATATCTCGTCCCAATGGAAGCACTCGTTCTTATACAACCGACCCCGTCCATTCTCGCAAATCCGATGCAAAATCCGCTGCAGCCACCCTCGCGATCGAAATGGGCGCACTAGATTTCATCACTCATGGAGATCCTGAAGAGCTTAAACTTAAACGTGGACTTGTCCTCGCCTCCATCAATAGCTCACAAAACCAGGAGCGTATACGGGCAGAGATCGGATCAACCGAGCATCCAGACGGCAATAATGCGATTGAGCAAATCGAAACCTGCTGCGCAGAATGGCGGGGCGGTTCCATCGCACCGCATTGGGTGGCATTACTAGAGCCCAAAGTGGGTCACAGTAAGTATCAAATCTCGGATGTCTGGATCCTGTTGAACTAAGCGCCTTGCAGCTCAAGGATGTGCCCTCAGAATTGAGCTTTCACCACACGTAATCAAGGTTTACGCATCCGATACCATCTACAACACGTACAACGAAGCGAAGGCCGCGTGTGCTGAAGCCGCACTTCGCGAGGGCGTTCTCGACTTTATCAAACACGGAAACGGCCAATTACGCCCTGCGTCCCCCCAACTATATTCAACACCCAGTTCCTCCGACATCAATGGCGTCTCGGTCAACAAACAACCTCCATCGACTCTCCAGGCATTCTACGAATCCCTCCCCCGCCCATTTCCTGAATCGTTTGAAAGCAAAGACGCCAACGAGTTAGGTGCGCCTGGATACATGAACACCCTCGTACAAAATGCAAGAGGCGGAAAGTTGACCACCACATTCATTTTCACGTCAGATGGAACTCCGGGACGTACGTATCATCATAAAACACTCACGCTCACGATAATGATTTACTCTGTCTAGTCCATGGTTGTTTCCTCCGCTTAGACAGACCCACAGAATATAGAGCATACCTCGTCGATCCCAGGTTCCCAAAACGCGCCGATGCAAAAGCAGCTGTATGCCTCCAAGCGCTGTCTCACGGTGCTGGTGATTACATGCGTGCGATAGGGAAGGCTGTCGAGGCGAGAGTCACGCCTTTGATGAAAACATGGGTGAACGATCAAGTATACCCCGTCCTCTTATCCGAGTATAACAAACTCAGGAATCGACACCCTAATTTTACTTATGAGAAAGAGAAAGATGGTCCGTTTTCTTTTTCTTCTCATCGTCACATTGCGTCGTATGCTCATTGCGTATAGCCTTTGGATGCACGATAACGCTCCACCTCGCTGCTGATCCTACGCCCGACCAAACACGAATTTGGACAGTATCGAATGATTACCGTAACAAAGCAGATGCCAAAGTAGCTGTCATTTGCATTGCAATCGAACAAGGCGCGATGGAGTTCATTCGGTTTCGAGGCGAGCCTCCTCCTCCCGGCTACACCACCCCATATTCTCTGCAGACCTTTGACCCTGAATCGTCTCAAAAATCTAACGGAAAGCGAAAAATGGTCGAGGATGCGCACTCGCAGAGTGAACATGAAAAGCCTACAAAACGGCAGAAGAAAGCAAAGCTTGAGGGCGCTGCAACCAAACACGGTAACAAGAAAGAGAAAGGCAGCACCCACACCCATGGCATTCCCGAGTCTGGCATCATCCGTGTAGGGCAAACTTCCCGAGAAGGGTACGTTTCAGCACCATATCAGCCAGGACTTGGGGATGAGAGTGGTTCTGGGACTGCGCACCCTCTACCGCAGGTGTCCTTGAACCCTATTCCACCTGCTATGCCTGATCAGCGATCTATGCCTGCTCGCGCGTATTCTTCTGTGCAAGGTGGTTATAGATATCCGCTTTCGACGCAGTCTTTCGCTGGAGCTTCAGGCTCGAGTGCTGGTTTTGGAGGTGGTGGGTTTATGGGTGCGAGTGTGGAGCGGTTAGATGATTCATCCGAGCCAGAACCTGGAGAGGTTGTTTAATTTCGTTGGATCAAATGGTGCTTGATATGGTTCATAGTGCTACTTTTGAATCAAGTCTTCGAATTCGCGATTAGAGCTACGGGCTCGAGCGTGTTCACTGGTCGCCGCATCGCGCTGTGTAAGAAGGAGCAATGGCCGTCTTCTCTCTATATGGTCTGGCTACGGACAGAGTAACGCAGATGTGGGACTTGTCAAGGTGTGGGTCCAAGGCACCAAAGAATTCGTCAGTGCACAGTACTTAACCGTTATAGGCGGTCAATGTTTCCAACCGACACTACCTAATACTACCGAGTCGGTGGGCTCCTTGGTCACTCATCGTATCATGTGCATTGCAGGATTGATCTATTATTTGGGTTCTCGATTTTCTATGTACGTGTGCAGTATGTGCATCGATCACCCACCCAAACTACTTCAATTGACACTGGTTATGATGTAGTCGTCTTCGCTCAGTTCCCTGTGGTCTTGGGGAGTCCTCGTGTAACTCTTTGACTCTCTGCATGACAAACCAAGTGGAGGAAATCGAGCGGCCTTGTAAAGCCGTCCCTCTGGCCATTATCATCATTCCACTTGTCTCGAAAACCTTGCCAGTTGCCTTCATGCGAGATTCAAGCAGCAGGGCGTCCTGTTTGACCTTGACCAGTCTATCAAGGTGCGCTATTCCCCCATTCCTCCGGTCATTCTGATCGATCCGGGTTTCTCAGCGCTCTTGCCTCCAGCCTTTATGTCAGATTCAGCTGCCGGGCATTCTATCCGACCTTGATAAGGCATTTGGGTTGTACCTGGAAGTCCCGGTCAACTTACCTCCACAAACAGTGTTAATGTGGTGAACCCGCAGAAGATATTCGGCTTAGGCAACACGCGGGATGTCAGGTTGTGTGGTACTGTTCGCAACGATGCCAGCGTGATTCCTGTTACAGTCATCACAGGTGGAGCCGTAAATTTTGAAGGCAACTGTCGGCAAGTCTTTCGATGTTTGACTGCGCACCGTTTTCATTAACAACTTATCCAGGTGCATCGGCACCGCACTACGTGAAACGTAGTCTGTAACTGCTAGCTGCCTAGAAACACGCGAGATGTCGGGCCCACACTCGGAAGTTACTTGGGAACTCGCATCGAGCTTGCTCTAGATAAGAGCGATGTATCAGTTCGACCTCTTCGACATTACCTCTTCCTGTTCAATGGGCTCTCTGAAAATGACGTCGTGGAAACCTCATTGTCCTGAAAATTTCAAGATTTAAGGGCCCACGGATTATTCTTGTGTTCGGTTATCGCGATCAACGATCGATATTCGTCAAGAACGGACTTTATTCAACCCACGTATTGCATTAAACATGGAGATGAGGACAGGCCGTAACCGACAAGCATGAAGCGTACCCGGGTATCCTTGTACCTCATAGCAGCAGAAGTGCTCAAACGATGTGTCACAAGGCGTGACAACATCCGTCTCACAAAGACCTTTGGCGGGTCTTATTCAAGTTACCAAGTAACAAAGAGTCAAAGACCACTTTCGGCGTTTATTGGTGCCACTCCGTTCGGCTATAAATCCAGCTTTGACCAAATGTTCTTGACTGCCTGCCACGACCACCAAGCTCAGCTGTATTACCATCTCGCGTTCCTACTGTGCTTCGTTGCAGACTCTTCTGCCATTCCACTGCTTTGATACCCCCCAGTTGTATCTGCATACCCTCGGCATCACGAATCGTTCCCTCCATTTTCTACCACTGCGAAAGCCACAGTCAGCTTTCCTTCAATCCACAGGCCGCCTAATCGAACCATATCGCACGTTAACCCTTCACGTGAATAATGAATAGCATCAATTTCTCGCCTGGTTTCTTCCTGAATTTTATTACCGAACCGAATCCCTCCTTCGCGTCTTTGTCCCCAGTAAAATCCGTGTCTCGGCCGCGGACAATATGCTGTGACATCTCGATAAATTCGATGCACAAACAGTCTACCCAGTTACGCGAATATTACTTTCATGCATTCTTCAACTGTTCTCGGATGTCTCGCCTTCGCCCTCGTGTTATCAAATTTAACCCGGATGCACCTATAGAATGTCAAAAGGTCGTACCTCCTACACCCGCGCCTCCTCGTGTCAGCGCCAAAGTGCCCACTGTGCATGAGACAGAAGCTGCTGCTGCGAAATTGGTATCGTCCCAAGACTTGTCACACAAACCTTGGAAAAATATCGCCATCACCGAATACGATGACGCGGAGTTCGAGGAGCTGCAAGCACGGTTGGTATTTACCTGGCCGCCCGACTTAACAGCATACCGAAGAGAAGTCGAGGAGAAGGGATCGAGTAAGGCGATAGAGTATGCTGATGAAAACATTGTCCCTGCGGCTTTCTATAGCGCTTCGCCGACAGGGTCGACAAGCACAGGAGACAGTTCTATGATCTTGACGCCGACTCAACGAGACTACGATGCCAAGACAGCCTGTGTACCGCTGGCTGTTCTCCGCGATGCGCTTGCGGAGCCTGAGGCTAATGCCAGTGCTCTCGAGAAGGTAGTGGGGCTTCAGAGATTGAGACGCAAAGCACCACCTCCACTCAGTCTCAATAGCAAGCAAAAACAAAATGTTATCAATGAGATCGGATGCACCCTGCTGATCGGCGATGGTGAGCGCACTGCACGGGATATACGGGTAAGTTTTTCATACCTCTGTGTGAGTTTGATTCTCAAGTATAAGCAGATGTTAAGTCCGCTGACGGCAGCGATGAATATCACTAGCAAGTTATCCGCGGGGGTCCTCCGCAATATCCATACCTTTCCTGATGAACTGTTATTCTGATAACCTAATTTTCGTCTATCACTGTAGCATTACCCAAGTTGTTGGCTGGAGTTTTACTGTATCTCCATCCTGCTTGTCCTGTAGCGATACTATTTTATTTTTGGTGTATCAACATAAATCTCTGATCAATACACTCACTGGCAGATTGTGAGACGTGAGTCATCGTTGAAACCACAACGTACGCAATTTACCACTCGAAGCTGGACACCGTGGATGAAATTGCGGCTGCAAATCTTTGACATATTCTTTGACTGATTGTTGGGCCTGAGGTTATGACGACCTTGACTTGGAGAAATGAGATCCCAGCGCTGAGAAACAAATACCGTATATATGAGCCGTTGTGTAGCTGTCTTTTTAAACGTTGAAACGCTGACAGCCTGCGATCTCCTGCAATCCAGGCGTTTCACTGGATACGGAAGATGTCTTTTCATGACGACAACAAAGGACAGCGACGACTACTACATCTTGATTCTCGAAAACTCTGAACGAAGCAACTTGCTCGAAGGAGACACAAGGTGAGGAATCAAACGTTCGAACTTGGCCAGTTCTAACTTACAAAGAAAACAGTGCGGACTTTAGTGCGGAGGTTCTGAGGAGGCTTATCTCCTCAGGAAAGTTGAAATCCGCGGGGGAACTTCGACAAGGGAAGTATCAAGGTAGACGCAGAAGCTCAGAGATACCAGGTGTACTCATCCCGTAGATACCTGGGATGCTGATTCGAGGATGTCCGGAAGCTCAGCTGCTTCCCTGACCTTGTTCTCCGACATCCCAAGGTGCCGCATGCGATGGGGCCATCATTGTTTTATTGTAAGAAATTTGCTATGCCAGTACTTGATAGACAAATTCGCACAATGAACCCAACTTTCGAGAATCTCCTTCAGTCAGCATGTCACGTCTAAGGCCTCCTATTATAAGGTCGTATGTGAATCAGTACTTGAACAGACGAGCCGTGCGGTTAGATAAATTAATATAAACTATCGTGCTAACTACTTGCAAAAGTTGGCATTATTTGGTCCCTACAAATACAACTCTCACGGTGATTTGATGCACAGGCTTGCAGTATATAAGGGACGCCGCCGCCGATGGGCTATCCCAAACCTGTCTCTACCCCCACAATTCATGGCTGGCCTATCACGTTTTCCTTGTGCCCCGTCTTTGCATTCCAGAGGAATGCAAAGACTTGCTTCGCAAGGTGAACTGTGATCTCCCGTTTGGTACCAGCACACCGTGGCGGATAAGAACGGTGTGCGAGGCTGTACAAGATATGATATGATTATGACGAACTCGATGACCCGATATATGTCTGGATGGAAACATGCATGTACGTCTTGTTACTGTGTTGATCTGTGCGTTTTTGAACAATCGATGACACCAGGGTCCCTTCGTCCTCACGACTACATGTGAAATCAACTCGCCTGCAAAATCCATCGTGAGCCGGTGTCCGGATCGGTCTTTTGGAAATTATTTCTCTTGTGCCCCCCAACCCTACTTATTTGTCCACGTTGCAAAGCAGTCTCGATGCAAGAAGCAACGGAGTGACGATTCGAAGTTACACAGAGGTTCGGACGTTATCCGTCCAGTGAGCGCTGAGCTTGATTCTCGGAGCCTGTGCGGGTCCGTGGGATCGGCTCTCCTTCCTGCACCCCAAAACGAGGTCGTTCAGACATACGGAGATATGTGTGATACTTTGAGGTTCACACGCTGTACCGTATGGGGGCTCGGTTATTTGTTTTGCAGTGTGAAAGTATCGCGGTTAGGGACCTACAAGGACCTATGCCTCACAGTATGAAGACCGTATGTTAATACTATACGAACAATGCGCAGTAGCCAGCGGGGCCGAGCGTCAGCGCTAAACCAGGGTCATTGCATAAGATAGACGTATTAGACACAAATGCCGAAAGAGATTGATTATTTTATTAGCTTAGGCTAGACCCCCAACGTCAACGAAGGAAACGAGCAAGCCCGCGCCAACAGTTGAGAAAGAATCTTGAACGTCAACCATCACGACATCAACTTGTTATACCACAGCTATACCCTCTCTTTCTCCTTCAGCGCTACTTTTGCGTTACCTGTCCATTACAACGTTCATCTCGTTGTCTTTGACGACGATAAACACTCTCTCTAACTGTAATGAAGCAACCAGCGTCCCCTTCATCAACCCGGTCCCCCCGTAATCAATTAATAGGCCACCCAACTTTGGACCTCCACCACTCCCATCATCATCATCTCTCTCCCACTAGTGCCTATCCATTACCAACGAATTTGCCAAAACCTACCAAGAGCTCGGCATTTAAAGGTTTACAATCTGTTTTTCAGCGTAAACCACCAGATCGCTCGCTGTCTTCGAATTCTCTCCGATCTTCCTATTCAGCTTCCAACGCATCCGCCACAGATAGTCACAGCCCCCATCCATACGCCGCAATGCCTCCTGCTCCTTTACCTGTTGTATCAAACAATGAACATATCGACGACGAACAAGAATGCCCCGTATGTCTTGAGCCCTTGAGCTTTAGCTTCAGACTTCCTGGAGAAAAGCCCCATGTAGTACCAGAGTGTGGTCACTCTCTTCATGAGGTCAGTCTTTTTCCTTATCGCAGTATCCTAGTCCATCACACTCTCGCTCGTCTTACCATAGGCATGTTTCACCGCTGTATATGGTCCACCACCAGCGCAATCTCGCTCTACAGTGCCTCGCAAATCAAATCTTGGCGTATGCGGTGTTTGCAGACGACCTATGAAAATTGGCGACGGAGACGGTAGCAAAAATAACAGTGAGTCACACTAGGCACACCTATCCACTAATCTCACTATGTTATAGAACTCGCCGCTCTGACTGGCATGGGCAATCCTCATGCCCCTGCAGTCTATCCTGGCCGTGATCAAGGCTCACGTACTCGACACAGCCCTGTACCTCAACAACCCTACGATCCCACAGATGATGACCCAATAGACCACGCCGTCTCTGTAAAGTCAACGCCCAGCGAATCACACTACATAGTCGCACCTTCAATCCAAGTCCGCCCCGAATTTTCTTCCATCACCCGGAATGGCGAAACTTGTCAACCCTTGACTTGCATTGTTGTAATCGAGTTACCTGCCAGGCGTGGAACCACTCATGTTCCGGGTCCTGTCATGGCGGATACATACAGTTCTCGGAGTGCTCACACGCTCACACGAAATGACACTGTAACAGAGTTGTCTCATTCGTCCCAGAGCCAAAATGATACCTTGCGACGCCCATCCCAAACTCAACGCTATGATTCATATACCGAGCCATGGTCAGCTACCACTGAAACCGAGTCTTCCCGTTATAGGCCAGGCCCGCCAGCGGAGGATGAGGGTGACGAATCGTCACCTTTCAATGCTATCGTTGAGGATTTGCGCAACCGGATAATCGATTGGAAGGGCCACGCGTTGTCTGGCCTCGGCCCCTTGCAAATGTATGACATGCTGTCCGTCCGCCGAGATGCCCTTGTGCGGGAGTTTTTCGTGTACCTTTTTAAGGAGGCCATCATTTGCGTTGTAGAAGAGAAAAAGCGGTCTCTTGGCCGGTTCCTGTCGTCGCCAGCCTTCAACGACGCCTCGACTTCCGTTTCAGGCTCAAGCAACCAGTCCAATAAAGGCGTCTTGCGCCTCAAGGGTCGTATTTATGTACGACATATCAAGCGTATTACTGCGAGCACAAGTGGGGAAATGAGCCTCACGATTGAAATGGAAGATGAGCGACTCGACTCCTTCATCCTCGTTTTCAAAGATCGCTCTTCCATGGATGCTTGGAAGAGCCAGATCCAGGGCCTAGTAAAGTCCTTCCAAAATCAATCATCGCCGTCGCAGCCGCCCATTGACCGTGGCCTGGACATGGATGAGTTCGGGGGTTCAGAAAAGGCTGCGAGGATGCTTAGCGGGAGCACTGCATCCACAACACCAAGCACAGTTGATAGTCTGCTCCAGGGCTCCTCACGCTCCACTATGTCCTCGTCGACCTCCCATGGTTCCGTGCCGCAACCTCAATCTAGACAAATGTACAGCAAACTTCAACCTCTCGGTGAGGACGATGTACTCTCGCACTATGAGACGCATCCTCCAGGCATGGTCGCACCACATGTATCTGCTGGACCTTCCAATTCACTTGCTCCCCTCCCGCATCCGGCACTTGATCTCATTCTTATCGTGTCGCTCCCTCCACCCAGTGCTCCCCGCAGCACCGCGGCGCTTAAGCTCCGCGTCATCAAGGCATCACTGGACTTTATCCTCGCTTCTCTCGGAACAAAGGACCGTCTGAGTCTCGTCACCTTTGAAGTGGGACCTGGCGGACGTGTGCGCAAGACACCTTACCTTTGCGTTGGCAAGGCGCTCAGCCGAGGGAGGCTGTCCAAATTCATTGATGAAATCGGACATCCGGACGAGGGACAAGATGACGAATTCTTGGTGAGGGCTTCCAAAGAGGAGAAGACAGACGTTGTGACTGCGGTTAACCATGGTTAGTGCTCACCTTTTCATCTCTACTTTCTGCTGACCATGTCCCGAAGGCCTCGATGTTGTACTACAACGCAAAACTCGCAATCCTATCTCGGGGATGGTCCTGGTAAGCGATGCCGCAGACAGCACGAGACGTGCACAGATGGATCTTGTTCTTGCCCGTGCCGAAGCTGCAAACATGCCCATTCACTCGTTTGGCTACGGTCGCTCGCACGACCCTGCTTCGCTATGGCTCATGTCCAACCACACCAGCGGAACATACACCTTCGTCAAGGACTGGTATGACCTCCGCAGCTGTCTCGCTGGCTGTATCGGCGGCATGATGTCCATTGGTCTGCTCAACATGAAGCTGCACATGAAGATCGTCGACGGTCAGCGTTTCCGCATCCGCAAGGTCTCTGGTGGGCCTTCATCCATCCTCTCTACGGATGGCCATAACGTCGACATCGACGTTGGCGAGCTTCGCTATGGCGAATGCAAAGAGATGCTCATCGAGTGTGAGCTCGACAACAACGAGATTCGCCGTCCTGCGCAGAACGGTAATCGCGCGCTCAACGCCACAGATCAGTTCGTGCAAAGCATGGGTCTTGATTCTATGACCATTGATGACGGTGCTGATCTCGTGGATGGCATGATGGATCGGATGATTGATGAGGTTCCGGTATTCGAGGTTGACGGGTCTTTCTATGATCCCAGCGCATCGAAACATGTATCACGCCTCGCCCATCCCGTCCTCTTGACAATCACTCTCCTTCCTCAAGCTACCACTACCTTACCCAAGCCAGTCAAACCATCAGATCCAGTGATCGTCCGGCGCAGAATGGAACTTCTCGCATCTGACATGATCACACGCGCTCTTGTCCTCGTTTCGAGAAAGAATTACCCTCAAGCGCAGAAGATCATGAATGAGACCAAACGCATCTTGCACACTGTGCTGCAAAGTATCTCTAAAACACTTCCTCCACCTAATACCGAAGGCACGACGATGCGTAACCGCAAGGATATCCTCACTCTTGCTGCGGTGCGTGCGATGCAGGCCATGCTCCAAGACCTGCAGATTTTGGCGGAGGCTTTGGAAGAAAATGTCGAGCTGTTTGCACATGACCAACGGAATTTTGGTGCACAGCAGGTGTGTGCATGTTTTTGAAGTTTTCACAAGCAGGACTGACTGGGCCATGATTATAGGCCATGATATTGCGCGACCAGAAGAGCTGGAACGGACGCAGCGCCACAGAACGCCTATTTTGGACCGTCGACAACTCCATAGAGCTGGTTTCTCGGAGTACTGATTGGGTAGCGCGCGACTGATACCCCAAGACATCATCTCTTTTTCATTTCTGTCAATTTTTTCTTTTCTTATTATGCCCCGTTACCCTATCTAATTTGTGTGCATGCTTTCTCGTTCTGTTATGTCGTTCTAGCGTGGTTTCAACCTCATTGCGTTCCTTCCCTTGCGCCACCGTCCTTTCTTGTCCTCAAGTATTACCCAGTTCTGGATCCCCTTAATGTAACCCCCCGCGGTCTCGTCTGCATGTCGAGACACGCGCTTTATGATTCCTCTCCGCCTGGTTTTTATTTCCGTGTTACTTATTTAACTGTGACTTCTCACCATATATCCACGCCCGCTTCCTATGGCTGTTTTCCTTATTCTTGGCCCAAGAGGTGGGCGTAATGTAGTTGATCGATTACGTATAAACGAAGGAAGCTTTTTTAGCATCATTCTTTTGTTTATTATAAGGAGCGTAAAGTACCTATGTATGATGAGAATATCAGGGTGTGTTGGCAGGCTGTCAGTATCTATTCATAACCTAGTCGTTGGCGCTCTTCTCGATCACGTTCGAGTTTTATGACTTTATTTTCGGTTTCGGTGAGGACATCGTCCCATGCCACGAAAAGTTCAGAGAGTGCATCCACCTGAAAAACACCAAGTCAAATTGCGAGTACTGGTTAAAGATGAACGAACGGATACGCACATGAGTAGCATGTCTGTCGACAAGAGCTGCTATTTGCTTCTCTAACGACGCAGCTAATCTAATATCCTCCTGGTGCGCTTTCAAAAGCGCGTCCAAACGAGGCTGCAAGGTTTCATAGTCTAAAGACAACAAAAATGAGATCTCAGTGAACAATCAGTGAGGGTCTACACGACGGACCTGCGAGCTTTCCAGCTGCTGTCACGCCTTTTTGTTCTAGTATTTCGATCTCTCGCATGTCCCTATCCGCAGCTCGAATTTCTGGTTCCATCTCTACCAACAGCGCTTCTAGTTCTTCTGGGGACATGTTTTCGTATGCCGGGGCTGGCCCAGGGAGCACCCCTGACAGAGCGAATGCTGCTGTTAGTAGATGGGCATGTAGGTCATCTAGGATGGACGCGTCAGAAACGCGATGAGAGACGTGTGTTAGTGACCCCACATTTGCTCATGAACCTCTGAAGACCGTCGTTGGATTGTATGACGTTGTCGAGGCGCCGTTGTACGTCCTCTGCTAAGCGAATGAGGGTTTCACCGTGCTTGAGCTCTGGCACTCTGTCCTTCCCTTTACGATCCCGCGCATCCTGGCGTACGCCTAGAAGTAGCGCTTCGAGCCAGCGGAGTCTTAGCTCCAGCGATAGGGCGGGGTCTATGACGGGAGGTGCAGTTGATGGTTCGAGTTGCGCTGAAGGCGTCACAGCAGTAGTCGGGTGTTCAGCAGACAGCTCTGACTGGACATCATCTAAAGGTTCCACGAGTTCCTCGAGTGATTGCGATGCGGATGCGACGCTCATTTGATGTCCAAGTTGGCTAGGCGGAGGTGATGATGGCGGAGGCGTGGAAGAGATTATACGGTGTCGCTGGAAATCTCCCAAGAATACACTCCCAATGGCTGACATGGAGACAGTCCGTCAATCGTGAGATATTAAATACTTCGTAGATCTTGTAGTGAAGTTGGTCGTTATTGGAATAATCTACTAGGTGACCTACTAGAAAAGGGACTAGAAAGCCTCGTGCCTTTCTCTATGTCACGGTTGCCTTGAAACCACGCGCACTTACTAGTTACTAACTGTGAATCTCAGTCTTTCCGGTGGACGGCGCCAGGGCGGCCCAGATGGCATGTCACGACACTCGCAATTCACACATGAAAGCAAAAACCTTTGAATGTCCAGTGTACAATATTAACTAATATCATAGGCGTATAGTACAGATAAGCTAGATAGAAACATGATAAATGCGGCTTCCAGGTGAACTGATAATACGATATGTATGTCAGTAATAATTTAGAATGTTGCAATGGATAGAGTGGTAACTTGATTTATAGTTAAGAGTAATGCTTGACTTGGATATATCTCCAGAGTTATTATGTATGCGAAGACTTTGACGACGCGCACCGAGTATAACATCATCGTGTCACTGAAGATCAAGAGACCGTACTCCGTACGTTTGCGGGGGAAATAGTTCAAGCTCCGCAACGATACGTTTTCTTGTAGATACTCTTCTGAACTGGCCATCATGGCAACGTTCCAGTAGCATTGCGCAGAACGGGTTCTTGAGTCGTTGGCGAAGCAGCGGCATGGTGGTGTGGTATACGTGCGAAGAGTCATAAGAAAGTCTCGGATCCCAGGTTCGTACTAACAAATAACGAGATGGGGACCGGTGGTCTGTTGAAAATGTCTTCAATTTCTCGGAGGTGACAAGACTGAATGGCTGGATGCCATCTGCACGGCAATAGTATGATCCCGAGACCGGCGTGAAGTAAAGCCACAATACTTCATGCACAAAGCACCGTACAGTGATATGAATTTCAGGGTTAAGACTGTATGGCCTTGGAGGCTTCTCGAGAAGTTTAGCAAGGGGTATTATCTCGCTCCCTTCAAAAGGAAAGCTTGTAGACCGTCTGAGCGAAAAAATGCTCTGATTGCTTGGGATACTTGCAATGCGTGGTGCGCCATTGACATCAGACCTATCAATGCTTAGTCCCTGACTTGCGTTGTGACCATCCTGAAGATGAGACGAGCTGAACGTAAAGCATGTAAGCACAAATACGAATTTCAATTGAAAAATCTCACTCTCTTGCCCTGCGGATAGCCCCTTTGAACACATAGATGACCTTTACAGCCAACGCAAAACTCAAAACAGGAGGAGGGGGACCGTCAACACCCATTAGGATAGGATCGTCCGAGAAGCATCTTGGGGAGGAAGGAAGGCAACTGTTCAGGGTGGAAGGCTCTCCGATCCAGTCCAGGAGAGTCGCATCTCCCGTGCGCTTCATGATCTCCATCAAGAGTCGAGAGAATGCATGATGACCCTCTCCATAGGTAACCGGCATAGTAAAACCGAAGATTCCCATCAAGCAATACGCTTCGTCTTCCTTCTCCTTGGTCACTCTACGAAGAGCCCATCTCAGCTTCATTCGAGGATGCTCGACACTTGGACAATAGAATTTGAGGTAACTTTTCTGTATCCCAGTTGCGGATTCTAACGCAACCAGGATCTCGGCAACGTTCTTGTGGTTGAACGCTGCGGATTGAGAAAATGGGGACCAGTCCTTCTTGTAGAGCCGGATGACCTTGGCGGCAAGCAACTCCTGAAGAGTCCAGCCCCTCCGGAACCACTGACTCAGCAAAAGCGCCTGATCGCTAGATTCCACGACATCAGAAAGGTAGATGACCGTCAGTGCCGACCCGCGATACCATGAGAACATGGAAGAGATGGACTTCTGTACTTCGGCGCTGCTCCCCTGATCGATGCAACATGTGTCGATCCATGCCCAATGAAAATTGTGTTTGCGCGCCTTGCGACAAAAATTACGAACTTTGTCGAATCTTGATGTAGAAAGCTTATAGACACCCTCTTGTGGGATATCTCTGAAGCCGGGCTCATCGCCCTCCCACCTGTGTGAGAGCATGACATATGCAAAGAAGTCTTTGACCACTTCAAAGAAGAACTCCTTTTGTTTCAGAGCAGACATCGTGGTGGTGACGTTGAGAAGTGAGCGAAATTTATCTGACTCTTCGAATTTCGTGATGAGAGCGGGGCGAGCATATAATTTGCCATCTTCGGTATTCAGCAACCGGAGTGGCATGTCACGAAGGATTGAGCCTGCAATATTTTGAATCGCCTGCTTGACTTGCTCTTCGCCCACGCTTCCAGGTGGGAGGTCGCCTTCTCCGTCACTCCGTGCAGTATGAAAGCTCTGCAATTCAATTTATTCACCAAATCATGTATCACGCACAAGGAATACTTACCTCTACAGAATATTGACCATCTGCGATCAGAAACATCTGTGGTGGATGAGGTTGTGGAAGTCGACAAAAAAGCAGGGTTAATAAGTCGTTCCCTACCTTCCGTAAGTTGGCTATGCTAACACATTGTTGAATTCAGGCGCGCAGGAACATGTGACGCCCTGGTAGCTGATGCCCAATATCGCCTGATAAGTTAATACCCCGCAAGGAATTGGGTTGACACACTATTTTGGGTTTGGCTCTTGAGCGCGTCTGACTCGCAGCTTCGGGATTAAGTATCTCCCAGTCTACTCAACTTGCTTTTGAAAACCGGCATAAGTATGTCCATATTATACTATAATAATCGGGGGAACATTGATGCCCAGACTCATCAGATGACACACTTTTTGTAGCATTGCCTCGATGACGTTTGAGAAAGAAGGATGGTAGGGTCACCGGGCGGCTCACGGCCTGGTCTTAGATCTGCCGCGTGCATCGAATGTTATCATTTTCGTTCTTCAGAGACAACTCGGGCTGCATCATGGTTGTTTCACGCAGCGTTGAGCGATATGACGCACATTAATGCGTACTCACTAGTATGAAATCGGAGTTGCCGTTTCAGAGGGTCTGTCTCGGGCGACTCTCCGGTTGGGCAAGATCGATACCACGGTGACTTGAAGGGTCACTGTGGCTTGACCACCTTGTCTCAGAAAGAGATAAATAGACTATAGACTGACACCGCGACAACGGAGACAGCCCAGCCGAAGCTAGTAACGTTGACGTAAAGCGGTAACTTCCTTCCAAGTACTGTACATGACACGCAGGTACTATTCCCATCATCATGAAGGGATGATTGTTTTCCACCTGGTCTGATAAGCGCGTTCCGGTCGATAATATAACGATTGTTTGTCTAAGAGCACAATATAAGTAATAATCGCACAAAGACTAGGTGAACATCAAGTATACATACAACAAGACTTCCCAAACCCCCATCTTACTCAAACACTATCCGACATTTCCATCGAAAGCTGGCTATACCCCTCATCCACCCTCCGCCTTCTCACTAATCCCTTCACTGAATCCCACATATCGTCCAACGCATTCCTCCCGCTCTCAAACAATGTCTCCCCGTACACTATCTCCCCGGGCATCACACTCAACACCGGCCGACGCCACCATCGCAGCATCAGCGAACTCGTCACCACGCTAACCGACGAGAACGCCATTGCGGCACCTGCCAACATCGGATGCATATACAGCCCAAAGGGCAAGAACACGCCCATCGCAAGCGGGATCCCAAGTACATTATATATACACGCCCAGACGAGATTTCGTCGAATCGTAGAGAAGATGCTGCGCGAAAGGTGTAGCGCAGCAACGACGTCGAGAAGATCAGAGCGCATGAGAACAATGTCGGCAGCTTCGATGGCTACGGAGGTCCCTGAGGAGAGGGCGATGCCGACTGTGGCAGCCACAAGGGCGGGCGAGTCATTGATGCCATCACCCACCTGAAAGAATAAGATGCACAGGTCAGATTCAAGGCACCCAAACAAAGTAGACACATACCATTGCAACACCGCCATTGCCCTGCCTCATGAGGTCCGTAACAAGAGACGCCTTGCCTTTGGGACTCATGTTGGCCCAAACGCCATCGGACTTGATCCCCACTTGTTTAGCAACCGCCAAAGCCGTGACCATCCCGTCACCCGTCATCATGTTCACCTCAATGCCCATGCTCTGTAGTGCCGCGACTGCCTGCGCAGCCGAGGGCTTGGGGGCGTCCGATAAAGAAACTGCAAGCAGGGGCAAGGGAGCAGAAGATATCCGGGACGCAGAGACGAAGATCACCGTGCGACCGAGCTTGCTCTCTTGAGCCTCGTAGTTCGTCAAAACAGAAGGCAGCTGTACAGTGTTAGATTGCGTGATGAACCGTGCATTTCCAATGTATAAAGTATAGTTGGAAGTTGAACCAGATGATGCGATAAGGGCTTTCACACCAGCACCAGTCACGCTCTCGAAAGACTTTATGTCTAATGGTGGTAATTGGACATTGGCACCGGCAAGTAGACTCTTGCCATGAGCGGCGATGGCTTTCGCCAGGGGGTGTTCGGACTTGCCCTCCGTAGCAGCGACCATTGCTATGATAGCTGCGCGCGTAGTAGTGCCGTCGGCACATTTGAATGACAAAGATTGAGAGCCGACGTTGTCATCAGGTAAGAGCTCAAAGGAATCACGCGGGGGCATCCATGTCATACCCGCAACAGTGAGTTTCCCCTGCGTGACAGTGCCTGTTTTGTCCAGCACGATTCGTTTGATCAACCGGCTAGCCTCGAGCGCCCTGCCACCCTTGATAAAGATCTGGTTCTTTGCACCCACGCCCGTGCCAACCATGATGGCAGTCGGCGTACTCAATCCTAGAGCACACGGGCATGCGACCACCACCACTGATATGCACATCTGCAAACAAACTGCTAGCCGGCTCGCACCATGGCGGTGGAACATAGCTGGGAGTTTATCCTCGCTAATGACACGTGAAATCACCATCCACGTAGCGAATGTGAATACTGCGAGCGAGATGACGGCGGGAACAAAGAAGCCTGCAACACGGTCCGCAAATGCCTGAATTGGTGCTTTGGATGTCTGTGCCTCTTCGACGAGTTTGACGATTTGTGCAAGCGCTGTATCTTTGCCTGCACGAGTCACGAGCATGTCGAAAGTCCCAAGGCCATTGACGGTGCCCCCAATGACGCTGTCTCCAGGCTGTTTCAAGGCCGGAACCGGTTCGCCAGTGACGGCACTTTCGTCCACGGTGGATGATCCTCGGATGACCGTCCCGTCAGCGGGCACTTTGTCTCCGGGGACAAGTTTGACGGTATCCCCCACTTGCACCAGCTCCGTAGGAATGCGTTTCTCTTGTGTACATGCCGGAGAATCCGTGTAGATCGTGGCCATGCTTGGTGCGAGGGCCATGAGATCTGTTAGAGCAGCGCTCGTCTTTCCCTTTGCGCGGTTCTCGAGATAACGCCCGAGGGATACGAACATGATGAGCATAGTACTCGTGTCGAAGAAAATGAAAGGACGGTAGTCAGGTGTGGTGTTGAACGCCGCAAAGAGTAAGGCAAATAACGAATAAAAATAAGCCGCGGAGGTTCCGATCATAACCAAGACGTCCATGGTCGCAGTACCATGTCTAAGTGCTTTGAACGCATTCCGATAAAACTTCCGACCGACCCAGAATTGTGCGGGAGTCGTAAGGGCAAGAAGGATAAGATCACCGAGATAGATACCGTTGAAAAAATGAAAATTAACGAGGGGTCGGAGGAATGGTATGTGCATCGCGATCATGCTGACGAAGAACACTGGCACGGCAAATGTAAGCGCCCATTTAAAGCGGCTGGCCCACTCTTGGATCTCTTTGGTTCTGGCAAGTGATTGTTTCTGCGTGGCATCCTCTTGATCTGACAATATTGCATCAAAACCCATGTCTTCTATGTGTTCGACCATTTCCCGGGGACCAACGAGACTGGGTTCAAATTCTATCTTGGCTGTCTCGGTGGTGAGTGAGACGGCAACGCTAGTCACCCCTGGCATCCCACGCAGCCCAGTTTCTATGGCCGACGTGCACGAACCACATGTCATGCCATATATCCGCAGTGTGATCATATCACACCGCGCTATTGGTATTTCAGTGGCATCAAATCCTATGTCTGATATTTCCTGCCAATAATGATCAGCATGCGCCTGATGTGTCAGCGACGGACTGACATTGACAATCTTCTCTGGTGTCCATACGGAGGGGTCATACTCGACTACACCCCTTTCAGCAAGAAGTGCAACTTTGATTGAATGTATGCCAGCTTGCGATCTAAGCATGCCTTCGATAGACTACAACTAGTGAGTACACGTATAATGCATTAGCATGACACGAACTTACCTCTACACATGCACCGCACGTCATGCCCTCTATTCGTAGTTCACATTTTCCTAAGCCACTGTCGTCTGCCTTAGCGACTGCCAGCGGTTCATCATCCACGAGAGGAAGCTCGACACTCCCAAGAGCTGCGAGCTTTGTCCTTTTCAAGGCGCTTGACAGAATGCCAGATATGATGGACATGATTCAGATAGCCACGAGGGGCAGAATACTTGTATGTGAAACGCCTAGCGCACTATGCCAAGCTGGAAGTTCGGAACTGTTCTCCGTTGAGATGTGCGTATTGTTTCAGAGAAGAGAAAGTAAGCACCAGCACTACGATAGCGGTGGTATTACTTATAGAGCAGATTTGACGCTAAATCGGCGGGCGAAGAAAGGCTTTGTAAAGGAGACCGAGCTGTCGCAGTATTCACCGCATTTTAGTAGAGAGCACACGTCCGTATGTACCTTTCTGAGGTCTAAATGTCTTACGTCATCATTACATCCCACGTCATCAACGGAAGCTGCACTAGTAATCTAGTCCTGCTGCCATTGTCTCTGGAAGTTCCTGTAGGCCTGAACGTTCTGAACGTCGAACCGCAATCGTGAAGTGAAGGTAACTGTCGGTCGGCTGTCGAGTTGTCTGCGTTCCTCCGGAGTCTGCAGGCTCGGTAACCTAATCGGCGATGCCATTTTAATCAGCGTCGGGCACTGTCGATGCGACAACTTGCACAGGATGCTTTGGCTGATTTTTCCAGCACGCCGTCTTTGGTTGCAGGTTTCGTGGGATCATTTCAGTGTCGCTGCTATGTAACCGCGAGCGGTGTCGGACACCCAGGATAACGGCTTATTTTTAGGTGGCATCCATGCACATTTCTGCTCAGTCCAAAGGTCCTTCATCACTTCTTGTTTCGACGGCGCGAGTATTGCTTCTGTGTCTTCAACGCCAGTACTGCTACTTTTCAATAGCTTATCGCGGTTCACCGTGCACCTGGAGGTGCCTGATGCCAGTCACTGATTCATATGTGGCGACCTCTCTGGATAATTGCCAACCACTACGTGACTGCGGTGTCTACCGTTTCTGAACGGATCCATCCGACTAGTCTATTTTTGCAGAGATGACAATCACTCCTGCCCTACTCTTCACCCAACTTGATGGGGCACCGTACGATTTATTACCGATTGATGGCCATGGTGCTTGCTACAATATGGTAGAGGCTTTTATATATCCGGATTCACGAGAGCGAGAAGTCCCCTACATCCTACCGGGGCGATCAAAAAATTGTTTTATTTTCGTACTTCTGCCAAGTCGGCAAGTTCTAGAATTCAGACATTCAATTTGGATGAAAGACAGATCAAAGGAAGCCAAGAATCTCCAAGCTTTATACGACACTGTCACAAAAATGCTCGATATATGATAAGCAAAGTATATCCGCAAACGATACATGTTATCGCTTCGCTATGACCATCAAACCTTACTCCCGTCAGAAGCAGCAACACGTTTCAGGAGGACGTGTTGGTAGTTTTCCCATGCAGTGATGAGCTGCCACAGTATTGAGGTCTCCATTTAAAGCGTCATATTGTACCACATACCTCTTTCTGTCTGGTGATCATCCCGTCCAGGAAAGATTGCAAAGATATCTTGAAATCATCCACGCGCTCCTGCTCAAATCTTGCCATTTCAGATTTGATCAGCTTTGAGCACTGATCAAATTCGTGCTTGGCGTCTAGAGCTCGACGTTCAGCCTAACCAACTGTAAGAATTTCCTACAAAAAAATGAAATGATCACACCTCTGATACTTGGCTAACGGTATGGCTCATCCGATCCGTGGGCAGACGACCTTGAGCTCGAAGTCGTTCATGATTTTGCTTAACACGGCGGACGTCAGAATCAGCATTTTGCCATGCAGTATACGTTCGCATGCGAGAGTTGAAAGCCATCTAGAAAACAAAGTCAGATGAAGCAACGTATGAAGGACACCGGGCAACCGACTCGGACAGAGTTGATCAACCTTGAATATTCATCCGCTAAAGACCAATTAATTATTGCTAGATATGTAAAACAGTAGACTCACCGGTAGCTAAAAGAGTCATTATGTCCTGTTGCGACTGAGTGGTCTGAACCTCCTCAGCCTTGTGCTGGACGTCAGCCATGGCAGCCAAGGATTGCGCCAGTTGTTTTCCAATGTCTGAGAGTGACAAATCAGTGATTGCAGTAGCGAACTCCCCAGTTGCAGCAGCCAATTCTGTAAGGCGATCAAACAATGTACTGACAACATATCGGAAGATGAAGACACACCGGTTCGTTGCTTCGCAACGATTTCTATTGACTTCACTAATCCACGCAACTGTGATTCGAGGCCATCCAGATATGCACGCTGTCTATCAAACCACTGCAGGAATATGAAGTCAACGTGCGTTGTGATAAACAGGCTTTATGACGAACCTCGTCGGTTTCATGAAACCGTGAACCCGTTAAGGTTTGGCCGATAGATGCCATAAGTCCTCCCCTTTCATGCGAAAGCTCAGCTTTCCTATGTTTTATCTGTATGTCGCTCAAGCCAAGGAAACTTAAGCAGCGGGATCGTATAACTCACGTCTAAGGAGAAAGTGTCACTTTCGAGGAAAAGCTTGAGGTCAGGGTCCTTCGCTAGCACTGGGTGATTGACAATCTTTTGGATACATTTCTCGAGCGCCAGTCGTCGCTGTTGTACAAATGTCTCGTCGAAACGCCCAAACGGGCTTTTCTCTGGTACGGGAGGGACAACTACACCCGGATTGTTGGCCGAAAGGGTTTCGTATAGCCACAGGAAGTCTGAATACCGACGTAGCACAGAAAATATTGACTTCTGGAAAAGTGGAGAGGTCGTCTAAGAGGCTCCTTGAGTGATATTATCATCGGCAGCACGAAACAAAGCAGCTCACTCGTGTATGTACGGTATACATGATGAACGACCGAATGGGGTCACCCACACGCTGAGGATCGTCGACCGAAATGACGAAGATTGGAGCTGATGATTCGCTGCTGTTCCTGGTAGAAGCAGGTGATATTGCCAGCTGCTGCACAATGGGTACAGCAGTTCATGATCCACTGGGCAGACGCTTACCTGGGGAGAGTTAATCCTGTCCACGCCCTTGAATCTGGCAGATTGGCCAATCGGCTTGTCATCATCATCTTCCTCATCGGCTGCAGTATTTACGACAGGCGAATGAACAGGTGGCAATGGATCACTCGCTCCCCAATCAGACTGCCAACCTCGCTGAGATTCCGCCTCTACCGTAACACTTGCAAAAGTATGATCAACTACTGGAGAGAAACTCCGCTCCAGTGGCGAGATAACAGCACGCTCTGGACTGTCAGAAGGTGTGGCAATTTTGGTAGAGGAAATAGCTGTAGTAAAAGATAGGGATGACTCCTGGTGAGGTGGTGTCACTGCCCTGACCGGCTTCTCATCATGAGAAACGGGTGATTCTGATGTAGGTTCAGAGACGGTCGTTATATGCTCTTCCGCGCTAGATGTATACATGCTGAAGCCAGGTGTACGTGGGGAAGTAGCATCTGTCGGCGCCGTGCTGTGATCATCATCATGGTCCTCAGCAGCCACTGCAGCCGCATCTAGTGGGTCAGCTGCAATTAGGCTGTTCTGGTCGCTGTGCCCGCGGTCACCTGTTACATATGACGCAGTCGTAGGCGTTGCACTAGTGCTGCGTAGTGGTTCATCCTCGAAGCCGGTCCTGTAGTAGTCGATATCATGATGCGCTGAACCTGGTTTGGTATGGGAGAAGCTAGACCATGGGTCTGGCGAAGCAGAGCGTTTAGCGAACGGGTCTTCGAATGGATTTTCTTCAAGAACGTTCCGAGAGGGTGCAAGAAGGTCGTCAAAGCCGTCCATGGAATGAGATGTGTAGGACTGAAAAAGGGTGACGGGCCTTGAAGCGAGTTTTAGCACATATAAGTACTACTTAGTACTTGATCAGGTTTCAGTGCACTAAAATGAGTGGTGTTGTAATCACACGAGGTTCCTCTCGTCACATAATTAGTTCGGCTACATACAACGTCCGCGTCAAGATATATCCAACATCATACTAGTAGTCCTACTCATATGGCATCTCATCAACAGCATTTCCAAGATATACCCAATTAGCAAGCACACTACTGGCGAAAGCTTGTTCTTCATGAGCCAAATTCTGCACTAACTTGCTGAGCAAAGCATTCTCCTTATTATGCAGCACCACACGAAGCTCATGCCACATCCTAGAGAGCGTTAACAACCGCAAAAAATGACAGTCGTGAAACACTCACGAAGCACGGATAAACACTCTTCGATTCAAGAGTGTAGCGATCGTAGCTTGGTCTCTCTCTATCAGACCAATAATGCGATCGGCGTCTTCTTGCCAGCCGTCCTTCTGAGCAGCCTTTATACCCTCGAGTTTCATCGAATTCGAATCAACTCGTTTCTTCAACCGGTCGACATTATCAACAGACAGACGGTCGCGGCGGACGAACAGATCTCGCATCGCAATATACAGATCCCTTTGACTCTGCATCATCAAGAATAAACGCATCAACAACCAACTAGCGATTTGCTTACCTTCAGCGCCTCCAACGTTGAGTAGAGCAATGCATTCGTCTGAAGTGAAGCGTTCAACAAGCAGAAAAACTAGATAGAGTAATACACTGACCCGTTGTTCCAGCAAATCAGATTGCCGTTGTGTATGTGAAGCAACTTGTGCAATCCCCTGTCGCACACCATCACACAATTCGCACTCATCCCCCCTCCAACACCGTTCGTTCACTTCAACGACGGCCCTCAGCACATTGGTCAGTCGCGCCAGGTCTGCCTGATCATCCAATTCAAGGTCATCGGAACGCGCAGTGCGCAAGGACAATATTGATAAAGAACCAGCCAACGACGTTGTTGACGAAGCAGGCCCGGGTCCATGTACATGATCATGATCATGGTTATCCAGAGGAGAATGATGGGGGGAGAAGAAAGGGAAAGTGAAGTGAGCCGGTAAATAGGTGCGCCTGAGACTTGGAGGGATCCGTACCGCAGCTGATTCGCGTCTCTTTATTATGCGTTCTGCCAATACGCATATTCTCTGCCACTGCTCTATTAATGGACTGATCTTCCCCCGCACGAAACTTCAAAACCTTTAAGCGGACAGCTGAGATAATGAATATGTTGCACATACGCAAGCTTGTCTTCGAGGTCACTTGGGACGGTGATTTCTTCTATCCTGTCAATATGTCTGCTAGCAGATTCTTCCTCTAGCGATACGGCGGTGTGCTTTCGCCAGTTCTCGAAGGAAGGTTCCGAAAGGAACGCTGCAAGGAGACCATCCTCCTTGATCACCGGATGGTTTCTGAACAACGCTCAATCCAAGTATACCAAATGAGGATGGTAGTCACATACATCACAGCGTTCAGAAACCTCGCAAGACCTTTCCTGTTACAAACATTTCAGATGTCCTGACTAACAAGCACCGTGTTTCCACACCTTCGTTGCTCAATAAACGCACCGTCCGCTTCAATCTACATGAGAATCGAACCAAAGATTGTATAACACAGGGCTTACGCTGCACACGCTTGGGTGGAAGGGCAGGTAACAGACGGAAAGGGTATCGTCGCACCAAGCAGTCCCATAAAAACGTAAACTCTGAATACCGACGATGGACAGGTGTGCCGTGCTAGGCACACCATATAATATCAGTGTATTGAAAAGGGATAGATGAGTGTGCTCTTACTTCAGTGATAATCTCATACACCGTATACCGATTCAGGATGAACCCCTGCTGCCCTTGGATAGTCACATCCACAGTTTCTTGTATCTTCCACCACTCCCTCGGCAACCCCGACCCCGCCAAACTTGATGCAGCTCCACCATTGATCGTCGTCGCACTCCGAGGGGCAGCAAAGTCAGACCCTCCCCCATTACTTCCAAAACGAGGTACGCTCCACGGGTCCAAAGTGGCCTGCCTGTAAGTTGGGTAGGGAGAAGAGAGAGCCGACGTGCTCGGCTGCAGCGTATCAAGGTGGAGAAATGGTTCGGGTAAACTGTTTTCTGCAGCACGGGCAGCGACTTGTTCCACGCTGATGTCTACCCGAGCCCACTTATGTATTAATGTAACCCATGGTTGAATAAATGAATCTCGCACCTTTGCCAGACTGAGCGAGCGCCAATAATGCAAGAGCTACGAAGAATTCGAGTTTGGACACCCTTGGTCGAGAGCTTACGAGGTTCACTATCTGACATGGAATGAGCAATCTGTCCCACCGTCCACCGCATCACTCACTCTGTCTACAGTCGTCGCAGGCAATCCAGACGTCGACAGAACACGAGACAGTGCGTTTACGGACGTCTCTCCAGAGTTTGTTGCATCTACGACGGCAAATGCCCTGTTATATGAATCTGGAACAGTCGCTTCCGCTGTCCAACCATCACTAGTCAGACGCAGCCACAAAGATTTTATTTCAATTCGCACCTAATACCGAGCTAAAAGCAGACGTCACATTTGGTATGGGTTGCGGAGAAGGCGAGGGCGCAGCGCTCCACGGATCGTCATAAATCGAAGCAGCCAACGGATTCTCATCGACGAAACTACCTCCAAGACCGTTGACAGGTGCGGAAGCATATCGTTGGGCTGGCCGCGGTGCGTTGAACATCCTGGTTGCGGCAAATTGAAGGTGATCGTAGTGCGGACTCAACAGTAAATGAATGAACAGGAATGAACTAAGAACTTCCAGCGGTCAAAGTCACCAAACAAGGAGACTGCCGCATGTTTGCAGCACCATCATTTGAAACTAGTACTCGGCCAATAATCTTGAATCAGTACTTGATTGAAATTCCTAACCGGCGCAAGCCAAATACAATCGCGTACTACATATAACTGGCACCTCGCCAACACCGTGACAGGCGACGTCCACGAGCAGTCAGAGGGACTAACGTCTTATCTCCTTCCGTCACCGCAGCTCGGGCCAGAGCCCGCAAATCTCACATAGTAATTGATATTGCAAAGGCCCAACATAAGTACCAAGTCATAGACTAGCAAGCCAAATAGATTATTATCTCGTCGTGCATGTCGCGCCATTCAATTGTCCCTAGTTCTGTCTCACGATACTTCAGCAATCTCCTTTGCTGCGAAGTGCAACGTCCACGATGACAACAAGCGCTTCCCGTTGATCGTCTCCCCATCAAGCCTGAATGGCGCATTAGTGACGCTCGGTTGCAACAAAATTACCACTTACCCAGGCGTACCATATGTCAATGGCGTCATGTATAGGAACATCAAGAACAAGATGAATGTGAATACGCCCACCACCACAGGCCCTTTCATACCAAGATCAGCGTACTCTGATTTGCGCATTTTCGTCCACCGTCCTACGATACTGATCGGGTAATTGACCGTATCCGAAAGGACGAAGCTAAGAACGGAGCCAGCAAGGAGTGCAGACGCAAGATGGGATGGGAGGTAGTGGTGGATGAAGAGCTGTCGATTCATAAGGAAGAAGGGAAGGTAGTGTACGGCCCAGATCAAAAGGAAGAATCCAGCAGAGTTCCATAGGCGGCCACGGGCAGCTAAAGCAAAAGTCAATTTATTATTCACTCAAAGTAAGTGTCTACCGACCATCAGGAATGGGTTCAATGCCACGACGACGGGCAAGCAGGTCAGCACCCATGATACCAACGTAGATGGACAGTGCGATGACACACGTCCACCAGCCAACGATGTTACCAATGAGATAGATCTGTTTTTGAGCGTCGTTGTCTGTCCAAAAACTGATCCCGCTGATGAGGAAAGGCCAGTTGATCGGACCGCTAGCATAGGGGTGTGATGAAGTAAGCCCCGCATTGTGCTGGAGCATCAACAACTGCAGCTCAGCGAACTTCCTGAAGAAGCTGATTTTCTTAGGTTCCTTCAGGACTTGTTCGCCAGAGAGACCTTCAGAACCTAATTAAAGAATCATTATAACCAAATCCACCTCATGAAAAAATCTACTAACTTTCAGTCGAGATCACTTGGTCGACAAACCAAGTAGCGCTCTTCTCCGTGGGATTTTTGTTACCATTGATCTCCTGTTGCTTGAAAGCCCATTCCGGCAACTGTTTAGAATGGGTCCACATGGACACCCTGGTAGGACCATGAACAAGCCTGAAGTGGCTCGATTTGCTCTTCCATGGATCCTCAGAGTCGGCGTCAATAATGTTCAAGTAGAACAGGGTATCATTGTGTCGTGAGTGATCATCCTTGGGCCATGTAGTGAATTCCTGATTTGTTGGCATAAGCGAGGAAGCGACGTCATGGGTGAGTAAGAGTGTTTGTGTGTTGACGTGCAAAAGTTGAATGACATCTTCGTGGCGGACAACGCGACCGCGGCCAACCTCAGGAAGGGCTTTTGTGGGGATGATCTGCCAGTGATTATTCACATCATCATGTCCATAGCCGGTGACCTGTTGTCCTTGACTACTGATGCGACCATCGTCGTACTGCAAAGGGTAGCGGTCGGGATGCGAGTGCAAGTAAACCTTTGTGTCCTTGTGTTTCATAGTGACAACGTCGTAGTAATGAAGCTCTGCAAAATCGAGGTTTAGTTGAAAGGAAGACTCGATGCGGCTTGCTCCATACCTTGGCTGTTCATCAACAGTTCATTGCCAATGAGAGTCTCCTGGAATGCGGGGCTCATGAAAGTATCACCAGTTCCAGAACGCGTAAGAACGGCAAAATGCACATAGAAGAATGATAGATAGATGATGAAAGGGACGACAATCAGGCCTACTGCTCTTGCCATGAAGTGCTTCCAAAAATGTTCCTTGAGATAAGCGGTAAGCAACGTGCACAGGGCCTTGGGGAGATGCAGCCTACCATTGTAAACCCTTTCTTATGGTCCAAGATATCCCACAGGTCAACTAAAACAGCGATGCCAATAGTGGCTACAGTGAGGATACCGTTTACTTTCGCGCCCCAGGTGCAAGCCATGAAGAAGCCAGTAGCGATCAACCAGCTCCACCATTCAACGGTGAATTCCCTAGGGTGGAGAACGTGTCAAATCACGATATCTCAGAAAGCAGTCATAGCACACCAGTAGCGGAGTTTGCGGAACCGGATATATGAATAGATTGTAAGTGACATGAAGAAGATCAATGTCGCGTCCAACAGAATTAACCGTGACTGTGCAATGTGAGCGTTGTCTGTGGAGACGCGTTAGACACAGACAGTAAGCTCGCTGAGCTTACGCTTACCAAAGAGAATGATACAGGCGGAAAAGGCAGCAATGATAGTAGAGTAGCCAGTTTCCTTCATTATTGCGTACACCACGGGGATCGTAAGACTTCCAAATATCGCGGGTAAAGCACGCATGCCGACATATGGTACATGATTATCGGTGTAGTTATCCCCGATGTTTTCGAATGTAAAATGACCGTCAAACCCGACAAACCAGCCAGCGAGTCCGAATAATAGTTTCGCGAAAGGGGGGTGTACGTCGAAATAGTACTCGCGAGTGATATAAAAGGAAGCGAACTTCCCAAAGTGCACCTCATCAAAGCTATGTGCGTGTCAGGCTAGGGACCAGAACCAGGAATTATAAGTTGGCGCTTACACCACTTGTTCTGGTTGATTTATTTTGTAGAAACGAAGCGCAAATGCTATCGCCGTCAGTACACCCACCATCGCAGCACTTGCTTGTGGAGTATCTAAGACCCGTTCGAATGCACTGCGGGAGTTCTGTATAACGAGAAAGAATTGGACATTGAAGACGGGAACAGCGAGCAACATACAGGATTTTGGTATATAGCGTGCACGTGGTCATCTTCATCCTGGTCATAGCTGCCAGTGGTTGAAGAAGAGGCGACCTTTATTCTCTGGCGTGGTCTTGAAGGACTCGCCATCGCGGTGAAAGGTTGAAAGGTTGATACGGAGGTCTTGACTTATCAACTTGAAGAGAGTCTGAGTTACGTGGCGCAGCCACAGTTGTCACGTGTACAATTTAGTGGGGCATCTAACATATAAGCACGCATTTCCGGCGGCTCGGTGTCAATTGTATCAGTACCCGTCCTCTGAGAGCATTCTGCTCTACTACTCTGTCATGCTTCTAACACTAATACCATGCATGCTCTTGATTATCAACACTCGGCTTAGTTCACAGCAGCACATGCAGCTATAACCTGCACCTTCCATGGACTAGTCGGTGTTCAGAATGCGTCCAGATATCAATGCAATGACAGCAAAATTTACATCTATTGCTTTGCCCGATGATGTCGCCATTTTTACCTTTGGAGTTAACACAGCTCCGTTGAGGATGGCATGGATATCTCATGCAATGCTCAAGCTATACTAATCGGTTCAGCAGTGACTGCAAGGACTGGCACTCTTCAGAATGGACCCAAATTAGAACCCAATATCGTGAACAAGGAGGAATTTCCTTTTGTAATGAACGCAGTTTTACTCAAAATCATATGCGACAACCACTAGAGGCGACGGCTTGTAAACTAAAAGTATCAGCTTTCGAAATTCTGATCAGTTACAGCACTCTCCGTGCTCGACACAGTCTGGTAACTCTGGTTTGACACTTCCCAATGATACCAGAAGGTGAAATGCTGCAATACAGCATGGGTGACATACGACTATTCATGGGACTGCCAGGCTGCATATTACGGACACCTGATTCCGTTGTTAAACGTTAAAACTCTTTGATTCGACGATAGTTTTAATCACTAATCTCATTGTAAATAGCCGGTTTCCTATTCAATATAACCTGCACAATCCCCCAACTGCATTTGATGGTGTGGGTCAAGTTTCAAATTTTCACTTACAAGCTTGACCACTCATCTACGCTCACTGGCCACGTCCAACCAACTCCAAAAGCAATTCCTCTATGCGTTTTTGCCTCTCCTCCATCCGATTCATACGCTCGAGCCATCGAACCATACTTCTGTCCTCAAAGCTGCTTTCTTCCGCCTCTTCAGCAGTTTCCCGTTGGGTGCTCTGCTGCAGGCTGGCGGAGAGCGATCCTGGACCGTCGAAGATTTCTGGATGCGTATTAATCACGGGTAAAGGAGGCCTGCGCTGAACAATAGGTATCGGCTCGGGACGCATCACAGATTGCATTGACGCCAGCCTGCGGCTAGCCGGGCCATAGCTAACGAGGGGTGCTGGAGTGATCTGCGAAGTTCCCTCCTTTGAATCATCATCGACATCGTCCATTATGAAAGGTTGGAAGACCTGTGCGAGTGGACTGATGCTTTGCGTTATATCGGCGCGACTTATTTGTGAGTTGACACGTCGATGGAGAGCAGAAGCACCAGACGACTGGGATTCCTGGTGTGACAGAGGTCCAGGCTGTTGTGGTAACGGCGGCCGGGCGTGTGTCGATGTCAGTTCGGGTTGTGATCGAGGCGGAGGTTGTAACTGGGATTGCGGTTCCTTGAGAGAGCGAGGAAGACGAAGTGAAGTCTGGTGGTCTGACTTTCGAGATGGACGCCTTTGAGCCATGGCGCCTGCTGGTGGAAGTTCACCGTAATCCCGGGTATCCAATGCGCTATTGTCCATTTCTTCTTCTACTTCAAAGATCTGACAAAAAAAAACATCAGATAAACTCCCATGGCCGAGGAAAGCTCCCTCACAACGTCAATAGTGCTCCCTGAACCCACCAGTCCCTCGAAGAACGCTGCGATGACGTTCAGGTTTGAAAGAAATTTAATTTTGTCTATAAAAATTAATGAGACTTACACATCCGCTTCAAGGGACGTGGCAACACATCCAAAACCTTCTCTGCTGCAGAAATGATAGTTTCATAGAACCCATTTGAGCCAGTCTTCTTCGATTGACCTTAATAGACGATCAACAAAGAGAACGGATAGCAGTGGCTCTAATCACTCACGTTCGTACAAAGCAATGATGAGCAAGATCGGGAAATTCGTGGCTCTGATCCAAGCATTCAGTGGAGGAAGGTGTAGTACGGTAGATGAAAAAAAACCTGATCATGAAGACGTTGACCTAGATCCCATTCAAATTGCTAATTCCAATACATGGGCTCCGGGACTCACCTTGTGGAACCACCTCGGTGACAGTACATAGCTTGAAGGAAGCAGAATGCAAAGAGCCAGTAGGTTTACTGGAGGCTGGTATGAAAATAACGAGTCGGCCTTGACACTATATGCGAGATATCAATAGGCACGCAAGCAAAACTCCAAATACCACTCGCCCCTCAATCGTCGACACGGCTCTTCTGAACATCGCCTGTGTCGAAAATGGAATCAATAACTTGTATAGGGTCGTGCTTGAGAATGTTACCTCCGCTGCAGCATCCTCGTTGATCCTTGCGAAGGTATTTGAGAGAATCTATGTGAATGTATTGGGGTCTCAACGACTCAAGCTTGCCACTTCTTTGTAAACTTACAGAAACGAGGACTAGAGAAGATATTTAGCAAAAGTATACAGTGAGTGAATGATACAGCTTACCAGTCAGCAATAGTGTATTGCTCAGACATGCATAAGTTATCATAAGGATAGGTCCGAACACAAAGTCAAATTCAACTAACGACATGAATTCGTTATCGTAGATCAGCACCAGAAGAGCGAGAGCTTACAGGCCTTGTCAAACCCACTAGCATCGAGACCGAACCACAAGTCAAGCATCCACCACGCAATTGTCCTACAGAACGTTCCTGACTATTGTAATATCCAACAGCTGCACACTTACCCTGCTGAATACCTGACGAGAAACAGTCAATATACTTAGCCCCATCTCATATGTAATGATACAGACCGAGCGTGATTCCGACTCAACCTGGAGAAGCAAAATAAACAGAGGAGTGACGTCACGAAGACCGCTGTACTCACGTCCAGAGAGCATACAAGAACCCACAAAAGCAGAATGCGGCGATCAGCATGAGAGCAACAAACTGCATCATCATCGCACGCAGCGATAAAACCATCAAATTATTCTTGAATGTTACGAAGGCGAGTCTAAACAACATGTGTCAGTCTTCCTAGGCCAGCTAATGGTATTAAGCAGCACCTTGGAAACATCAAGCATGCAATGACAGCCAGGAAGTCAACTCCGAGGTCCTGAGCCCAACGTTCTGCAGATACAATCTGTTATATAGGACGAGTGTGGGTGACAGCATATTGACCCACTGTGCCCGTACACGCCATACAGTCTGAAGAAAGCGTAGACACAGTATGTTGTCACTAGAGAGGACTGTGAGTAAGTCATATGGCATCTCATTAGTCAATCTACCAAATGCTAGGTCGAATCCATTCTTTGCAAACTGTCAACCACATTAGATCTCTTCATGTGGTGATTTTGCTCACCCAAGTACCCTTAAAATAAACTGCAATCGCATGAGTGAATCTACTAGAGCTTGTGAGCGCAAAAATCTACCTGTGATTCCGTGCTCCTGTATAGTTGCAAGCTTTTCCAGCGTAAAACCAAGGCCATATAACATAAACAATGTTTCAGGGATATTGATCCTCAACGGTTCGTTTAATTCAATAGCGACCACAAAAAGGATGAATAAGACGAGAAAGCTAGTAGGGACTCGATTTAGCGAGAAAAAAACACACTTATCATGCCTCACTTGAAGTAGTCCAAAACAGAGCGGATAGCAGGGACTTTGAGTCTGCAACAGATGAGTTTTAATTCGTGACAAAGAGGCACTACATACCGATAATGGTCCAACAAAGGTGCCTTGTGTGGATCGTAGAAATGAATGGGCTTGTGTTTGTACGTCTGCATCGTAATTCAGGGTTGATGAAGTATGTCAAAGTATGATGGCTGACATCGGACAGTATTGAATGACTACTTTCCGCCTGGTATACACATTTACCGCTGCGCAGGAACATGTCAGCACGCAAGACAACGATTAAAAGGACCGACATACATCCAGATGCCATCAATAACTTTTTGGCATGGGGAGCTTTTGATGAAGCGCCTTGCCTTGCTTATAATAGCCATCTCGATTGCATTTCCAACGCGTTCCTCGAGATCGTCATCGCGTTCCTCCCTTGCCATTTCGACTATATGGGGGTCAGCACCTGACCAGACTTGCCATTTAGTCGTCAGGACAAGTGCCATGTTCAGCACACTGCTTCCGTTATCTCTTAGGCAACGAATAGCGAGTATTTCGCATAGCATGGCGCGCGAGGAGGACAGCGGTCCCGTAGTCAAGTTTTTCTGGTCACGTATGAAATAGACACGGTTGAGAAGGAAACAAAACACGACGGATTTGTTTCCAGCCCGCTGGATCGCGTTATATTTCTCCTCTAGCGGACGAACGAGAGTGTAGGTCAAATCGGGCCCAGTTAACTATCCGTCCAAGTCAGAACCTAGTTTATAGCAGGAAAAAGGTGAACACTGACCGCGTCCAGCGTCAGGGGTGTATCTGCACACATTGTCAGCGTCAGTACAGTACTGTAGAACTGAATCTGACTTGCCTATGTAGTGCTGTCATCGTATGGGTATCAGTATAGAGTTCGCTGGAGGGTATAAAGAAGCATACTATGACATCCTATGGTGCAAATGTTAGTAGACTCCTCTCAGGTAGAGATGATGCATTAATGCATACCCTACGGATCATGTGTATAATAGGCCAAACGACAACATCCAGCAATGGCTGCGTTTCCGGCTGAGCTTCGGCCATAGTCTGATGTTAGCTTGACATGAGGGAGGATGCTAATTGAAGGTCGGCATATCTGCCACATTTTGAGCTCCGACACGCAGTTGGCAGCACGCGTCTCACCGCGCGAACGCGACTCCCACCGACGCTAGGTACTTTGACCGGCACCAACAGAGCCTGACTCTACATGCAGGCTGTACAACGAAACGTAGGGCAGTCGCCCCAGGTAAAAATATATAACGCTGTCTATTCGTCAGTTCAGGTTAGTTGGCACCATTTTCTGGTACTAATGGTGGCTGACACGGTCGCGTCACGCTGTAGGTTTATGAGTGTATGGTCCGAGGCATCGCTGTGATGCGCAGACGCGGTGATTCGTTTGTCAATGCTACTCAGATTCTCAAGGTCGCAGGCATCGAGAAGGGTAGGCGTACTAAGATACTTGAGAAGGAAATTCTACCAGGTAAGCATGAAATCGTCCAGGGTGGCTATGGGAAATATCAAGGAACATGGTTCGCGCAATCATCAGATTTTAATTCGGCCGTATGGACTGAACATGTCATGTTGTCAGGATTCCACTGGAGCGAGGCCGCGACATCGCTGCGCAGTATGGTGTTGCCCCTCTACTAGCTCCTTTGTTCGATTTCACACCTAGCACAAACACCCTTGGGTCACTCCCAACGGTACCCTCAACCGCATCTCCGCGACCTCTCTCGGCTGCCTCATCCTTCCCAAATCTTGGTACTTCTGGAGGCTACTCACAATCGGGTCTAGCTCCACCTCCCATCATGCCAGGTTCTGCCCTTCGCCTCTTGAACCAGGGGCGCGCCCAAGGCCTATTTACTCCATCCACATCTTCCCTCGCTCCAACTAGACAATCGACATATTCTTCGACACCGTACCAGAGTGGCTACGCCCAATCACCATCCTCTGGAGGAGTGTCCCCAACACCACCTCCAATCCAGTCCTTGAAACGAGCCCGGTCTGATTCTGAAGTGGTCCCGACTACCCAACAACCTGTTCCTATCCAGAGATCTTCACACCCATTGTTGGAAGCACCAGATATACAAATATCCGACCGATCCCGTCCGCCTTCTGTTGTAACTCAAGCTAACGATGAAGATGGGCCATCCCCTACGAAACGCGCTCGTAAAGAGCCTACCCCACAACCAGATGCATCTCAAGCATCTCGCAGAACGTTGTCTAGCGGATCGATCATGTCACAGTCAATGGCAGCTCTCCCTCCGACTCGTCCACTTTCACGCGTCAATGTCGGTTCGCCACATCCGAACAATGCCGTCTCGCGTCCACCGAGTATATCGACATTTGCAAGTGGGAAGTTGATCGATGGTGCTGACGTCGACGGTACTGGTCTTCGCTTCTCCACCAAACCTCATGCTCTTCGCGATCCCTCTGCTCTTCGAGACGCCCGTCGCGTTAGGCTCATTGCTGCCATTTGTCGACAAGATGACCCCGCACCCGTACTCGACCTGCTGCGCGAATTAACACCAGACATGTCTTCTCCAATTGATATAGACACCATCCTAGATGACAAGGGTCACACTGCTCTGCACCTTGCTGCAAGCATGGGCAGGCAACAAATTGTTTCTCAACTCATATCAGCTGGCGCGGACATCCACCGCGGCAACTTTGTTGGCGAAACACCACTCATGCGTGCATCTATTGACACGCACAACTTCGATCAACAATGCTTCAATCTCCTTATCACATCTCTGCACACCTCTATCCGCACGCTTGACACATCCAGAAAATCTGTGTTGCATCACATCATGTACTTGGCGGGTATACATGGACGCGCGGTCTGTGCTCGATACTACCTCGATCAGATCTTCTTGTGGATAGCACAGAACCAAGGTGGTGATTTTAAGTCCCTCGTAGACTTGCAAGATGAGTACGGAGACACGGTTCTCAACATCGCTGCGCGTGTAGGCAACAGGGCTTTGGTGAGAACGCTCATTGACGTGGGGGCTAATCGAGTATTACCCAATAAAGTGGGTCTGCGGCCTGGTGACTTTGGCGTTGAGGTCGAGGTATGTTGCGTCAGTTCATTGGATATGACGTTGGTGTTGAATTCGGTTCTTCCAGGAGCTTAATGGTGGTGCACGGGCCGACGACATCCTTGCATCATTACGTTCTGGACCTTCGGCACCTATCCAGAAGAGCCAAGACATAATTGCAGGTATGACTCACGTGTTTCATGCTCCAATGGCACTCTGATGTCTTGCCCCAGATATGACGTCGATGATCCAGGAGCTTAGTACCGAATTCTCCACTGAAATCAAAGCAAAACAAGATTCACTTGATGTGACCCAAGCTCACCTTCGGGCAGCCACGCGCGAGCTTTCCGAACAGCGGAAGCAAATACAGCTGTGCCAAAGCCGATGTGGAGAGCTTGATAAAGTCCATCAACGGATACGGAATCTCGAGAAAGCTATCCTAGATGAAGATCACTTTGACTGGACAGGTCGTACAGATCTAGTGGGCCGGGATGGGCGCGAGACGGCCGGACCTGCCTTCCAATGGCGTGGACCTAGTTCGACGATGACGGGGATGCCAGGTTCTATGGACATTTCGTTCAGCGTGGAACCAGAGCCCCCATCACCTACCGGTGATTCCGTCTCAACCTTGATACGACTACAGCGGCTGAAACACTGGTACATGAGAATGGAGGATCTCATGCAATTGAGACTAAGATCGCTCCAAGGCGCGAGCGCTGATAAAGAATATCAATGTAAGAAGGTGGTTGCGCTGTGCACAGGTATCCCTCTCGATAAAGTGGAGGATGTGAGTGGTTTAATCACGGTGGGAAGTGTGCGATGTTTATTTACCGGTGAAATGTTCCTGTCTAGATGCTGGAAAATCTTGTGGTGGCAGTTGAGAGCGAGGCACAGGTTGTGGACATAGTTCGCGTGGCTGGATTCATGCAGAAGGTGAGCTTAGCTTGTTACGCTTACCCTGATTCAGGCTAGCTTACATTCCAATCGGAATGCAGGTCAGGGATGGACTTATATAATTTCATTTATTGGCCCCGGATCGAGAAGATCCGTGTTTTAACCGAACACTATGTATTGCTCATCGCATCCGTATAATACGCACTGCCAGTGTTGGGTTAGCCTGCATTTGTATCTCTCCAGCAACAGTTATTATCACGAGCAAAGCATTATTACACTGGGACATCCTCTGGAGCGAATAATTGGAAATTGCGATTGTAAGTACTGGAGGCGAGCAGCTCTCCATCGCTTGTTAAGTCCACAGACATGACCTTGCCCGAATCTGTCGTTAGCGTGCGGAGTAGCTGCCAATCGTCGGCGCTCCACAACTTCACATAGCCATCATATCCAGAACTGGCTAGATACAGCCCTGAGCGGTATTTCCACTCCTGGATGTCGTCCTCAGCGTCATGACTCTTGTCTGCATCTGTATCTTCGGTAATCCCGTTCATAAGAACATCTGCACATTCAGCCTTGGTCTTGAATGATGGAAGTGCATCAGCACGGAAGAAACGGACGTCGGACACATTGGAGACGTGTGCGGGGATGGTGTACAGTGCTTTCAGAGAGCGCATGTCCCATATCCGTATTGTGTCGTCGCCAGCGCCGGTGGCGATTTGGTATCTACTCAAAAATCGTTATCAAGATGGGCAGGAAGTATTCGGAGACAACCCACCCGTTTGGGGAGAAGTCAATTCCGAAGATGCCTTGAACGTGACCGTCGAGTACCATTGCTGTGCGTCCTGTTCGCAGATCCCATACTCGTCCAACAGCATCTAGACCCCTAAAGAATCCTGTTATCCAGGGTAAATTAGGTCGTAGATGCATGGACTCACCCCGAGGCGATCAGCGCGCCGTCGCCCTGAAACTCAACAGCATACACTTCCTTTGAGTGGCCTTCTTGGAGGAGCAATTCTTTTGAGGAGTTCACATCCCATAATCGCCAAGTGGTATCGAAGCTAGCGGAAGCAACGAAATTACCAGAAGGGTGAAATGCTACACGACAAATGCGATCTGCATGTCCCTTCATCACAGAGAGCGGGGCATCACTGTTGAATAATGAGGTTCCAGCGCGAAGAAAAACTCGACGAGAGGATTCACCTATTTAGAGACCATAAATTGACACACATATCTCCTGCACCCGACACCAAATTCACCAATCCCTCTCCTTGTGTCAATGTTGCTTGCGGATGCCACGCAACACCACCAACACGATCGCCGTGACCTGATGTTATTATCAGCACAAGGATGCGATATCATGGCATTGAACACTGACCTCTGAGTGTGCGTATAGTCGTGCATGCAGGCACATTCCACAACTTGACGGTCCCCGACCAGCTACCAGTGGCTAGAACTTTATTATTGGGTGCAAAACGCACTTGCGATATCGGGCGCTCGTCGCCAATTTGTGAACCAATATTGCTAAAACGCTGCGGGTGCTAGTGAACAATGATGTCCATATAGTTCCGCATCATTTACCTTGACCCCTGCGAAAACCTTCTTGCGTATGTCGATTATGCGCCCTAATGGTATTTTGCTGTCTATTCGCTGCTGGGCGACGCGCTTTTGAGCTCTGCAAAGGACAGGAAAGGGATATTGTAAGCACCTTGCTGAAATCACCTATCGGTAGGTAAAATCCAACCTAGGCAGAGAAAACTCTGCAAGATTCCTTCGAGCTTGGAGAAGCTCTAGGGAGCCTTCAGTGTAAAACTCCTCCTGTAAACTGGGTCAGCAATCGCTCCATCAAGTAGAAGCTGGGAACTACATACCCCTTCTTCTTCACTTTCTTCAGAGGATGCCTCTTCCATTGTGTGGTCATCACCCCTTGCGGCATTTATTTGTGAAAGGACATATATTAGTCGGTCTCGTCGATCTGCTGCCTAATTACAGTTAATCTCACACGATGAATTTATACTGTTGTAAAACTCACTCGTTCACCAAAAAGTGTGATAGGCTCTCCGATTTCTCGCAGTCTCGCTTTGACCTTATTGTCGTCCGTTGGTACAGCTAAGTTGCGCGCCTTCTTCTTTCGCTCGAGTTCATCGAGGATGACCTTGTTCTCCATCCGGGCCCGCTCAGAGCCCAGATAGTTCCCATCATCCATCAACGAGTCGTATGTCAACTCCGACATAATGGAACGGAAGGGCCTGACACGTGGTTCTGGCAAAGAATAAGTTTGGAGGAGTCTGTTGAGAAGCGTTGTTTGGCAAGAGCTTTGGATCCAAACAACAACTGCCACTTGGGGCTAGCGATCCTGCTCTCGCGCGCCCCGCATCTCATCACTCTTGCGCGCAGACAACCACGTGTAGTTTTTCACAGTAGCAATGGTTCCATAGAAACACATTTTCACAGCCAATACACCTGTCTGAATTGCACAATAACAAGTACTTTTTTCGTGTTTCAGAGTTTAATGCTGCTTGGGCCACTACCAAAACCTGCTATGTAGCACCTTGAATTGATATCGTGGTCGTTTAGTGCTTTTCGCTGTATATAATCGTAGTTGTATGCCATTCAGACTAAATTTAATTATTGGAAGTTTACATACCTTCCATAACAACACAAACTAGTTTGGTGTTCCGAGACATCTTTTACGTTCTCCATTTCGTTGTGTTTGATTTTTCTACCACGACTTTTAGCCATAGCGGTTGTACTTTCGCTTTCCTTTGAACCATCATGAGCCAACGCCAGTCCGAAGAGACGGTAGCTTCAGTCAGCTCAGCCACCAGTGGTGGCAGCTCTACCCAGTCCACCCAACTTTCCGCATCGCCATCAGGCCAGCAACGGTCTAGTTCTCCTGCTTCCACAAGTTCAACAAGCAAGAGGAAAGGCGACGACTACGTTTATTTCGAGCGGAGCACTGATAGCTTTTCATCTGATGCCGTATCTCGTGCAACTGCTGCAAAGCTAAAGCTTGAATCTTACTACAAGCTTGCTGTTGATGCCGCGATCGAACGCAATGGGAGGTACGCCAGCCGATCCCTTGTTCGTTTCCTCAGTTAACGGTCACCGATGCCACTTGCAGGCGCACAGAACTTGAGCACAGACTTAATCAAGCCATGATACCTAATGAGTCAAAAGAACGCGAAATCCGCAAATACCGCAAGCTGGAGTCACAGCATTTACGACTGCGTCGGACAAAGATTCGTCTCACGGACTTTCGCACAATAAAAGTCATTGGGAAGGGCGCGTTTGGTGAAGTATGCCAGGCTGTTCACTGAACTGCTCTCTGAGCTCACCACTTGATTGATGCATAGGTAAGACTGGTCCAGAAAGTAGACACAGGGAAAGTCTATGCCATGAAGACCCTCCAAAAGGCTGAGATGTTAAAGCGAGATCAGGTCTGTATGCACAAACTATGCTTGTCACCTTGTGCTAATGGAAAGGTCATATAGCTTGCTCATATTCGCGCTGAGCGTGACTTGCTTGCTGAATCTACATCATCCTGGGTTGTTCAACTCTTTTATTCCTTCCAGGATCCACTATACTTATATCTCATCATGGAGTTTCTTCCTGGAGGCGACCTAATGACCATGCTCATGAAATACGATGTTTTCTCGGAAGATGTGACGCGGTTCTACATGGCGGAGTGCATTCTTGCTATTGAGGCTGTTCATGACCTCGGCTACATTCATCGGTGCGCAATAACCCACCATCTTAATTATATCTAAATTTTCGTTCCAGGGACATCAAACCTGATAACATTTTGATAGACAAAAATGGGCATTTAAAGCTGTCTGATTTTGGTCTCTCGACTGGTCTGCACAAGACTACAGATGGAGATTTCTACAAGCGTTTGATAGACCAAGACAAACAAAGGGACCCCGCCCGAAACAGCGTCCAGGTTAATGCTATTCACCTTACTATGAGCCGCGAGCAAATTGCTACTTGGAAGGCCAACCGACGAAAACTGGTTAGTCTCTCCTCGTGTTCTACTTTGTATCGACATTGATTCTTGTATTACCAGGCATACTCCACTGTCGGTAAGTGACCGGATGACAAATACTTGTGCGCTGCTTGAGCTCCTCATAGGAACGCCGGATTATATTGCGCCAGAGGTGTTCATGCTGAAAGGTTATGGCAAGGAGTGTGACTGGTGGTCGTTGGGTGCAATCTTTTTTGAGTGTGTGGTTGGATACGCGCCATTCTGCTCTGAAAACCCAAGTGATACATACAAGAAAATCATCGAATGGCCGAACTACCTATACTTCCCGGAGGAAGTCCACCTTAGCCAAGAAGCTGAGCATTTGATTCGCAGGTGCGACTCTGCTGCCCACGTACAAACGAAGGCGTTTTTACTAATTTCGCCTTAGCATGATGACATGGGCGAGCACCCGTTTGGGGGTCAATGAAATCAAGAATCATCCCTTCTTCTATGGAGCCGACTGGGATAATCTACGTTACATCGCTCCACCTTTCGTACCCGCATTATCATCGATTACAGATACCACATACTTCCCCACTGATGAACTTGGCAACCTTCCTGAACAGCTTGAAGTTGTCGAACAAGTCGGATCTGACAAGGATCTTGCATTCTTAGGGTAAGTCTCGTGTGTGTTGGATTCACAGTCAACTCCCCTGACTCTATCCTAATATAGATTCACGTTCAAGCGCTTCACTGGCGGACAAGCTCCGTGATTGGAATCCACGCGCGTGCTTGCTGCCTCTTTACATCATATGACACACCTGTACCATTGGATCATAGTCTGCTCCGCGGCTCGCTCGCTCGCCCGCCCTGGATCAATACCCTTTCGATATCATAGAAGCACTGGGTTTGTGTAATCTTGAAAGTTAGATCCGTTTTGTTGCAGACAGCATTTGTACTTCAATTGGCAATCAACCCTCCGTTGTCTAGAAAGCCTAGCTGATGGACAGTCTGGGGCAAGTCCGGGGATATTGTCTGGGTCCGAGTCTAATTCAATCGGCTAACAGCTTGAGAACAATAAGGCTAACTCGATGCAGACCTCATTGCCTTCGGACCGGAACTCGTGTGTGTGTGTTTTGTGCTGTTCTGCCTGGCCACAATTTTGCCGTAAGGTACCATACTTGAGAATGCATATAAATTTCAGGTGCCCACCCTGCAATCGCCATAAATTCAGATTCCCAAAAGCCATCTTCACCATCTAACTCTCATCCATATTACGATGCCCGACGGTGGATACGCAGATACTTACAGTCCTCGCAAGGTCCTCGACGACCCTTCCTTCCGCGTCCTCGCATCTGGAGAAGTGCCTGCCCCTGACGCAAATATCGCGGCATTCTATAATCCCAATCATGAAATTCACCTCGTCGAAAAGCCGCGCCCAACGCCGGGGCCTGGACAAGTGCTGGTGCACGTCCGTTCGACTGGGATCTGCGGGTTCGTTTTTGCATTACAACATCCCGAACATTGTGTTAACGCGATCTGCGGTGATTGGCAGGAGCGACGTTCATTTCTGGAAGCATGGACGCGTCGGTGACTCCATGGTTGTGACTGATGAGGTTTGACTTTGTCATTACAAAACGCTGAAAATAGCATCTGATCTCGAGTGCAGTGTGGCTCTGGACACGAGTCCGCAGGAGAGGTCATTGAAATAGGCGAGGGTGTGACTCAGTGGAAAGTCGGTAAGTTGCTCATTCCAAAATGCTGATAATGTGTGAAGAACTAACCGCATACCACCTAGGGGACCGCGTCGCAATCGAGGCCGGCGTGCCCTGCTCAAAGTCTTCTTGTGACCATTGCAGGGTCGGCAGGTATAACGCTTGTATGTTTCCACTTTAATGCACCATCAGGCGGTCCGTGACGTGATATCTCTTTACAGGTCCTGATGTGGTCTTCTTCTCCACTCCTCCTTTCCATGGTAGGAACCACAAACATCCAACTTTTATTGATACTTAGCTGCCTTCCAGGAACCTTGACTCGCTATCACCTGCACCCTGCTGAGTGGCTGCACCGTTTGCCTGATTCCCTTTCCTTTGAAGAAGGATCTCTTTGCGAGCCCCTGGCTGTAGCTCTCGCAGGCATCGAACGTGCTGGTCTCCGCCTGGGTGACTCCACTTTAATCTGGTGTGTTCGCATTCGGAGATTTAATGTTATGATTCATTGATTGACATTCAGTGGCGCCGGACCGATCGGTCTTGTTTCTCTTCTCTCGGCACGTGCTGCAGGCGCCGAGCCCATTGTAATCACCGATCTCTTCCAGAGCCGCCTCGATTTCGCAAAGAAGCTCGTTCCTGGTGTGCGTACGGTACTGGTGGAGCGTGGCTTGGCGCCAAAGGACGCTGCCCAAAAGATCAAAGACGCCGCTGATGGCCCTGTGAAAGTTGCGATCGAGTGCAGTGGTGTGGAAAGCAGTGTACATACTGCCGTGCATGTAAGAAGCTCTGAGGTCGTCTATGCTTTCAAGTATCTTGCTTATGCTGGATGATACCCAGGCGGCGCAATTTGGTGGCAAGGTGTTCATCATCGGTGTCGGCAAGAACGAACAAGTGGTATGTAAACGCCTACACCCACAATTGGTCACGCTCAATTAGTCATATTTTCAGTTCCCGTTCATGCACCTAAGTGCTAATGAGATAGATGTTAGTTTCCAATACAGATATGCTAACCAGGTATGTCCCCTTTCTGCAAGAATTTTGTGATACTAACCATGTGATCAGTACCCTAAAGCCATACGCCTTGTCGCTGGCGGCCTGATCAACTTGAAGCCTCTGGTTACGCATCGGTTTAAACTAGAGGAAGCTGTTTCTGCATTCCACGTTGCTGCAGACCCTTCTCAAGGCGCGATCAAGGTGCAAATTCAAGACTAGAACATCGTGACGAGTAGTGATTTCTAGAGTTAGAGACTATTCACGTAGATTGGATTTGCATGGGTAATCGTTGTACTTCGTCATGTACTTTGGGTTAAATGTTGTAATGAGTCAGGGATTGGGTCACCGTGTGCCATTCACTCACAGAAACTAGAAGGATTCTAAGAGAAGGGCCTCTTGCAGCTCGCTGTGGCGATTGCTTACTGTTGGCTCATCGAAGACACGACAAGCTCATGCTACTTGGCAGATTAGACCCTAGATAGATATCAGAGTCCAGAGCACCGCGGGTGGGAATGCGGCCTGCGGTCAGGGTTCGAGTTTCAAATTGATAAGGACAATGAATGCGAACGAATGTAGGCAGTTACGAGATGCTGAATCCATTGCTCATTAATGCACGTTTATCCGTGGGACGGAGCTGACACAGCGGGGGTTTCGACATTTTACCACATTTTCCACTAGTGAAATCGCATTCGAAATGCAATCTAGAGCGCTCCAGAGCGTTCCAGGCTAGGTCTAGATCTCCTTTTGATTGAAGTTTTGCAAGAGGTAAGATGACCAAACCTCCGATGTGTGATGAAAGGGCAGCTCTCATTTCCGCCCCCTATGATTGGAAACAGGATATGCATTGGCGCAGAGTGACTCGGAGTTACGGGTAACCCAATAGGGTCCAACATTACTTCGGCGGTGACCAGTGCGGCAATGATGCGATACCTCCAGGCAATGGCTTATGGCCGTCTTGGGACCATCAGTCAAATCTTGTTTGACTGGTCGCTTGATACGACATTCTGTACTTGTTCATACATTTCTCGCCTGCGAGAGGATTCGCGGAACTCTTCTTCGCGCTGACGCATTTTCTCCAGCCGACGAGCGTCATCACGAATGACACCTTGGAACATGTCCTATTGGATGGAATGTCAGGTATGAAATAATAAGCAACAATAGCAATCACCTCTCGTTCCCTTGACTGCTGGTGATGAACTGCCCATATAATGAAGGAGGAAAATGCGAGCGACGCAGCCAGCGTCGCTTTAGCTCTAGTTGACATCCGAGGTGATGGGAAAATGAGCGCAAGGTGCATAAACGCCCTCTGAATCAACATCAACAAACAAAAGCTTCAGGCTCGGCGACACCGTTTACCATCAACATTCTCACTAACCTCACTATACTGTTTCAGAGCGCCCGATGCTTTGGGAGTGATGAGCCACCTTGAAGTTAGTCGAGCTAGCGTTTTATTCCATCGATAATGTTTATTTTTACACTTCCAGGATTTCGAGAACACGCTGAAAGATGTCGTCAATGCAAAACGACTGTCAGCTTCCAAGATGACGAAATTGACTGACATTACATTGAAGTCCGTGGAGGTGCGTGTCAAAATCATACTTGAAGGCTTGTTTGCTTAGACTTTTTGTATTGACAGCATGACACTAAGCTTGTTGCGATACTTTATCGCACTCACAAGTCACTGTCTAGTACTGCCAAGGTGTCAAGTCTCTATGCGTTTGATGCTCTGGCACGTGCTGCCCGAAGTTATGCCACAAAGCGCGGTATCACTGGTGACATAAATTCAAGCACCGGAAACGCTGCCACGTTCCTACTCAAAGTTGAAGGTGTTTTGGATGGTCTGTTCCAGGACATGATTGCGCTTGATAATGCGGAAGCGAAGGTAAGCGACGAGTAGATCCACTTCACACATACAGGTCAGGCCTATATCTGCGACATCCATGTCGTCGGTGACTTTGTATGGTACTCCAAGCAACGTAACTGCGTAGCCTGATGTTGCTGTAAATGTGCCCCCCACTGACTGGCTCATATCTTCGAGTACCGATACTGCCACTAACCCGTATTTTCACCACATTATTTTTTGCTGTTCTCTCCTCACGTCGGATGCAACGCGGTCTTACTTATTCCAATAACAGGAAAAGACGAAGAAAGTTCTGGATATATGGACCAAATCGAATACTTTTCCTTCGCCGGTTTTGACACGGCTGAGGGAGATGATGGACTCTCGAAAAGGTGCATATCACGAATCAAACATGTGTCCGCTAAGTATTTCTTCTGCTTGTGTAATAGCTATTTTTGCTGGCGTCTCTGCCTCAAATGAAATGAGAATTTACACTGAAATACGATTTGGCTGCTTTTTATGTTAGAATCCGTGAAAAACTCAATGCCTCCCATCGCACGAGTCGAAACTCAAGCATTGCCGATAATTACCACCCCTCCATTGGCTACCCCGTCCCAGGGTCCAACACCTCCCCTTCCAGAATCGGTGCAGTCCACACTTCTGGCCCTGCTTGGACAAGCTGCACAAGCCGCTGGGCAGCCACGCATGTAAGTATCTACTTAAGTCGCGAATTGGCGCTCTTCTGAACCTGTCATGCAGCCAAACACCACCAAACACTGTGTCTGCCCCACCCCTCGCTGGGCACCTTGTGTTGCTGCAACAGTTGGCTTTGACGGCAAACGTCCCAAATGGCGGTCCCCCATCGCAATCTGCAATCCAGCACCCGTTGCGAAATACACAGCCCCTGTCTGTGCCACAGCGTCCTCCATCTCATCTAAACAACCAACCACAACCTTATCCTCCATCACAGTCACACGCCCAGCATGATCCTGGTAGAGATTCTTGGCAGAGTCGTTCAAACCAATTTGATCATGGGAGAGAGCGTGATGGATTCCATGATTCCAACTCACGTGGGGGATTCCAGCGTAGTTTTCGTGGTCGTGGTCGGGGTCGGGGTAGATGGGATGACCGTGACCACGATCGTTTCAAAGATAGGGATTGGAATTCTTCTTCACGGCCAAGAAATAGCCGTTCCCGAAGCCCACGCAGATTCGATGGGCAGCGGCCACGACCGTATAGTCCGCCTCAGAGAACTGCAGCAAGCAGAGATGTAGCCCAAAGTCAAACTTCGGCAAAAATCCCTGAAGCAGGAAAAGACGAGTTCGGACGAGATATTAGACCGTCTTCTGCCACTCCTAGAGCTGTATCAGTCGATGCTCAACCCCAGCCTCCAACGGTTCCATCTGTAGTCCCTGCCCGTACGGCGGCACCCGAAAATCGTGTACCTGTATCAGACCAGTTGCCCTCGGTAGCTGCCAGTACATCTACACAGAAAGTCGAACCTCGTAAACCGAGTTCGACGCCAGCGCTGCAGCAACCAGGGCTTGATCATTTTGATATCACAACGTTTGATTTCACTGCGCCTTCATCGTGGGAAGCATTGGGAAAGATGTGGCTCAGTACTTACGGCGATACACCGTCTCAAGAAGAACTCATGCAGTTTGTAATGACGGGCGGTGTAGTCGCATTCACTGGTCAGACAAATGCTGTGCAAGCTGGTCAGTGGCAGGATCCAAGTTGGGGCGCCCAGTCCGCCGTAGGTTCTGGACGTGGATGGCAAGAAGGCAGAGGGGGAGACAGAGGATTGATGGCTGGACGGGGCGATACCTTCGGGCACGGCAAATACCGAGATGGTGGACACTGGGATGAAGATGCTCAACATTCGGACGCCATAGTCCTGGGCGAAGCAGGCGGTCAGGATAGTGGTCACGGTGAAGAGCAAGCTTGCATTGATTCAGCGCAAATGGGAAGAGACGACTTACTCAATGTAGACCCAGACGATTCTCAAAACGTGGGTTCGGGTCGGATGCAATGAGTAGGCGATAAGTGGTTCTTTATGCAAGAGTCAGAACATGAGACTGAATCTTGACATCAAGGATCATGAACACGGTGTATATTATCTCTTGTAATTATCGCATACTCATACGACACGCATGCAGAATCTGATTTCTATGCCTACCGTAGTACTATCATTTATCACTAGACAATAGTACACTCTATGTTCCGCAGCCTTGCCAAGGATCGGTGTAACTGGCGCTACTACAGACATAATCATTGAATGACGCAAGGCCAATGTCAGTGAGTCGATAACGGCGATCTATACTTGAAGAGCTGAATTCTACGTGGTGTTCCAGTTCGACAAGATGTAAATTGTGCCACATGTACATTGTTAAGATGCCAGCGAGTTCGCCAGGTACCAGTGACTCGGATAGTATAAGGAACGGTTCATCCACAAGGGTTTCAGTGCAAGTGTTGGGTAAAAAGCATGCAAAGCTGGATGTTAATGTGTACGCACATATCACAAATGCATCACTGGCAGTCTAACTGGCTACGCCGCTCGCGTCTAGCCATCGTATTGGCAGGAATCAGACTTCTGTATTATCAGCGATTTGAAAGATACATCCACGCAACTCGAAATGTGCCGGGGCCATGATGGCTTTTGATCATGAGGAACAGCAGCAAATTGATTTGAGCCACGTTCGGTTGACCGCGGTAGGGTCTAATAAGTTTCTATTGCTCCCGAACCTGAACAGTTCTGTCAGACTCTTGAAGCTCGAGTCTTTTATGTTGCCTGCAGCCATCCGACCGACAACGCGTCTCTTGCGCTTTTGCCAAAACATTCGATGCTTCCAGTCAGCGACAGCAACATCTTCGACCGTGAATCCAGCCGAGATTGCCCATTTTTCTCGGCTTTCCTCACTATGGTGGAATGAGCAAGGGGAGTTTTCGCTGTTACATCGAATGAACCCTGTAAGGGTGCGCTACATCCGGGAAAAACTCCTTGAGGCCACGTACGAAGACCGAGGAGAGGATGCAAGGAGAGAGTTGGAGTCGAAATGCGCGGTGTTGACTGGTATGGACGTGTTGGATGTAGGTTGTGGAGGTGGTTTGCTCTCAGAGGTTTGTCATCGGTCTCATCGCTCAATATGATTTATCGAATCGAACCATTCTCTGATCTAGAGTCTCACCAGGCTGGGAGCACGAACTCTTGGCATCGATGCATCTGAATCTAACATTGGGATAGCTTCGACACATGCTAGTGGTGATCCCCAGCTGTCTTCTTTGGGCAATTCATTGGAATACCGCCATACTTCTGTAGAGCAGCTTGTCAAAGAGCCCAAGCGGTTCGACGCCGTATGCTCGATGGAGGTTGTTGAACACGTAGATAACCCAGTGGCGTTCCTTTCTGCTTGTGCTCAGTTGGTGAAAGTAAGTCTCATTCCGGACACCCTAGTCAAATACAGGCGTAACTTTTACTTGACATAAGCCTGGAGGCCATCTTTTCCTTTCCACGATTGCGAGGACGCCACTCTCCTATTTCCTTACAATTTTGGCCGCCGAATATGTCCTCCGCAAGGTACCTGTGGGGACCCACACGTACTCAAAGTTCATTAACCCTTCCGAGCTCATATCGTTCTTCCAAACCTATCGGTCCTTGCCTTCCTCCAGTAGTCCAACAGACTCTGGTCATATCGGCTCTGATGCATCTCCCAGACCGTGGATAACACGTGCATATGCTCATGGTTTACCCACACGATCAGAAGCGGAAGTGCGAGGAATAGTGTATATTCCATGGAGTGGAGAATGGAAGTTGATGTCCCGCTCGTCTACCCCCTGGGGTGCCGTGGAATGCAACTATCTGTTTTGGGTGAGGAGACCCTTGGATTCGTAGGGGGATTCACAACCTAAATATATGCTGTTGCACATCCCCTCGCACAAACGCTGCAGATTAGCAGGTCACCAAAAGAGACAGGTATAGCAATTGAATATTTACTTACAATTACTGGGAGGCTGAGAAAAGCGTGAATCTAAGACATCAGCCTCTCCCCCCAGACAAGCCTTTGTCTGTGAGCTGTGTAGGCACCCGCAATTGCCACCCAAGCAATCCATCCAAATGTTATGAAAGTTACAGCAAACAGGACGCGCATTGTGGCGGTCCACCATCTCGAAACCGGGGAGCGATTCGTGAATATGATAACTCGCCAACGCTCATGCCACTCAGTGTTCAACCACTCGAGGTCTGTCACGAGATTCTTGGCCTATCCTTCCTGATGAGTCAAATCTTCGATAGGAAGACGCTATAATCTCTTACTTTCTCTCGACCAGAATCGTATATATGTCGTATTTCGGCCACATGTGATTGAATTTGTGGAAGTGTATGTGACAATTTTTCCAGGGAGACAAGAGAATTGTGAAGTTCCTCATGGATGCATGGTATATGTTCTTCGAGTGCATGCTTAGCATGCTGTGTGTCTCTCTGCTCAGTTATTCGATTTATCGATTTCACAGTCACTGTTAAAAACAAGGCAATCGCTAACCTTCAGTTCATCGAGAGAGCCCTGCATTGAGCTATCCATAGCTCGAAAATTGCTCAAGCCTTCTGTAAGCTTGGTCTAAACGCAAGTCGAAGTGTCAATACATCGAGTGGGACAATGTTGGAGAGACTGACGCTGAGTTCTTGCATCTGACTTTCGTACTGCAGTATCCGCTTTGATGTACGCTTTACTACTTCCTCTATGTTGTGACTGAAAGTATGCTGCGCATGATTCCTGGTGTGCATTAGCCACCCCCGACCATAAGGTTGCAAGTACGCTATGTAGTCCGCTCACGAGAGGGTGCTGCTGCGTTTGCTTCTAGAGCGCTTCAAAGCCTCTTCTGGCACTGGTACCAGCGAGTCGCCTGGCATATTAGAGGGCCACCTCAAAGGTGAATGAAGCTAAGAGAAAGGAACCCCCGCTGTCAGAATTCACGTGTCCGTGAGTCTGAGGCTCGCCGTCTTTGCTAAGCAGACCACTGACGCTTAACCACCATCATAATACCGTACGATGCCCATAACCAGAGACAACTTGCTTCACGCTGCCAAATCCTTATGCATTGATTTCGCATCCAAGAAAGATCCAGACGCTCTCATGACACATTTTTCTACGACACACCAGTGCTCAGCATATGAACATGGTTTACCTATTCTTGCTCCATTTCTAGGTCGTCACTTCGTCGGACATGACGGAGTACGAGATTACTTCAAAACCATAGCCTCAACTTTGAGTTTTGAAAGAATGGAGTTTTCAGAGTATATTGTCGATCCAGAAGTCCAGAAAGTTTCGGTGAAGGGCCGAGCAAGATTCACCTGGTTGAGCTCAGAGCAGAGTTGGGACGAGATATTTACATATGTGCTGGACTTTGACGACGAATGCAAGGTTACAGACTATCAGGTTTGGGCAGATACAGGTGCTGTATACCTTGCCAGCAATGGGCAGCTGGGCACGAGCTAGGATTGCAAGTAAGTGCCTTTGATTTGTGTAATCAGATGGTCAGCGTTGATTCATATTACACTGATCCGACACATGGGATCTAGCCAAGCGCTGTGCATGTGCAATGCACCGCGTACATCGGAATTTTGGCAAAACCAGGCAAAACCTAGCTACTCCTTTCTCGCCTACCACTTCTTCAGAATCAAGATACAGTTCAAGTTTCCATCTAGTACTATGATCTGGTCACAAGTCTTATCGTGTCCTTCCAAGCTCTTTGTTTCCGTTGTCGTATTCCTTTTGTTGCAGAGCTGCCAAGAAACTCCTTTAGAGGTCAGAGTCACAAGTGACGATCGTTCGACGCGTGCTTGCTTTGTCGCTCGTCCTGCCATATGCATGCAGAGGATCTCTTGGCAGAGCGTCGAAAGATGTCAAAACTTTTGTCACCTATGTGTGATCCGAGGCTATGTCTACAGTAAGCCGCAAGTCTGTTTTTACCGATCCAACTTCGAGGTCAAGTAAAGTGGTTGGGCTGGGCTGAGCGTTAGCTCGATTCGGACGCTGCCGAGGTGGGCGGGAAAATAAACTCGACAGGCGAACTGTTGAATGACCTCTATTGTAAATGACGCAGCTGGGTATAAATGTATGGGTAATCGAAATATAATTGGAATACGGTACGGATATTAATTATTCTTGATACTGGGAGAGCGAAAAATATGAGAACATTGAACGAAGAGAAACGCTTTCGCGTGTGATGCCGGTTCTTTCCGAGTACTCACATCGCACGACCAGCGCTGATACAGCCACTACCGAGGCGCACACGTGGAGCATAGAAGCATTGTTAAAAATAATATTCAAGGTAAATCTGGTGTGAGGCGACCTTATATACTTAATATTATTAACGTCATCACATAACTTGGTCAAGGGTGCGCAGGCCTGGCTCTTCAAGAAGGTCCCAGGAAGTTCCGTAGTTCACCTCGGCCTCCTATAACCTTATCGCATCTATTCCATTCGTCACCCTTTGCTTCCGCATAATTTGGGCGTCCCAAATCCGTGTTCCGACCGACCCGGATAACAATCATATGCAACTTCGCCGGATGCCTCTCAAGGACATGCAGCGAATTTTGTAATTCTGGCATGCACCTCTAATGTCTTACTGAATCCGCATGCCCGTGATGCTCACCGACTTTTGACATCAATCGATTGGGATTTCCCAAGACGGAGATCCTGCGTCTGACCCATCTTTGGTCTTGGGAACCTCAGAAGCAACAGATTGATGCCGCTGGGTTTTTGAGTTCTGCTATGGGCCTCCTCTCGCTAATAGGGGGTCTAACTTTATCGCAAATCATCTGGCGGCATTCTGTGCAGCATCCAGCCGCCATCCTAGTTCATTCTGATACTAGCAACCTCTTCTTTTGTAGCAGGGAGCGGTATCTGGTGCTATCGAAGGTCACATCATGTACACTAACCCTCGAACGAGGTGTAGTATAAATGCCTACCGATGGATGATACTCTGCTTCATTTTTACCTCACGTAGTTCATCATGGTTTTCGTGCTCTCGAATCTTCTCAATGTCTTGGGATTCATCAGCGGCCTGTTGCCTATGCCTCCTGCGGACACAGCACTTTCAGCTCGCTTAACACCTGCAGCCCCTCACTTCGTTATTTACAGCGACAAGTGGGTCTCTGGTGAGACCGGTCCTCCTGCAGTCAGTGAAGTCACGGTATGTATTCACCGACGACTTCATTGGCACGTATTGATTATTTTTTTGTTATTTGGGAATCAGGGGTATAACGTCTTGTGAGCCTTGGGGATAAACATGAGTGTTCCGCAGTCTAATTTTCTTCAGTGCCCTCTCGTTCTGGCTTGTCTCCGGCCCAGCTGATCAAGCTGAAGAGTGGATATTGATTGACAATGCCACACGAGCATCTTACTTGACATCGTACCACGATGCCGGGATTTCTCTCATTGTAACCGCTTTCGGGTCCACGGATGCGCCTACGACTGAGGGATATGATCCTACTACCGTCGCCAATGATCTTGCGGCCTTTGTGTTGGAATATGGTCTTGACGGTGTCGATATTGACTACGAAGTGGGTTTCTCTTGATATTTATTAGTCCACGACTGAATATTGGCTTTGCAACAGGATTTCAATGCCATGAATGCTGAGAATGGATCTGCAGAAACTTGGTTGACCACGTTCACCACAGCTCTTCGTGCGAAGCTTCCGCAAGGTATGTTTGCTGGTTCCGCCATGAATGACGAAGACGTACTGACAGCATGCCGCAGGTCAATACATTTTGACCCACGCACGTGAGTCTGCCTCAAAATCTAGTCATTGGACCTGATTAAGTTCTCGGCCTTCATCCAGCCGTTGCTCCATGGTATTTGGACCAATCGTGTTCATGCCACTCGCACGGTTTAATCTCCCTGTTCATAGGTTCTCCACGTCGTACACTAGTGGTGCTTATCTGACGGTCAACGAGAATGTTGGATCGCTAATTGATTGGGTAAGTGAGATGATCACTGTAATTTTTTGTGAGCTCATTCGCCACCTTACAGTACAACGTTCAGGCAAGTGTTTTTTGACAATTGGTAATTTCATGATGCCGATACGGATTTCCCGATTTTGTACAGTTCTACAATCGTGAGTCACGCAGTCCCGTCTCTTTGCCTATCATTAACTAGCCATATTAGAGGGCACAACTGAGTACACAACGTGCACCGGCCTCCTTACGGAATCATCCACGACGTGGCCAGGCACTTCACTCTTCCAGATTGCAGCAGCAGGAGTTGCTTTAGACAAGTTAGTGATCGGCAAGCCAGCCACCACTGCGGATGCAAGCAATGGCTATATGAGCACCACCTTACTCGCCCAGTGTGTGGACACCGCCTATCAACAAGGATGGGGTGCGTCCAATATTTCACATGCTATTCAGCAGGGACTAATCATAGTTTCCAGATGCTGGCGTTATGGTGTGGGAGGTGAGCCAAGTTAACCTGTCAGACGAATGTCGCTAATCTCTCGTGTGATAGTTTCCCGACGCTGCAGCGGCCTGGATCAAAACCGTGCGGTCGCTCGCATTCCCAGAATAAACAGCGCCTGAGACTACCGACTTTCCCGCTGTCATTTATGTCTTAATGTAAGTATGATCTTGAGCTCAATTTTCGGGACATATCCTTTGTGTAATAAGTAGCTCAAAGTAAAAGTCCGTGTGTTTATTCCAGATGCGTAGAACACATACGGGCTCGAACTTTAAGTTAGCACGAGTCGGGTATGTACTAAGCGTGAGACAAGTCCGACACAGTCCACTTCGAGGTCCGAACAAGAGACCCAATTTGGTGCACCGACAACTTTGAAATTAAAGAGTAGACAACGCTGTCGATCTCTGATTGCATCAGAAAATCCTATGCAGATTGTTTTTGTAAAAACACCAACATTTTGGGAACCAAGCGTATTGCAGGAGAGAGAGCGCCGTTGCTCGTTTTGTTCCAATGTAATAAGTTTTAAGATTTAAATGCAGCATGCTGCCAAAGGCTTCGTGAATTTTGCAAAACAAAGAATGACACGGGCCCCGGACCGCCTCCTCCTGGGCAAATATTGGGTGTCGACCTGCCCGACTTGGAACCCGCGTGTCCATAATAGTGTCTTTGCTATGTAAGCAGTATATGCCCCAACCGATCACCACCATCATAATTCGATGCCACAACCAGAGACAACTTGCTTCACGCTGCCAAATCCTTATGCAGCGTTGATTTCGCATCCAAGGGGGAATCGGGCGCTCCCATGACACACACTAATATTTCTCTACAAACCCACCCGGGCTAGTGCTTAGCATATGAACATGAACATGGTTTACCCATTCTTCCCATTTCTGGGTCGTCACCTCGTCGGATATTGCTTCGGCTTCTATGAGCTTTGAGCGGATCCAATGGAGCCTTCAGAACACGCCGTCCAGAAATATCGGTGGGGGGTAGCATCATTCACCTGGTTGAGTACAGAGCGGAGCTGGGACGAGATATATACATATGCGCTGGACTTTGACGATGATTATTGCAAGGTTACGGGTTACTATCAAGTTTGTGCAGATTATACAGGCGCTGCATACATTGTCAAGAGGCCAGCGGGGCACGAGTTAGGATCGTTGCAGTAAGTGCCTTTGGTTTGTCTCAGGTGCTGATGTTTCAAAACTTCACATGTTACCTCTGACGGTGCTTGGGGTCTAGCTAAGCACATGCACATGTGCAACGGACTGTGTACATCTAATTGGCTCGCAAAACCTAGCCTACACCTTTTCGCCTTATGTCGCCTATCCCTTTTTTCAGAACTGAGATACAGCTCAAGTTTCCAGCTAGTACCATCTGGTGCAAAGTCTTATTATGCCCGTCTAAGCTCTCACACTCTCCCCCACTTTCACATTTCCATTTCTAAAACCTGGCTTGGTTGCAGAACTGCTGAGAATCCCTTTTAGAGGGAGAGTCACACGCGACAATCCTCCGTCGAATGCGCGTCTTGCTGCTGGCATTTGTCGCTGCTGCACGCTAATATCGTGCCAATACGTGCGGGGGATCTCTCGGAAAAGCGACGAACGATGTCAACTGTGATTTCATAGCTTGCGCTCGAGCTTTCCCGCTGAAAGTTACAGTCCCTCGTCGAGAAATTACAGGGACTCCCGCCGTTTACCCCGATTTCCTGAGCTTGTCTCACCTATTACATTCGCCACGGATTGCTTCCGCATACCGACTCATTCAATTTTGGCATTCCAAATCCGTGCTTCTTGAGGAATTATCTCTCTTGCTCGATCATATCCAACCTCGGATGCCTTTCGAGCACATGCGGCGGATTTTCCAATTCTCGCATGCACGTACCTGATATCCTCGCATGTTTTTATGAATCCGCATGCTCACCACTCTTACCACTTTTGACATGGACCGACCGTGTTCCCAATACGGAGATCTCGCGTCTAACCCATCTTTGGTCTTGGGAACCTTAGGGGGGCGAAGGGTTATGTTGCTGGTAATAATTTCAAGTCTTCATGTGCTGCATCTCGTCAACAGGGGTCTAACTTTATCGCCAAATCGTCTGGCGATAATCCATGCGGTATCCAGCCACCACCCTGGTTTTCGTGCTGATACTGACACTCACATCTTTTATTAGTGGGACGGGGTCTCTGGTACATGTGCCATTGAAGGTCATATCATGATACACTAACCCTGGGATGAGGTATTGGTGAAAGGTATAAATGCCTACCAGTCGCTCATGTTCTACCCCATTCTCGCCATGGTGTCTTTCATGCTCTCGAGTCTTCTCAGCGTCTTCACAGTCATCGGCGGAGTGTTGTCTGTGCCTCTTGTGGACACAGCACTTTCAGCTCGTGCAATCGCTCCACCTGCAGCCCCTCGCTTCGTCATCTACAGCGACGAGTGGGTCTCCGGTGAGACCGGTCCTCCTGCAGTCAGCGAAGTCATGGTATGTATTCACCGACGGCTTCATTGGCACGTATTGATTATTTTTCTGTTATTTGGGAATCAGGGGTATAACGTCTTGTGAGTTTTGGGGACGAGCACGAGTGTTTTTCAGTCTAACTTTCTTCAGTGCCCTCTCATTCTGGCTTACCTCCGGCCCAGTTGATCAAGCTGACGAGTGGACATTAATTGACAATGCCACACGAGCATCTTACTTGACATCGTACCACGATGCCGGGATTTCTCTCATTGTAACCGCTTTCGGGTCCACGGATGCGCCTACGACTGAGGGATATGATCCTGTGACCGTCGCCAATGATCTCTCGGCGTTCGTGTTGGAATATGGTCTTGACGGTGTCGATATTGACTACGAAGTGGGTTTCTCTTGATATTTATTAGTCCACGACTGAATATTGGCTTTGCAACAGGATTTCGACGCCATGAATGCTGAAAATGGATCTGCAGAAACTTGGTTGACCACTTTCACCCAAACCCTCCGTGAAACACTTACGCAAGGTATGTTTGCTGGTTCCATTATGTGACGGGGATGTACTGACAGCATGCCGCAGGTCAATACATTTTGACACACGCACGTGAGTCTGTCTCAAAATCCAGTCATTGGACCTGACTAAGTTCTCGGCCTTCATCTAGCTGTTGCTCCATGGTATTTGGATCAATCGTACTCATGCGACTCATCTGAATTTATCTCCCTGTTCATAGGTTCTCCACGTCATACACTAGTGGGGCTTATTTGACGGTCAACAAGAATGTTGGATCGTTAATTGATTGGGTAAGTGAGATGATCACTGTAATTTTTTGTGAGCTCATTCGCCACCTTACAGTACAACGTTCAGGCAAGTGTTTTTTGACAATGGGTAATTTCGTGATGCCGATACAGATTTCCCGATTTTGTACAGTTCTACAATCGTGAGTCGCGCAGTCCCGTCTCTTTGCCTATCATTAACTCGCTATATTAGAGGGCACAACTGAGTACACAACGTGTACTGGCCTCCTTACGGAATCATCCACGACGTGGCCAGGCACTTCACTCTTCCAGATTGCTGCAGCAGGAGTTACTTTAGACAAGTTGGTGATCGGCAAGCCAGCCACCACTGCGGATGCGACCAATGGCTATATGAACACCACCCTACTCGCTGAGTGTGTGGAAACCGCCTATCAAGATGGATGGGGTGCGTCCAATATCACATGTGCTATTCAGCAGGGGCTAACCACAGTTTCCAGATGCTGGCGTTATGGTGTGGGAGGTGAGCCAAGTTAACTTGTCAGACGAACGTTGCTAATCCGTGCTACCAAGTTCCCCGACGCTGCAGCTGCCTGGATTGAAGCTGTGCGGGCACTTGCATTCCCAGAATAAACAGCGCCTGTGACTCCTTACTCTGTCGCTGTAATTTATTGCTCTGCTGTTCCAATAGAAGAATAATTTTGAACTCAACCCTTTGATCTTGTATAAGTAATTCAAAGTAACAGTCTAGGTATGTATTCCACATCTCAAACTTCTAGTACGAGTTGAAAATAAGTAGCATGTAAAGTAAATGTCAGGATGCAAAGACGAAACAGTTTTCAAAGTCCGAATGAGAAACCCAAATTGGTGAACCAACGACTTGGACTGAAATTAAAAGAGCGACATAGAAAATGAAGGGAATGTTAAAAGACGTGGAAGAGTGAGAACATTTCTGGATCATCGCTCCCTCATTTCTCAACCGTCGAATAAAGGTAAAATGTCTGTAAATCAATGAGCCGGTGAGTTCGGGCAAAAAGTTGAACAGACTGACAATAGGTGAGACGTGGTGATCAGGATGGACTTGAGCGGCATTATAAGCACCGATGTCACCGACAAATAATATTGTGTTGTCATGAATATTATAGGCGATAGTCGTCTTTGCTGTATGGCCGTTGGGATTTACGTAGTGCACTTGAGACATGTCAATGATAAGTAAACTCGGACAACGAAAGCATCGAGATAGCCCACCCTTCAGTTCATGAGTTTTTGGATCGAATGTCCAAATAGCTGATTCGTCCGCATTATGCTGGCCCACGGGGACGGGTGGGGAATGCACAGGTGCTATGAATGATTTATCATTAAACATTCAATTTGTGATAGCCCTACAAGCTTACTTCTAATGACGTTGCCAAAGCCGACGGCTCTGTTGATGGAGCAAAATCAGTGTCTAGCAACTTTTTTTTTGTGAAAATACCAACGTTGAGGAGCCAGTGGCGAGGGTGTGGCTGCTGGTCGACCCGATATAATGAGGCCCATGAAATGCGGCGTGCTGCCAAAAGCTTTGTGAATTTTAGAAATAAAAGGATGAGGGGGACCGTACGACGGCCTGTATGTCGATAAGCCCCTTTCCAGATCGAGACGTGGTGAACGACACGTGCAGGTCCGCGCTTGAGGCACCAAAGTTTACGCCATTTCTAGTTACAAGCACAGCAGGGACATTTTATTCAATAGGAGGAACACTCAAGTCGGCAGGCGTTCTTACATTCCTGAAGCCCGGTTATGTAGATGTCCTAGTGATTCGCCATTGTGGCTCTTAACCAGGATCCGACCAGTAAATCTGAAGGAGTTGAAACAAACTCCCAGTGAATTTTTTTCAACGGACTCACGTCTTAGGTGGAGCGGACGACGGGGACGGGTCCTTTGCTCCTGCAAGGATATATTAGTTTGTGCAAGTACTTGAGATATAGGTTTAGAAGTACCAGCTACTGTCGGCGTCCTTGCATAACCCGGCAGAGTGCGACCAAACTTGGGAGGTAAAATTGGCAAGCCACGAGCTAGTCGTTGTGCATTCGTCACTGCTGCAACGGCACTAGAGACAGAGAGAAACAGTGCAATGGCACAGCTCAGCACAAAAATCCGCATGACGGGAGGTCAAGACGATGGCAGCTGTTCAAGATGTTGAGCGTACCTTTGATATATGATCGAATTTTAGCTGTCCATGTGCATGTCGCAGGGTCTGACCTTGCCAGTCAAAAAAGTGACGGTTGGACCTCAGGCCTCAGGTACAAAATGATCGAGATCCCTCCGTCGATTGACAAGTTGACCTCTCTATGTTTCAAGCTAGCCTGAGGCCACTCACACACAGTAAGGCAAGGTATAAGGCAGATACGACGAGCGGCTGTGTCCGATGCGTCTTAAGGTGGCTTCATGACTCGGAACTGGCTATGTCTGCGGGTGCTTCAAACCGAAAGTATGTGCCTCAAATTACAGGTAAAATTCCTCAGCTTTAACTTGAAGTAGGTGGCACTGTGACGTTGGGAATTGAGAACACCTGACAAGGGGATAAACTTTTCCTTGTATATCATAGGCTGCGATGGTGCAATGTCGCGTTAACAGTAATGTCACAAACTCAGGTGCCGAACCCCGGTTCCTGAATGCTCGGAAGGAACCGGCATCACACCTCCCTGCAAGCCTCTTGTTCTCGCCCTGCGCCATACGATCCGCTCGCTCGTTTCACTATAATCTCGCTCACCCCCGCCACTCCATAATGCCACTTCGTTCTTAATTTTCTGCCCCGTAATTGATAGCTTCGTATATAATGGTCATTCAATCAGCCCGCATGTCAAGTGTTCCCGCCCACCCAGCGGCAACCTCGCCAGCGTCCGACCGAGCTAACGAGTAACTGATTTGGGATGTCCGGCGAGACCTTTGGAATTCAAGGAGGATAGCTGCTCCCTCTAATAGTTCGAAGATCTACTAGAACTTCGTTATCGGCCGCCAGCACTGTGGCTCGCTTCGCGAACATGATCGATATGTCACTGATGAGGCTAGTTTCAAATGATGAGCAAATATTCCCCTGCAAAGTCAAATCAGAGTGACACAGGCCACATGAGTCTATGCCAATTGCACCGCAAATACCTGCTATGTGGTAGCGCATAGGAAAAAATGAAGGCTGGAGTAAGTTGCCAACAGTTAAGGTAGTGATTAGATCGATTCGATATCGCACCAGGTCATAGGTGGTAAAATAGAGTATAAATACGTCTTAATGAAAAGTATGATAGTGATCAGTAATAAGTACTAAATAAAAGCACCAAGAACTTCAATGGTACGATGTCCATGATATCTGATGCTATGTTCGAATGATTGGTGAAGGCGAGGATGACAACAGATGAAAGACAACAGTCACTGAATAGTACACCCTGATGATTTCTCGGCTCCCCGTTTTTTGTGACGATCAGGTTCGTTGGGCGTCGTGCCCGGAATGTGGCGTGATGGAGTGTTCATATAATCATTGACAGTACTGGTGGCAGTCATAGTATGGGCATAAAAGGGTTTCTTGTCAGGAACTGGCGGACCAAGTTGTGGAATGGTGTCTGTATCAAGCTCAACTATCGAAAGGAAGGATTGACGACCAGGTTCTTGTCGGCTAGATTGGCTGTCAGCCGTCCCCACGCTACTGGCAGTGGGGGCAGTACTATTACTTGATAATGAATGAGGTCGTTCTTTGGAGATCATATTTGACGGGAGCTTAGGAAGTTTTCGCTTGGGAGCGACATCATCGTGAGACAGAGGCTGAGGAATCGGTAACGCCGATGTGGAAGGGGGAGACCTATTCTCTGTTGCTAGGGAAGAACGAGAATGTTTGAAAGGATTCATAAACTTGTAAGCGTTGGGTGAGGGCGATGATGATGACGGCGTCACGTCCAAGCTTGGTCGTGGAGATGGTGTAGCGAAGGAGACTTCAGAAGAAATAGTCGTCGATGGACGAGGCAACCCATTCGATCCATCGAGTGGGATACCAGCAGGGCTTCCTTGTTCGGCGTACTGTGCGTAAAGCAACAGTTGAGAGCGGAAGTCACATGTGGGAGGAGCTTCAGGAGCACATTTCGAATGAGTGATGAGATTACATTTGTCGCAAATGACGGCACTCCTTTTGACACTTCCCATACACACTCTGCAGACCATGGCTACAAAAACGATCAGCGAGGCTAACGGGCCGCAAATTCCGGGCTCACGTTTCTCGAAGGTGGTCTTGATAAAGGAGTGATCCCTAGGGGTGAATGGGGTGTCCTCCAGAAGCGGGATTGGCGAAGACGGTCCACTGGATAATCTGCACCTTGGAGACTTTGATGTCTCCTCTTGAACTGAGGCTATCGAGAAGGGCGATTCAATTCTGTTTATATCCATAGATGCAAGGAATGCAACGTCAGTTTTTTGGAGATCAGTGCTAACACGCCGGAGAAAAGGTATGCTATCCTTGGGACGAAGCTCCTAAATGAAATCGATTGGTAACACCCAGCATGCTATCCGGAAACCCACGAACCTTAAGGGCATCCCAATTTTTCTTCAACCACGGGTGCTCGCACAATAACTCGGCATCAGGTCGCATCGAGGGTTCCTTATGGAAGCATTGCTGAAGGAAGTCTTTCAACGGCTCGGAGCATTCTTCAGGGATTGGCATCTCGTCCTCGACAATGCGGAACATGACTGCATCTACATCAGTCATGCATCCGAAGTAATGATCACGATCATACCTGTCATTGTGTTGGTGATATCCCCAAATGGCGGACGTCCAGTAAGAAGTTCGACGACTGTGCATCCCAACGACCAAATGTCAGCCTTCGTTGAAGCCCCTTTGAGCTCGATGACTTCTGGGGCCATCCAGTTCGGGGTACCAGCAACGTCCTTCTCTCGTTCTATAGCCTTCAGGTTCAGGGAAACACCGAAATCCGAGAGCTTGATATTCCCCGTCTTCGTAGTGAGGATGTTGGCGGCTTTCAAATCGCAGTGGACAACATCGCAACAATGCAAGTAATGCAAACCCTCGAGAATCTTGACAACGTAGCTCGCCACAAGATGCTCGTTCAACTTGCCGAAAGCTTTGAGCATCTGGCCCAATGAGCCGCTTTCAGCATACCTACATCGAACTTATCACGGAGACATCCGACAAGATAATGGTCTGTACTCACTCAAGAACGATGTTGAGGTATTGGTCATCTCGAGTCATCCCTTCATACTTCACAATGCTTGGATGGGATAGTCTTTTCATCAAGTCCACCTCCCTCATGAGCTGGGCAACTTCGTCCTCTTTCAGACCTTCTAATCGGATTCGTTTTACTGCCACCATTTGCCCAGTTGTCAGATTCAGGGCCCGATACACTGTGCCGAACTGTCCGCGACCGATGCAATTTCCGAGTTGCTTATAAAGGTCAAGTCAAAAACCTGCGCGCTAGCTCACATAAATATTAGGGGGACTCACGAAATGAATTGCGGGCTTTCCTTCTTCCTCGACTATTACAGTCTGCCGTACAGCGCTTCCGTCACCAGAATCCCTTGATAGCAAGTCGCTCGCACTTGTATTCGCAGAGGCCACCCCTAGATTGACCATGCTTTCATATCGAGACCTCCGCGGTCTACCCAACTCATCATGCGAAGTCGGACGACTGCATCTTCGAGCTCGGTGATCTTCAACATCACTCTGGAAACGACCACGCACACGGGGAACATCCTGGTTATTTGTGACACCGCCCCTGGCAGTAGAATCGGGAGATGGTGTGGAACGAGCAGCATATTCCCCTGACACGGCACGTGGGAAGGGGACAGTATGAGGATTGTCATCTTTTGCAGTCCCAGGATCATCGGTGCTATTACGAGGATAGTAGACCCCATTTCTGCGAGCACCATTCCGTGTACTCTGACGACGCAGAATAACTTTGGAGCCTGGTGAATTCTCTGAGCTGGCATCTAAACGGAGCACTGAATTCTTCGGCATCAGGACTTCCGCACCATGGGTTGACCGATAAGATGGCCTTCGGATTGTGGGCTCTGTACTGTCGTTGTGACGTGGTGTCCCAACAATGGAAAGCTTTCTGGTCGGGGATACAGACAGAGGACCGGAACTAAGAGGCATTTCTGCATGGTTTGACGATGTTGCAGTCGGGATTGTTCGAGATGGACTTGGAGCTTGCGCTTTGAAAGCATCCAGAAAATCGTCGGGCCATTTGCCTTTACCGAGCCGCACACGAACCTGCGCTTCCGTTTCCCGCTCCCGCGAGGGTTCTCTAGGCTGTAAACTCTCCCTCTCGTGGTGATTGAAGCTCGAACCACATGCACTGTTCTCCTCTTCCTCTGCGAGGCTAACCAGATCAAGTACACCTGGCTCGCTCGGGCGTCGCTCTCTCGACCGAAGTGTAGGATCTCCACCACCCCGTCTCCTGCTCATCTCTTCTGCCATGGATGCTGCCACCGAGCTAGCCTCCGTTCGGGTGAACGAGGGCGCCTCAGAGCAGGAGGTCGCCTCAGTTGTGAAAGTCCTGATTGTGCCAAATTTGTTTTGGTTGCTGCTGCTCGCCCGTCTGATGTCAAAGATGCTGGAGAGGGCGGTGTTATCAGTGAGATTGCTGGACGTTCTTGACTGTCGTGGGGGATAGTCTGCATCGTAGCCCGCTGTCGACGGACTGGACACCTGTGAAGTCGATACTTGAGGGAAGGGAATGTCGAGTGGCTGAAGGCTGGAGAGAGGGCTAATACTACTGTCATTTGGAAGTCCAGTTCGAGAGTGCCCACGAAAGGGAGATCCAGGGGTTGGAGATGGACCCGTAATGGGGGGAACCTCGTCGATTTCATGATCGCTGTTACTGGCTGGTGCCGTGCTTCTATCTATGATGGGGACTCTCTTAGCTGTGCCAGCGGAAGTTCCCGATTGCGGACTATCAGGTCGTACTGGGGGAGGCGATGTTTCATGTGGACTGCGCATTCTGCCAGTCGGACCGGAAGGAGAAGTTGGAGAGACTGGTCGTGGCAGCGGATCCGGTGTGGGAGAAGTAGCGCGAGAAATCGCCGGAGAGTAAGGGTCGTTGCTTGAAGCTATGATGGCACCTCTCCTGCCTTGACCGGTGATGACCTTGGCACGACCGACTCCAGGGTCTTCAAAGAGCTTGATCAACGAAATGATGGTGCATGCGACACGACAAAGGGTTTCTGGAGTCGCCTGGATGAGGTCATCACGATAGAAGATGTCGCCGGAAGGGACACCGTGTTGCGAACATGCAGCAATGAACCTGGTGACGTTGTTGGTGTGCTTAAAACCATCTTCACGGTGGTCGATGCGAGCTATGGTCCCAGAACAATGCTTGTTCATCAACCTGAAAGATGTAACATTAAACAGCACACTAGACGGAGGAACTGTCAAGACCTACTGGCAGAGAACAACGCCATCTCGAAGGGCCTCGCAGAAGAGCTTCCTTTCTCTTTCCTCCCCAGCAGAGCTGAGCACAGTGGAACCAACACCCACAGCAACCTGGCTAGAACTAGCGCTGGCACCGCCACTCTTACCCCAAACGCGTTCAAGCCTAGTTAAGGGCTGCAAGCGCACCTCTACTTCCGCCCACTCCTTCTGTGTATCGCCGCGTGCAAGATTCGGTGGTGCTTTCCGTAATTCCTTACACAGAAGCGAAGTTGCAGCACGTATAACCTCACGCTGTTCTGGAGTGGAAGGAGAGATAAGGGAAGCAGTCGAGATATTAGAGCTATTCTGGGCGCATACAGGCGTGCGCTGAGAAGGTGATGTAGCACGTGGACGCACGGTGGACTGAGGGGAACATGCTCGAGGCACAGGGGAGGCCGTGGGTCGCCGATGCACGTCAGTGAAGCCTCTCCGAGAGGTTTCGCCAGATACTTTTCGTGGCACTTCTGCAGATGGCCTTCGGGCTGAGGTATCAAATGAAGTTCTGTGTGGGGTATCAATAGAACTTCTCCGTGGCGCATCAATTGAAGGCCTTCTTGGTGCATTTACAGAAGGCATACGGACTGGATTTGATGACGTCGGTGGACTGGAGGAGTTCAAGGGAAGATGGGACGCAGATACAGAAGTAAACCCCTGATACGATGCGGGAACCACGACTTGTTTCAGAGGTGTCCTTGCGCGTACAGGACTCACGGCACGGCTGGGAGTGGGAGAGGAAGGCGGACTGCTGTGAAGAGGCAGGCGAGTTGCACTCGCAGCCACGGGCGTTTTGGACAGGTCGCCAAACTGCCCTCGGGAAGCAGACCGAGGTGTCGGGGTGTTCGGTGGACTTGACGAATCACGGCTCCGCCTAGGTGCGTCAAACGACGAACGTCCCCTTGGTGTAGAAAGCACTGGAGACGGACGAGATTTACTTGCCCGAGAGGAGGCCGCACCAGAGCGGTCAGGCGTTGCAACGCCACTGCGGTGGTCATGCCGCGATGCTAATGGCTGAGGACCGCTAATTTCCTTGGACTTAATGGGCTGAACACTGGCGCGCCGCGTGCGATCGCGTGCAGGCGTGATAGGGCCTGTATTTATTAATGGCGCCATCGCTGCAGGCTGCAACGGACCCGACGGCAAATTTTGGGACGAGAGATGGAGAACGGGGGAAGACACGGATGCTTGCCGCAAGGGTGGGGTAACAAAACTCGTGAATCCAGCCTGGCGTGACTTGGTGACTACATCCGCGTTATTGCCAGTAGTCGCTCCAATCGCGTTGGTGTGACTTGCGTCGAGGGGGATCGATGTCGATGTCGACACCCGTGCAGTTCTGCGCAGTCCTACCCTTGATTCCAGTCGCCTCAGCATGCCAGACATGATCTTATCCTTCTTCTTCCCTTTCACATCAACGTGGTCTTCGAGCACTTTCTCCTTGCCTTTACCTTTGTCGGAGACGGTTGCGAAATCATCAACAGGTGGCAGACCGTTTGCTCTGGAACGTGTTGCGGTCTTCAAACTTTGCTCCAATGACGATCGGAGTCTCTTGAAAGTCATGGTTGTCTCAGGCATATCTTGAGCAGAGGGATATGATGACGACGACAAGGGCTCTGGAGTGCGGGGCAACGCATTCGGTGGCGGGTCACGCCTAGAGTTACCAAGCTGGAGAGAGACCATATGGAAGGGGTTAGGTATCTGTGTCTTTGGACCGCCCGAGATGGCGATTGCTACCATGTGTAAGCCGCATGTAATGCCGAGATCTCGAGGAAACTGTATGACTAACGATACACAACCGCGTACACTTCGCTTCAAAGCGGGGCGTTGATGGGAGTGCAACGTGCACGATAGTAGCCCAGTGACCCTGCAATTCCAAAGTCAGTATACTTGTCGTAAGTGGTGCGGACACTATCATGTAGCATTACGAAAGTATGAATTCACATACAACTCCACTTCGCAAAGCGGCAAGCCAATTCGGAAGGCGAACCCACCAAGAACTTGATCTGACAGTATGTGACACACTGCAAATCCTACCAGTTTGTGGCTGAAGCACAATGTACTGGATGGCTTGTCACCACACAAATGATCCTGACAGACGAAAAAGGTGGCAGCTGAAGAGAAGGATGCAGTAAACCAGGATCCGAAAGAACGATATTCCTCCCGAGGTTCAAACAGGACCACAGTTTCGCCAGTAATAGATTGAGATCACCGGACAGCAGCGCGTGCGCTCCGGGAACAGGAACGCACAATATTGATAAGGAGTCGTTAAATGAAATCATGCACGGATTGACATGGACAAGATGTTGACGTCGGAAGCAAGAGACACGACGACCTAAATACTAGTTACTGCGACCGACCAACCTTGCAGTTGTGGCAGTATTAACGGTTCGAGAGTATCCTCAAGTTGGTTATGTAAAGTTAGCAACTTGTGACTGTACAACAAAAGCAGAATGCATGTACACGTCAAATTTGTACTAGTAGTCATTCTATTCACGATATCTGACACCCACCACTTGGACCCGGAAGGTTATTCGGGTCATGTACTGCAGTACCACACCACCTGCGTTGGCTGATTATCGAACAGCTGACTCGCCATCCTAAAGGGGGTTCCAACAAATGAAGATCGCCACATCAGTCAACGGCCAGATGCCATCACTGCATGCAGAGCTGTCCAAAAGGGAGCGGCTGTATCGCTGGTGCTATGGCGTGTTTTCGAATCTTCTGACCTTAATGATGATGATCCTGTCAGGTATCGGAGGAACGGCCGCTACAATTGGACTGAGCTCATCTCAAGTTAGGGAGAAACCACGTGGTTTAGAAACTTTAGATTAGGCTGTTGCTTCGCGAAATTCACGTGTGTATCAACGGGACATCCATCAATAACACTTCCCAGACCTACGCAAGACAAGCGCACTGGATTGAAGAAGTGATTGTCATTCTGGAGAGGCCAATTTATGAAACTTGAGAAAGGAACTTGCCGCCGGGGCGGACATCTCAGGGGTAGACCTAGTGAACCGTTCGTGTGAGCGCGAGGTTCACTCAGTCGCCGTCGACTCCCTGACGGCAGGAAAGCACGAGGACACCATGAGAATACGGTACTTACATACAGGACCTTCTAGACTTGTGATGTATATCATGATTGAAGGCTTACGCGAGCGCTTGATATGACACTCGTGGTAGCTCGCAAGTTCGCACCCAAACTCGGATGTTGTGAGTTGCCAAGGTGCATTGCATGAACTAACCCATGATCAATCAACAGTTCTACCTGTGTCCTGGTCATCCAGAGTCCAACGTGCCAGACGAGGTCAATTTGGAAAGAGTGACGTTGATTCTTTGCCACAACGTCGGAATGTCGGAGTTTCAAAGTCGTTCTGTTCTTGACTCACAACCTAAACCTTACAAACGCGGACACCGACGCCAACGATGTCGACCCGCTCAAGAACAAAATCAGTGTCGGCTACAAATAATGTCAAGTCACAGTCAAGCAAGGATAATCAGCCAAAATCTATCAGGTCGCGCGCGAGATCCCTGAAGAGCGAGGACCATATGAGCGAGATGGAAAAGGAGACCAAGATTGGTCGTGGGAAGGTGAAGACGCCTATGAAGGCCACCCAGGATGCCCAGGACAGACAGCCAAAGGATAAATGTACATTTTGTATTTGCCATGAACCAGACGATGGCACGCCCATGGTCTGTTGTTCTGTCTGTAATGAATGGTGCGCATATGATCAGATTCCTATACCGGGCTTCACTAAATTGGCCCATAGGTATCATTTTCGCTGTGTGAGGCTTGACGAAGTGGAGGCTTCTGAACTTTGTAAGTTTTTCCTTATCGCATCTCATCATCAGTTGTTGATTATTCCCCGACTTTTATAGATATTTATGTATGTTCTACATGCACTGAATCAACTGGTCGACGTACAGTCAGTGAGTGTCACCGGTCTTTTCTGGTTTGTCTCTGCGGGCTCGTATCCCTCTTCATGTACATCCATCATATGAGTCTTGTCCCGCAAGTACTTCGCTATCGTCTATCGTTAGTGGCATATCTGTTCCTGTTCGCCACACCCTTATTGCAGTCAATTGCGTGCCGCTGTGATGGTTGTACTTGTGCATCCAATGGTGCCTTTGGCCTTACGTTATAGGCACGCGACTATTCCTCTTGAGTCAAATTTTTGTCTGAAGAGGTTTTGATGTGAGCGATTGCTTGAGCACGGCGGTCAACGGGCGCTAGATGGCACAACCTGTGCCACAGTGACGTCCAGTTCGCACGCAGGGAATCAGAATGATATGCTCTTTCCTTTTTTTCCTTACAGTGTGTTAATTCAGGACTTGAGGTGCTAATACTTTTTCGTGTTTTCAGTGAAGTGGGAAGAACCTGATGTAGCAGAAGAACACGCCAATCCAGAGCATGATGAGGTCAAAACTGTTAGGGTTTCGACGCCACCTCCGGCGATTCCCCCATCAGAATCGGAGGATAATACAGACAGCGAGGACGAATACATTGCGGAGCCGGAGAAGTTCAAGAGGAAAGGGTCATCATCTGCCAAGGTGCGTTCCTGCTACCCTATTCAATATGGCGCCTGATCGTTTTCGTGGTTCATTCGCCAGCGTCGTCGCAGAGTTTCCAGCTCCAGCGAGTCGGACACAGATTCCAACGTCCGCGAAAGTACCGATGTCCGAGAATCTTCCCACAAGGCTGGCCCGTCTCAAGAATCATCAGCAAGGAAGACGTCTCTCGTCCCAGGTTCCGGTCTCAAGCGAAAGGCGACGAGTACCACCCAGCCTCCTGTTTCCAAACGTAGGAGATCCAGCGATGCCGCAGCCGAAGAGGACCCAGCAAGGAAGTACTGTCTTGGAAAACTTCACCAGCTGTTTTGTTCGATTTTTTTGAAGTACCCACATGCTGTTGCGACGGAGGATGGCAGTAAGGCCGAGCTCAAAGAGGGTGAATTAAGTGACGAAGATAAGACGCGCTTAGAGGAAGAGGCGAAAACGTTTGCTTCTGAGGTTGAGCAATGCGTATTTGATATGTACTGCGAACCGGACAAGCACAACAAGCTCAGCGTTGGGCCAAAGTACAAGTGAGCCCGTACTCCGTTTTGGTTTTTTGATTAACGCCCTGATTGGCATTCGCAGGGAGAGGTTCCGTATGCTTGACTTTAACCTTAGCAAACCAGATCGTGTGGTCATTCACAAGCGCATTAGCTCATCCTCTATCACACCAAAGGAACTTGCCCTCATGAGCTCGACTGACTTAGCGAACGAAGAGACGAAACAGTCGATCAAAATATTGGAGAAAGAATCTCTGGAACATTCAATCCTACAAAAGTCAACTGTTCCTCGTGCAAAAATTACTCATAAGGGCCTGCAGGACATTGAGGATGTGAATGGTGATGTTACGATGCGCGAGCGCGAGCGTGAGAGGGAGCGTGAGAGGGAGGAGGAAGAGAGACGAGAGAGAGAACGGCAGGCGCGCTTGAGGGCCGCCGAGGAGCAGCAGAAGCAGCGTGCGTCTGCAGCTGCTCGAGGATCAGCGCCACCTGAGTCTCCAGTCGTACCTCATACATCGAGTTGGGGAGGGCATCCGTCTGTGCCCATGCATTCAGTCGACCAGTTTCCGGCAGGCGATGACAGATCGCCCATGCATCCTTTGTTCGCATCTGATTTCCATACGATGCTCCCGGAGCCAGAGCTTGATATCGCGGATCTCATCAATCTAGACGATGAACCAGGCCCGCAAGATTCAGATGCAGAGAGACTGGAAACTCCAGCCATGGAAGCTCCCATGCTTGCTACAGACAGCGCACCTTCCGTGAGCCCAGCGCCCGCACCTGTCGCGGCCCCAGAACCCGCACCTGCCCAGGTCCCAGAGCCTGAGCCTGCCGCTGCATCAGACTTTACACCTGCACCCTCCGAATCTATTGTCCCCCCTCCTGCTACTCAGTCGGCTATATCTACACCCGCACCCTCGCTTACACCGAAACCTGAGACACCTGTTCGCACATCTTTCGACCTCAACACTTTATGGTCAGCGCCGTCAGGAGCATCTCCTGAGCCCGTATCAGACCTTGGAGTTTCACGAGAGTCACAAATAGAGGCGGATCTCGTCGCCGCAGAAGCTAATGATGAAGATTTCGATATGTTGTTAGAGAAAGAACATGATCCGGAGTCCTCGCAGACAGAGCAGCCTTCTCAGGATCCTGAAGCGGCTTTCGACGCCCTTCCTCATGTTTGGAGTGGCAAGGTTGGTGTATTTGATCGTTGTAGTTCCTAGCGATAACTTACGGGCAACCAGATATCCATGCCTCTAGAATCCTCGCCTCTTCAGGAAGCACCTGTGGTTGCGCGGCAAGTCGGAGGACGGATTTTGGGTCACGATTCTGATTTATGGAAGACCCTCTTCCCTTCCGATATTCTCCGCATCGATGGCCGTGTTCCTATAGAGAACTCTTCGCATTTCCTCCTCCAGATGCGAATGAATTCGCAGAAGGAGCTCATTGCATGCGCATTTTCCACAGTGGAGGGGAATCCAATGCTGCAGACGTTCAGCGAATTTCTTATCAATAAAAAGTGTGTTTTCTTTTCTCTGGCGTCCATTGCAAGTCAGATTTCTGACCGACGACTTTCTTCAGCCGCCATGGATTGGTGTTTCCTTGGGGCAACCGACCGAAGGACCACCACCCCGGCAAGGAATTATACATGGTTCCGCTGCTCGCAAGCCATCCTTTGCCTGACTTTGTTGAGCTTATGGATAATTTATGCCTGCCAAAAACCCGCAAGTCCAATTATGTTATCGGTATCTGGGTCTTAACGAGAGGGAAACTCGCCCCGCCGCCGGCGCCGCCACCATCTGTGCTCCAACATCCTGCTCAGGTTATCCCGCCGCAGTCGCCTCACATGCCCACTGCTGCCAATCATCCTATTGGCCAACCAGGCCCCTCCGCAACCCCTTCTGTACCACATGTGTCTGCGCCTGCAGCCTTACCTGTATCTGCAACCATCAATGCGCCGCCACTTACTACCCTACAACAAGCTTATCCTCAGCTTGCTAACACGTCCCTCGCAGCAGAGGTAGCTTCCCTCACGCAGGAACAGATACACATCGTGTTAAGAACCCTATCTGCGGATTATGGAATGAGTGTCGGCAGCTATTCCACCCCACCAACCGCACCAGCCGCCTCCATGGTGGCCACACCGCCTCAGCTATGGAACAACACCACCCCGCCCAGTTTTCCATCACAACCATTCACTACAGGAAGCGTTCCTCCTGTGAGTCATCCTCCTAGTCGTCCACGGGCCGCTCCACCTCCATCACCTATGCGCCCTAATTCCATACCTCCACCAACGGGACCTGCACGTGGGTCTTTCAACAATGGGCCGTACAATCGACAAGATCGGGACCGAGAGTTACGTCATGGCCCAGTTCCCTATCATGATGGACCAGATCGTGGAGGATGGACGAATGGTACGCGTGGACGAGGGAGAGGCCGGGGACGAGGGAGAGGTGATGCACCACATCGTCCGGATTCAGGGTGGCAAAGGAGTCGGACTCGTAGCGGACCAGATTATGAAGGACACCTTACTCAACGAGGCCAATGGGACGGTCAGCCTCATCCTAGGTGGTGATATGATGTGCGCTGCGTGATTGTTGCATCTTAAGTTATTACTTTCGATATGGATTGCCCCGAATAATATTACTCGTTTTGTACGTATGTACTTGTAAGGCGGCTACTTGTTGTAAATGGCGTCTGTCTATGCTGCCCTCGGATCCGCTTGCATCCGCAAGCCAATCGTGAGGCCCTTAAAGTTCCAGATCTGACCACTTGAAGAAGAGCTAGTTGAAATAACCGCAGATCTGCCAACGAGTCACAACGTTCGCGGATAAAATGAAGTTCCATCTACCGAATCACCCTGCATGATGCTATGCTTGTGATCACATGTCGTTGACAGTCTCCAGTGTGTATGCCCACCGGATTCCATTGACGTGCTTGTGCAGTCGCGTCTTTTGCTACCGTGACACCGTCAGCCTATCTGCGTATGATCATCGGATGACTCTGGAACGCTATTACAGTAAACAGCGAACACTAAGACGATCGGACAATAGATAACGTGGATGAGCGTATGGGATTCGGTGACAGCGGTAGTAAGAGCTAGCTACAACTTGTAAAGGGGCGATGCGATATAAGTACTAGGTGATGCAAACACAAAACAACAACCGGCGGTGAAGGCAGCTTTGTCACGTGTAGTAAGCAGTAGGCTTACAGACCCAAGCCAGTGCAGAGACCCGGGCCCGGAATCTCCAAAAACGTCGAGCAGCGGCACCACATTAAAATAATGGTATTTCAGGAGCTTGGGGAGCTTATTATCATAAATTTCTGAGACGGTGTCCATTACACTAAAACCTTGGTCGTTTCTGATCTTCGATCTGAAGGCTCCGGGTATCGACTGAATCATGACATCTACCCAAGCCCACAAGTTTGTAACTGTGACAGAGCATAGACTTCATTGACAGAAACTAATTCATCATCAGTCCCTTGCACGAACTCATATGAGTTAGTTCTTGGTGCTTCCATGCCATATTTCCTCGCTGCTTCCATTACAACCCCCGCGTCATCCAAGCTGTCGAAGTTCTGGTTTGCGGCAGCGTTTGTGGGACACAGGTGAAATTCGTTTCTTTACTCGTCGAACCGACTTCAAGTTGTGCTTGACGGACCGGGCCGAGTCAATCTGTTACTTGACTAAAGTCCTGATCTAACAGCCATCTGACCATGATCGATAATGCGGCAATGCGCAGGCGATAAATGCACTTCGTCCATCTGTCCATATCAAGGTGATTCGTTGTATCTACCTCCATCTCCCTCTTGGCTCACACCAACTATCCAGAATGATCACTACCGATTCTCCTTGTATAGCGAGCGAGACCACGCCTCTGGTCCCTGTAGGCGTCTCGAAAAAGCCCAAAACCCCTCTTCCAAAATTCCAGATAGGCATACTTATGATGATACACGTCACAGAACCGATCGCTTCGATGTCTATGTTCCCGTACATCAACCAGGTATGACTTCACAGTAGCATCGCATCGTTCATTTTTGACACTGTTTCACTCTTATCAGCTTATTACAGAGCTTGGAATCACTGGAGGCGATGATGCGGCTGTAGGATATTATGCTGGGATAATTGTATGTGTCAAGATTACGACTCCCAAGAATCACGATTCCCTCATACTGATGTACTTGATTGACAGGAATCTCTGTTTTTCGTCATGCAGTCACTGACAGTGCTAAAGTGGAGCCGGTTGTCCGACCGCATTGGACGCAAACCAGTATTATCGATTGGACTACTGGGAACCTGCATTTCGATGATATGTTTCGGTCTCTCGACGACCTTCTGGAGCCTTGTGGTCAGGTATGTCTTCAGCTGAAGCAAGAAACATTACCCTGACATGTTTTCTTTGTTTTGACAGCCGTTGCATGTGTGGTGTGCTGAACGGCAACATTGGAGTCTTGAAAACCATGATAGCAGAATTGACAGACTCCACAAATATGGCTCAGGGATTTGCCTTGGTGCAAGTCTTTTGGAGGGTTGGAACCTTTGTTGGGTAAGTCAAAGCGTTGACTATAGGGATATCCAATGACGGATTCCACATGCTAGCCCTTTAATGGGCGGAATGCTTGAGCATCCACAAGATAGCTGGCCCGGTCTATTCGCCCCCTCATTTTGGAGAAAATATCCATACTTTCTGCCTTGTGCAGTGGCTGCTGGTTTTGTCGTCCTGGCCTATTTGATGATGTTCTTTTTCTTAGAAGAAGTAGGTTTTAAAAAGTCATAGCGCACGTTACTTACAATTGGCAGACATTATCAACCAAGCGTCGACCAAAGATGACATCAACTACCCTCAGCGTCACAAGCAGAGATGACGCTGACAATCAAGAAATGTTTGCGCAAAAATCCATGGCAGACATGCCCATGCGATCTTTGCTTACACCTACCATTGTCATCCCAATCGCAAACTACTCCATGATTTCCATCCTTGACATTTCGTTGAGGACTCTGATGCCGCTGTTCTTTTCCACGCCTACGCATCTCGGTGGCCTTGGTCTTTCCCCTTCCTCTATTGGCTTATGGCTGGCGTTGTTTGGGATTGCGGACGGTCTCTTACAAGTTCTGTTCTTCGCCAAAATTGTCGATTGGATTGGTCCAAAGCGTCTATTCTGTGTGGCAGCGTTGTGCTTTGCACCAGTCATGCTTGTGTTTCCAATCATGTCGTGGCTTGTACACACAAGGGGAATAGTCGATCATGCAATCACGTTTGCATTACTTGTCCAACTAGTTCTGACAGTTATTTGGGGTATGGCATTTGGTGCGCATTATGATGATACCAACCTCCTATTACGAGTAACTAGCCTTTACTACAGGGTCTATTTTCATGTTCATCACGGCTTCTGCTCCGGCAAAGAATGTTCTTGGCGCTATCAATGGGCTTGGCCAGACCTCCGCGTCAGTAGCTCGTGCCATTGGGCCCGCCTTAGCGACTTCGCTATTTGCATTTTCAAAAGAGCATAATCTTCTGAATGGAAACGCCGTGTTTTTCATTTTGATTGTGCTGACTGGCGTATTGGGGTGGCTGGCGTCGCAGTTGCCAGATGAAATGCAAGTTAGGGACGAGTAAGGGTCCGGCCCTCTCGAGATTTAATTAATGTGCCAATATTCGAAGTTTCAATGGATGGCTCGAATTATCGTACATCATCACACACCATGTCGATTTATGCAGTGAGACTCATCGTCGGATCGGTGGACAATTGCAATGGCACTCCAGCTGAGCTCTCTAAAATATTCCATGCTGTTGTCGTAGGGTACTAAGGGCGCTTCAAAGGCAACATTCAATCATTCGACGAAGGACAAGTTTACGAAGGACAAGTTTGCAAAGCTTACAGACATCAATATTTCAAGCACCACTCCCCATCCACAAACGTGACCTCACAAAATTCAGCCAATAAAGTCGTTAATACGGTAAAACAATCAATCCGTAGAATGATTCATTGCACATGCATGCCTGACATACTCATTACTCGACAAGTCAGTAATAACTACATAACATGATAGACGGCTACTCTACACAACAGGAGGCTTTGCACCAGGTTGGAAGGTGTAGGTCATATGGCACTTGCCACAGTATTGACGGTCTTTGTGGAAAGCCATCTGAAATGGATTATCAGCCCCACGCGACAGGTTAAAATCAAGTTAACACCCACGAAGACACCAGCACCACACTCGGCGTTGGGGCACTCGCGGCGAAGACGCTTGATCTTCCCGTCTGAGTCCACCTTGTAGTATTTCAAGATGGACATCTTGACCTTCTTGCGCTTGTGCTTGATCTTTTTAGGGGTCTATTTTAAAGTAGGATGATAAGGGTAATATTTCAATGAAGGGTATTCAATGGTGCCCACGTTGTATGTCTTTTTCTTGCGCTTCTTGGCACCACCACGGAGGCGAAGAACCAAGTGGAGAGTGGACTCCTTTTGGATGTTGTAGTCGCTAAGAGTACGGCCATCCTCAAGCTGCTTTCCAGCGAAGATCAGGCGCTGCTGGTCGGGGGGAATGCTAAGACGGTGATAAGGATTGATAATACGTATGAGCAATAGAACCGTACCCCTCCTTGTCCTGGATCTTGGCCTTGACATTGTCGATAGTGTCTGAAGACTCGACTTCAAGAGTGATAGTTTTGCCCGTGAGGCTGATATCAATGTCAGGTGAAGTTACAGAAATTAGTTCCGAACCACACGCACGTCTTTACAAAGATCTGCATTTTGCCGGACGCTTCTGTCTGTCCAACGAATAATCGATGGAGTCGTTGACGAAAGCAAGAGCCGCGGTCGTAGTGGTCACAATTGTAGGTTGGAAGGGATGATTAATGCCTGAAAACCTTAATCAATCTGATGATGGTCTGTGCGTGAGAATACTCACGCCTGACTAATCAAATTACCAATCTGCTTTCGACGCGTCGCGCTCAACGCGACATCGAATCCATAAATTTCATTGCTTTGGAACGCGTCATGACTAGTGACGGCCAAATGGATGTTGACTCTACGCCATCGCTTGACAAGGGTAAAGGAAAGGCTAAGGTTGCAGAGAGATATGAGCAGCACGAGGATGATAATTTACCCTGGTTGCGTCTTCCATCTTTCCCCCTCGGCGTTCTTGCTCAATACGCGATAGGGTAGAGAAGTATCGACCAGTCACACTGGACGATGTGGTTTCACACAAGGATATTACAACGACAAGTTGAGTCCTCCTGGCTCGAGCAATGCATACACTGAGATTTACTCAGTTGTGAAATTCATTGAGAAGAACCGCTTGCCTCACCTTCTATTTTACGGTCCACCTGGGACTGGCAAGACGTCCACAATTCTTGCGGTGGCGAGACGAATTTATGGAGCAGAATACAAGAAACAAATACTGGAGGTGAAGCCCCTCTGGATCTGCACAGAGCAATGCTAATCTTGTTCAGCTCAATGCATCGGACGACAGAGGTATAGATGTAGTGCGCGAACAGATCAAGCAATTTGCGGAGACCCGAACATTGTTTTCGAAAGGCTTCAAGCTCATCATACTCGATGAAGCCGACATGATGACACAGCAAGCTCAAGCTGCACTACGTCGTGTTATTGAACAATACACTAAGAATGTGCGGTTTTGCATAATCTGCAATTACGTGAACAAGATCGCTCCAGCAATTCAGAGTCGATGTACGAGATTCCGTTTTTCGCCACTGCCAATTGCAGAGGTGGAGAAGCGCGTGAATGGTGTTGTGGAAGCTGAGAAGTATGTAGAGTTATTTCTAAAGCTGCTACTAAACACCCAACTTTGTAATAGGGTAAATCTGACTCAGGACGGCAAAAAGGCCCTTTTAAAACTCTCGAAAGGAGACATGCGGCGAGCTCTTAATGTCCTACAAGCATGTCACGCAGCATATAGCTCTATCGGAGAGACTGAAATTTATAACTGCACTGGAAACCCTCACCCGTCAGATATTGAAACCATCGTAAATTCCATGCTTTCCGATGAATTCACTACTTCTTACCAAAGTGAGCTCTTTCACATCGTGTTCTTAGTGCCTCACAAAATCTCCATCAGTGATCTCGGCCATGAAAACAGAACGTGGACTCGCACTGCAAGACTTGATATCGGGTACATACGAATACGTGGAAACGATTGAATTCAAGCCGCAGGCTCGAGTATATTTACTCGACTTCCTAGCCACCACCGAGTATGTCTCGTCTATGTCCACTTTTGTGACAAAAAACTGATGTTATTCTCATTAGGCATAGATTATCGACCGGCGGCAGTGAGAAGATGCAACTATCTGCTCTACTTGGAGCGTTCAAGAATGCTGTGGAGCTTTCTGCGAAGTGATACATCGTATAATTGAAGCACCTGACAACAACTTTCCGCAAGGCTTATTCCCCGTAGTGCTTCATATTCGTAGTACCCTAGTAGATTGCCGAAAGTGCTACTAATACGGCGTTCACAATCCGTCGGGTCACATACTTACGAGTTCGAGGGGGCTGTTTAAATCGCAATTTCTGCTGGCTATTTGTCATTGTCAGTAACTTGAAACTTGGACTCCGAGTTGGAATGAATGAGTGAAATATTTTATTTGGCCATCTACGCTCACACATAAGCTCAGCCTGCTCAGTGCTCAGGTAACCTTGCGACGAATCACGTGGTGAGTTCTGATCACCTGACTCAGTACAGTGGCAGCTAGTCGTGGAGGGAGCGTGTAGAATTAGTGTAGACTTGCTTTCCTGATTTCGACGTCGGTTGAACGTATGCATTTTCCTCTTCCTGACCATCTCCCGCGGCAGCTTGACGTTTCATCGAACGTTCTTTCTAAGTTCGATTCTGTAACATTACAATCCCTAAATTCGTCTTTTGCATCCTCATGTAGGGCTGAACTTGACGAATCCATTCGATTGACTAAGGTATTCTCCTGTAATTGATATGAGTTCTCCGAGTAATGATTTGGAGTAGACAAAAATTCATGACAGAATATGCGCAGACTCTTCTAGCTTCCAAAGACAGCTGTCTTCGTCAAAGTCTCTCAAAGAACGACTGGACACACTTTCCGGACATGTCCAAGCCTTAAGTGTTACGCTTTCGGATTCTAAGGCGTGTGTTTGCTCTGTTATGCGTTATAAGGCGCCTCACTAACACTTCACTAGTCCGGTCTAGTCCCAGTCCTGCTTGAGGCTTTGGAAGCTCACCAATTACTTGCCCAAGAATCCTTGGATGCAGATGTCTTGAGTGATTCTCTTTCGCACATCTCTGAATGTAGAGCACAGCTGTATGCGCTGCAGAAGCTCATTGACGCAGGGGATCTGCCTCCGGCTGTAGTCGCGTGTCACGCTTTGAGTTCCTTGCTGGTTTTCGTTCCCGGACCACTGAAAGACGCATCGGTAGTGTCTGAAATGCAGGTAAGAGAGTAATATTCTTTCGTTCTGTCTCAACTTGATTGCTTGTAGGCTCGACTGCGTGTGCTTAGCAATCGTGTGGAGGAGTTGCTCAGCGACGCTTATACCAAGAGTGTTGTTGTGAACGCGTCTGAAGTTATCATCAAACCATTTGTACTGGGTGAGTGACAGAGCATCATGGTGGGGGGTATCTCAAGTAGTTTTTTCAGTACCTCGGTCACTGAAGCCCTTACCCCTTTCGTCTGTCCTCTCATCGATCAGCTCCGCATCACTGGCATCGCATCTTTCCACCCTAAGGAGGGATATCATAATGCACTACATCGAGTGTTCCTTTGACCAGCCGACGTCACTTACGGTCAGCACTATGAAGGATAAGTCTGGTGCTTTGATGCATGTCCTTAGCCGATTCCCTTCGTCACCAAATATCACTGATACAGGTTCTCCACTCACCAACGTATCCACGGCCCTCGACTTTTTACACAAACAATTATTTCCCGCCCTCCCATCGACGCACAAACACAGTTTTCCACGAAGTCTTAGCAAACCCATATCCACTGCAATACTGGCCCGTTTGCTTATTCCTGGTCTGCCTTCACAGCTCGAAGCTCTACCTGCTTTTTTACAAATTGCAAACAAGGCAGTGGACTTAGAAAACAAGTACATCGTCGGGATGCTCGATGCGTCTAGCGAGAGCGAAATCAAAGCTTGGGTTAACAATGTTTGCACTCATTATGAGCGACAACGGCGGTCACACATTCTCGATTATGCTCGCAAACTTATCATTCAAAGTATATCATCTTCTGAGGCAACATTCCATGCCCAATTACCTCTTTCACAAGAAACCTTTGACAAGGCTGGACTGGCGCCTGCAGATGAAGGCGATGCATGGGGACTTGATGATGACGGCCAGAGTTTCAATACGGGATCCTCGAGGTCTGCGCCAGAAGAGGAGAATGTCTGGGGCTTTGATGATGATCTGGAGGAGGAAAAGGAAACTCAACAAGCTGAACCTGCGGAAGTAGTTGAGGAAGACCCAGGGGATGCGTGGGGCTGGAATGATGAAGAGCCCGCGCCTGAAGAACTAGTGCAAGCAGAAGACTCGTGGGATGACCCATGGGGTGAAGAACCCGCCCTATCGGAGGTAACTCCTGCTGTGCGGACAGTACCTGTATCATCACAACGCCCGTCTGCGAACTCTGCACCTACGACCCAAAGAATCTCTCGCCCCATGGACCGCACCTCTCATCATCATCCTAAGTCAGGGCCCATAACTGAGCCATATTTGGTATCTACTCTTGCGAAGTCAATCATTCGTACGGTCGAGGACGCGTTGCATGAAGGACAAGGACTATCATCGTCGGGTATCTTTCCTACCCCATCAACACCCAAAACGACGCCCGGGATACTCGTCATGCAGTCAGGAGCACTGGTGTTAGATTTGTATCGTGCAGTGTATCCTATTGTCGCTGCAGCACGACTCGTTCGCCCTGGTGATGTCATGAAGTTCTCCAACAACTGCTGCTGGCTTGCAGAGGAGGTTGGTCGCTTGGTTACACACGAGCGAGGAGTACTTGTTGTGAAAGACAAGTTGGAGGAATGCAAGAGTGTCTTGCAGGTGTTAGCCGACAGTTGGTATCAAGATGGCATTGTGAGTTCTCGACTCTTTATCGTCGCCGGTATTGAATTACTCACGTATGCATTGGAACAGGACAGACAACGGACAGCCCTGTGTGACATTCTAGCGAGTGCGAAGGGCTTCACAGACACGTCAGACCAGGATCGGTATGATGACTGCGAGATGACCATTTCCCGTGTCGTTCGCGAGGTCCGAAGCGCTGCGAACGCATGGAAGGTGCGAACGAGGCGCATCTTGTGATGTTGAAAGCAGCTCACTGTGCTTATTGTAGCCCGTCCTCCCTAAGAGCAAGTATTACACTGCCGTGGGCGCAATAGTCGAAGTTTCATTGCAGCGGATCCTTGAGAACATACTTGCAATTCCAGATATCCCTGAAGTGGAGTCGCACAAGCTAAGCGAGTTATGCAGAATATTGGCAGCTCTTGAAGGGCTCTTCGTTGAAGACTCCAGCGAGGTATGTTTACTGTGCCTTTCAAAATAATTAACTCATTGATACCCAGTCATCTTTCGTGGCGTCATACGTTCCGTCGTGGTTGAAGTTCTCATATCTATCTGAACTCCTGGTATATCTATTCGAAGTCAGGTTATTCGATTAGTATCTCATCGCGCTTTTGTTCCAGGAAGCTTCCATGGCTGATCTCACATATCTTTTCGAGGAAGGAGCTTTGGTGGACTTTGAGGTAGACGAGTTGGTGAAACTTGTGCGTGCCTTGTTTGCAGACACACCACTGAGGACGAAGACTCTGGACAAAATCATGGGTGGACATCCAGTCCGGTGATCACGTATCTATACTACTGCAATAGTTGCAGATTATCGGATGTTTGGCGGCAGAGGTTAGTACGTAGCCAGTCGTATTATGATTGATACATTAATTTGCTGAGATATGTACGAGTGGGCAAAAGAGAGGACACTTTGGACTGCAATGCATACGTATCCTCCACAGGTTACCTGGCCAGCGAGGCCAATCTGATGGACTATTTTACATTTACGACAAGTGTAGTCTCCCGTAGGTAGATTAATATTGGGAAGAAGACAGTCGTCCCTTCTACTAGTATTTCATCAAGTGCAAATGGGCATCCATCACTTCTGCGATTGTGTATTGTAACTGATTGGCAATCATCAGGCCCAAAAGTACGATCGACGTGATCCTCACTCATGAGTCATGAGCAGATGAGACCTGCATAATATTCAACGGAACCACTGCCAGCCAAACCCAACGACGGGTCTCACAATTATGATATAATATTGAGATTTCGCTTGCCCGGAATCTGAAGTACGATTCAGTGTCCACTTAACCTAACCCTAAATGCTGACCTTCACTCGACCGTCACTCATCCCTATCTTGTATTTCATCTGGCAATTGCGACCCTAGCCACCTCAATACACCGGCCAGCATAATCAAGACAACATAGACTGCATTCCCATTGAGGATATTGTGTTCCTTTGAGAATGCAAAGAGCGAAGTTGCAAATGCGGGCCCGATGACACGAGCCATGGACGCGGAGGTTTGACCAAGACCATTGACAGCGCCAAGGACATTCTTTGTAGGGGCGGAGGCCGTGATAAACATGAATACAGTCCCTATAATCAAGTAGGTTTTAGTTTCAATGACACGTTGAGTTTCGTCATAACACGCACCGTATGCCATATCCCATACAATCGTCAGCGCTAGTTGGGTAATCAATGCAAATGCGATTGCATGATCAACCATCCCACTTGTGTGCACAAGCCACGACATGATCGGAAACATGAGCATAACTGGCGTGAAGCATGACACGGACACACAAAAGAGACGTTTTGGACCGACCCAATCGACAATTTTGGCAAAGAACAGTGCCTGGAAGATACCATCCGCCATTGCAAACATTGCCATCCACAAGCCAATATGAGAAGGAGTAAAACCAAGGCCGCCAAGATAGGTAGGCGTAGAAAAGAACAGTGGCAAAAGAGCCATGAGAGCAATGTCGAGCAAGGCGAGCAAGGCGTAGTTTGCAATTGGAATGACAATGGTAGGTGTGAGCAGAGACCGCACGGGCATGTTAGATGTTTGTGAAAGACCTTCTCGATTATCACTGTTTAGAGTAGTTGTCAACTTTGGTCGGCGCTTGGTTGATAATGTCTGCAGTTCGTGAGTAACTTGTGCAATGACACAGATAGTATGTAAAACTCACCTCTTCTAAGAAAAATAACAGGACGAAAAAGCCTAGGACAAGCCCACAAGCAGACACTGCACAAGGTAGAAAATATGGGTATTTGCTCCAAAATGGATGAGCAAATAATCCGGGCCAGTTATCTTGCGGACGCGCGAACGTTCCGCCTACTAAAGGACTGATATGCAGATTTAGTTATGGCCATTCAGATAGTCAATAATTGCACTTACCCAATAAAGCCTCCAATGCACCACATGATCGGAATCAAGGCAAATCCCTGAGCCATATTTGTAGAGTCCGTCAATTCGCCCACCATAGTCTTCATGACTGAAACATTGCCGTTCAGTATGCCGCACATGCAGCGGCTAGAAAACAACGTAAGGATTATATTTCATCGCTTCAGCTGAAGCCATACCTAATGACAAGGCCCCAGAATGTTGTCGAGAGACCGAAACATAGCATCGAGATGCAAGTTCCTGATAGTCCCACTAGTAACACTGGCTTGCGTCCTATACGGTCAGACAACCGACTCCATCTCAGCACTGTTAGCGCCTGTGCGACGAAAAACAGAGATTCCTGTCAATCGCATCCGATAGTATGAGGAAATCATGATTCTCGCGACTCATAATCTCGGTGCCTACAATTATTCCAGCATAATATCCTACAGCCGCATCGTCACCTCCAGTGATACCGAGTTCTCTGATAAGCTGAGAAAAAAATATGAAGAATGGATGCAAAAAAAAGTGATGGCCCATTGTGAAATCATCATACCTGATTGATGTACGGAAATATGGACATCGAAGCGACAGGTTCGACAAGTTGCAATGTCATAAGTATGCCTATCTGAAGTTTTGGAAGAGGGGTTTTAGGCTTTTTCGAGGGCCTCGCTGGGACCAGAGGCGTAGATTCGGAGTTTGAGGTGTCCATTCCGCTCGACTAGTAGTCTTGCGAGTGCAAGAAGGAGATGAAGCGCTTAGCGAACTACCTTGATAAGAACGTGGGCTGTATTTATGGCCTGTCGTGACTCAGGGATTGAAATATCATGATATTTAGTCCAAGACTCCGATCAGAAATGGCCCCAAGATTGGAAACGTCTAACTATAGTCTTGGTGTTTGGCAAGGGCGTTGGAAATAAACAACGTCCGTGACCCACGTAAATTCGTCTCCAACGGTCTTGCTTTCGTTATGATTGGGAAGTTATTCCTCAACTTGGCTACGCTCGCGCTCCTTCACGGTATGAATTTTACTCCTGACATCTCACACTACTCAAGTTGTTCTATAGCCGCATATTCCACGTACGAACGTGAGCATCATAGAGGCAGCCAGGATTTGAGTCTAGGGCTAAATTACACTTGCAGATTTGTCACTTTTGAAAACTTTGGGAAAGCCTGAAGGATCATTACCTCTGGATGTAAGTCAACTCATCACGTCGAGCAAAAACAAATAATAGTATGGAGTAGATTGTGTATGAAAGCATTCTTGGGCTCATCCTTGGGCTACTTGGAGCATCCTTGAATGCTCCACCATTGAAAGACATCACTTGGGCAAGTGAGATGAAGAAGCGGTGGGTGATGTTTCGAGTGTTGATCTACTTGCTGGAACACTGACCTCTTTTTTAGCACAATTGACGGAATGGATTCGCGGCTGGGATTCGCGCACTACAAGTCTCGCGGAAAGTTTTTATTTGCAAGTTCACATGATGGTAAAACATGAAACGTTGTCTATCGATTGTCCATCATATACACGACAAACGTTGCGCGGGTATATAACATAGCACTGAACAACATTGTAACTAGCCTCAGTCGTCATCATCCCCGCCAGATTTCTTCTTGTTTTTCCGTTTCTCTTTTCGGGCTTTCCTCTTATCCTCCTTTTCAGCAGCAGCATCCATCGCAAGAAAATCGCGGATCGAGGGTAATGCGGATGACTCTAACGGTTTGAGACGCAAAGATTCCTCTTCCTCTTCATCCACCTGAGGTGTATGGCTTGATGAAGGCAACTGAGGTGTAGTACTCTCCGTGGATGCTAGTGGTTGTATCGATCCTTCGTGATCGTGTTCATCTCCAAACCATCCTCTAGAACGAGCGGGTTCGGATGAAGCATGTAAATCATTGATATGTTGCTCCGATTCGGTCTTGTGGGGAGAATCTAGGCCACCTTCATCGCTGTCGTCATCCCCAGGAAAGCCTTCATAGTCACCAGCCCCCGCAAAAATATCCATGTTGTCATCGAGTGGAGATGGAGGCCTTTGGTCGACCTGTGAGGATACTTCGGCAACAGAAGTTGGCGCTACCGCTGGACGCTTAGCTTCCGGGTGAGGAATGGCGTTGGCCGGCTGAGGTGAACCCGAAATTCCCTCCACTTTCCTTTTCTTCCTCTTTTTGTCACGGCTTGCGCTATCTTCCTTGCTGCGCTTTTTGGTACCCTTGTCATCTTTCTGCCCTATTGGCTTGAAGCTGATTGGTTTGAATTTCCCTGCCTTCTTTGCTTTCTCAAGGTCACGGGCTCCATCTTCGAGAGCCTCCGCGGCGGTGTCGAGGGATTGCGGGCCCTTGCCGTTCCTTTTGGCCTTCAGCTCCTGGATGATGTCTTCGCGAGTCCTCTTCTTATGTGCCGTGGGCTCTGAGGAGGCTTCAATAAAAGCTTGCTCGAGGGTATCATCATCTTCGGTAGAAGCAGCTGCCCGAGCTTTGTTTTGCTCTAACAGGGATACATCTAAGCCCTTCACTAAAATTGTATGTTCGCTGTCTCCGCCAAGATACTGGCGCTGCTCGTCGACCTAGGGAATGTCAGTAGCAACATGGAAATACATGGAATAGCACACACAGTATCTTTATCGTCATTTGCAGTCCGCTGTTCGAAAACTTCGAGAACAGCTTCGACCTGCGCTCATTATTAGTGTCCTAAGCACAAAAAAAGATAGATGTACCTGAGCATAGTCACTTTTCCCGCCATCACGTCTCTCCGCGGCCCTATCACGGTATTTAGATTCAGACTTCTTCACTTTGCGTGGCTTGAATGTTGGCGCAGATGATCCCGAAGCTTTCCTGTTGATTGATTTACTACACGCATTTAAATTCAAGATATGGGACATGCTACCTCTGTAGAGATGCTCCCTGAGCTCCTTTATGTTGCGGAGTCGCACCGGGTATTCGAGGAGTCTGAAGAAGTTGCCTGAAAGAATCCTGTGTTGAGTATCAGAGATATGATAGCTTAATAGGTCATATATTGACTAACCTGATCCATAGCAAGGATAAAGGCGTTTCAGCTGACTTTACGGTTCGCTTCGAGTTTGATTCCGACGCTGTAACGCAGGCGTTGTTTGCACATGTTAGAATCAGAGGCCCGGAGTGTTTCAAGATTGTTGCCGTCGGTTGCAAGCGCTGACTAATTAGCGTCCCTTTTCCTTTTTTAAAATATCGACAACTCGTGAGTACTTGTCGCTCATTGTCAACCGTCTCTAGACTTTTTTTTTTCTATTCGAAAGGGGAGTCAGGAGGACAGGTACCACTGCCGGATATCGTTCCGACTGGAATTTTCGAGGGTCTTAAATAATTCAGCAATTTAGAAGGAACCTAGACCTCGCTCCAGACAAGTAGACCACCTTGGACTTAAACACCGTGTCCGTTTCTGTATCGAAGGCTTGGAAAGCAACCTGGATTTGCCGCTTTCATCGATTTAGTCATTTGGCATGTTTGTCCTTTGCTGTAGGACTCTTGGCACCCCCTGATCTGATTTAAATTAAAGCGGAGGGCATCTTAATGCTCATCCTGGGTCTCCGCGCGTTTCGTCCCACAATTCGAGTTTATAAGCCCTTCAGCTTTGCTTCACGCTCAATTCATACCAGAACCATGGCCACTCCCTGGACACCTAACCGATATCCAAATGCTCGTCGGTCCGACCATGTCGACGTCTACAAGAGCGAGAAACAAGGCGAAGTTCGCGTTCCTGATCCATATCAATGGCTCGAGCAACAGTCCCAGGAGACCGATCAGTGGACCACGGCGCAAGATCAATTTACTAGATCTCACTTAGATAAAAATCCTGCTCGAACCAAACTAGAGCATGAGATCAGAGCAAATACTGACTATGCTAAGGTCGGTTATCGTGACAGTTAGCCATTTTTTATTCTCACTTCTCTCAAGTTTTCTGCACCGTCGCTCAAATATGATGGCCGTTGGTACTGGTATTACAACAGCGGTCTCCAGCCTCAGTCAGGTGGGTTGAGACACCATGAACATGTTGCATGCCAATATCTAGTTTTACAGTGATTTGCCGTTCCAAGGACGCTAATCTCCCTGACGGGTCGGGGGAGGAGGGGCCAGGCGGAGAAGTTTACTTCGATGTAAGAGGCGAAATGTCCGTCTACTTTAGGCAGATAGTAATACTGACACATGACTACATAGCCCAATTTGTTGTCCACTGACGGCACTGCGGCCCTCTCTGTAACGGCATTCTCTCGCTCTGGCGAATACTTCGCCTATGGTATCTCGTTGTCGGTGCGTGACTATGCTATGTCGTTTGGGACTGGACGTTAATCTCCAGCTCATTCCAGGGAAGCGATTTTTATACAGTTTATGTGCGCCGTACAAGCGAACCTTTCACCGCGATTGGTGGGGAACTTAACGACCACCATGCGAAAAGGCTTGCGGAGGAGATTCGTTTCGTGAAATTTTCGTCCATCACTTGGACTCATGATTCTAAAGGTTTTTTCTACCAGGTAGGTTCTGAGTAATTTTCACCTTGTATCTGACCCCGAAGGTACTCTCCCCAGCGGTTTCCAAGCAGAGAGTCTCATGGTCTTGCAACGGAGGACAAAGCTGGCACAGAAACCACAGATGATAAGGATGCTATGCTCTACTACCACAAAATCGGAACTCCACAATGTTCGAGCTATCCGCATTTGGTTGTATCGCTGCTCTCTTGACTAATTAAACTATTCAGCACAAGACATCCTAGTCATGAAAGATGCCGAACACCCCGAATGGATGTGGGGTGCCTCGGTTTCGGAGGTAGATGGGAGATATCTGTTTCTTGATATCGTCCAAGACACTGGAAAGGTCTGCGCCCAACTCTTATCCTACCTCGCCGATTTACTTAATTATTCTGGGGCCTAGAAAAACATGCTATGGGTGGCCGATTTGCAAGAAAATGAAATTGGCCCAAACATGAAATGGGACAAGATTGTAAACGAGTTCGAATCGGAATACACGGTGTCAGTGGTGTCATTAATATTTGATGGAAACCACTTGACCTGCTGACACTGCATACCACTCTCCCATCAGCATTGCGAATGACGGGACTAAACTATACCTACGGACAAATGAGAATGCGCCTCAATATCAAGTTATCACGATCGACCTCGCGGACCCATCGCGCCAGCACAAGGTCCACATACCGGAAGTCAAAGATGCATACTTAGATGACATTACTGCCGTGGGAAATGATAAACTGGCTGTTGTTTACAAGCGAAATGTAAGAGGAGCTGCCCCGCACGCTCCACTTTGCTGAAGCTGACGTCGTGGAGGACTACAGGTCATTGATGAATTATATCTCTACTCGATGGAGGGTAAACAGCTTACTCGGCTTGCTCCAGATTTCGTTGGCGCTGCAGAAGTCAACGGCCGCCGAGCACAGTCCCACTTTTTCGTGTTCCTGACTGGGTTTACCAATCCTGGGATTGTTACACGATACAATTTCGACGAACCAAGTGAAGACAAACGCTGGAGCATATACCGGTCAACAATAACGAAGGGGCTGGTACCGGATGAGTTCAGCGCTAAGCAAGTCTGGTACGAGAGCAAGGATGGTACGAAGGTGCCGATGTTCATCGTAAAGCACAAGTCAACAAAGTCCGATGGAACCGCACCTGCTATTCAATACGGTAAGATGTCATCGTCCGTTTTAATCAGTACTTGACACTGGATCAGGTTATGGTGGATTTAGTATATCACTTAGCCCCTCATTCAGTCCCACCATCCTGACTTTCATCAAGGCATACGGTGCTGTATATGCTTTGCCCAATATTCGCGGAGGAGGCGAGTTTGGCGAGGAATGGCATCTTGCTGGCACAAAAGAACGGAAGGTGCAAAGCTTGACTGCTGCCGAGGACCATGTCTAATGTTGCTGTAGATCAACGTCTTCGATGACTTCATTGCTGCTACGTAAGTGGAGTTCTCTAGCCATTGCAAGCTGACAATTTACGTGTGCAGTGAGTATCTTGTTAAAAACAAGATCGCTGCTCCCGGTAAGGTCGCCATCAACGGTGGATCCAATGGAGGCAGGTTACTCCGCCCGCCTATTTATTGCGATTCTCAGCCATGATTATAGGATTGCTCGTGGCCGCTTGCGTGAACATCGCCCCAGAGGGCACATTCGGGGCGGCCGTGGCCGAAGTTGGTGTGCTTGACCTCTTGAAGGTGAGGGTTATGTTTTTAGCAGTATCTATCCCTGCTCAACCATAAATCATATAGTTTGCTGATTTCACGATCGGTAAGAGCACAGTATATTGCAGAGTCTGACATCGGTCTAATGCCCTAGCCTACAGGCAAAGCGTGGACCTCCGACTACGGAAATCCACATGATCCGCATGACTTTGATTTCATCTATCCCATTTCACCCCTCCATAATGTCCCAACGGGCAAGAGCCTGCCTCCGTTGTTGCTTATGACTGCCGATCGTGCGTCGTCTTGTCTGAATCTTTGAATTTTAGCTGATCAAGTTATGTCAGATGATGACCGAGTTGTCCCCCTTCACTCGTTCAAACATGCTGCGACGTTGCAACACACACTTGCCCATAACCCTCATCCCCTTCTTATTCGCATCGATAAAAAAGCGGGACACGGCGCAGGTAAGGCTACTGAGAAGAGGTGTGTGCTTGTTATTCTGGGAAGTCTGAACATGTGACATAGTGGCTTTACAGGATCCAAGATGCGGCAGACAAGTGGGGTTTCGTGGCCCAGTCTCTTGGGCTAGAGTGGCAAGATTGATCCTGTCCAGCAAGGGCAATGGTGTAATACATGACGATGCGCTCATATATACCTATACACCATATCATCAGGAAACCGAAATTGATTTTTACGTATGCAGTATTCGGTACTGCTATCAACTCCACGATGTATAATCTTTTACATGGGCAATCTGCGGCGGAAGAAATTTCACTGGTGTTGTAGTCCTGGACAACCTTGTGAAAAAAAGAGGCAGTTATAAAATCTGCAATCAACGCCACAGCCTTCTCATGCTGACATTCAAATGTTTGGAACGTAATGCCATCGTGAGCGGCGGTCAGGTTTGGATCTTCGGGGGAATTTCTGTCTTGAGAACCCGACTTGACTTTTGCTTTGGGATTGGAGCTAGCAAAAAAAAAGTCAGTGTGATGACCTGATTAGCGACTCGGAGAATAGTAGGACATGCCGTTTGTGTTTTCCGTCACGTAAAACCGACGCAGAATCATTATGGCTTCTTCTCGAAGGTACCCACCGGTAGCCCGGTAGGACGGATGAACTGGATGCCTCACGCTAACGTGACTAGTCGAGCTTGGGGTCGAAAAATAGCAGTGCGACAACAGACCTCGCATTGACACCTAACACGCTCCCGCACCCGCCGAATTTCTCATTCTCACATCCGTAAAAGACTTCTTTGATGCCTAGCTGGCGAAGTGCGGACGCGCACATAATGCATGGTTCCACTGTGACATACAGTACAATATCTGCCAGGGGATAACGAGTGGACTCTGGTGCCAGCTCCATATCAGCGAGGATAAGATCGATAGCTTCGAGCTCGGCATGTCTAGAAGCCTGTAAAGCAGGAATTGGACCAGCAGATGTGACTAGATGACCGTATAGTTACATTTCTTAATTCATTGGTGCGATTCCTCGCACGTGCGATAATGCTGTTTTTCCGCACAAAAACGCAGCCCACCGGCACTTCGCTGTGTGCTAATGCTTCTTCTGCCTGGAGTGTGTTATGATCAAGTAGCACTCTGAACACCGATTCTCACCATTACCATTGCTTCTCTCATCCATTTTAGATGGATGAGCGCGATGCTCATCTGGGTTTGTTCATTGTTGTTATCTTCTTCCTCCATGATCTTCGGGAATTAGAAAGTTGAAGAAGTCTTGGACTCTTGTGTTCCGAAATCCGAGTCTGGCAGCAGCACCGGGATCAATCATAATAAAAGCTTCGCTGAGTTTAAAATTTAGTCATCACATGATTCATTTCACTAGCTAACTTGATTCCACCGCTCACACAGCTGGGGGGCGCGGTGAGGCTGCGCAATCTCCAATATTGAAATATTGATATCTTGTGAAGCACCGAGGCATATTCGAGGCGGCATTTCTTAGGTGAGATCAGTCTGATTCTCATTGTCATTATTGCTAACGTTTAGCACCAAGTTGCTTGCTGGCAACGCTCAAATGCTCTCTGCTCCACTCCTTAACCAAGAAAAATCGTCTGGTGCGACGAGCTATAAGACATCACCGTCGTTACCCCATGTCGCGCAGGACACTGGGGCCATGATAATGACTACCCGCATGGAAGATGGTACATTTGCTACCACAGAAGGCACACTGCACGTTTCGAAGCCATTCCGGTCAAGATCGACGAAGAAGCTTCGTGCAATGATCACATTTGAACCTAGGAAGACGCACTTTGACACCACGAATGAAGCATCGGGTACCAATGAGTTCCGGGTTCGTCTCTTGCTTTGTGAGTGTGTATGGTGGAAACTAATACGTCACTGGCCAGGGTTTCTTCACGCTTTTCTGGATGTCATTGTTTCTGTTCACATTACAGACTTATATCAGTAGCGTCGAAGCTAACGGTTATGCTCTGTCGTTCGCCTTCGCGGCAATGTTTTCACGGCACGCAGTCACGTTAGCACTGAGTGACTTGCTACTTGTTTCCATCACGATTTTATGTGTTCCGTTTGCCAAGGCAATTAGCAAGGGTTGGATCAGCTACTACTGGACGGGCGCCATTATACAACACGTATTCCAGACGTGTGTGCTGCTCATCACGGTCACGTGGACATTTCATAGGTGCGTGCCATGCCATCTCTCTGACTCGTGTTTTGACCGCTGAACACCCCTAGGCAATGGCCCTGGGTCCAATCCGGCTTCCTCACTCTCCACTCATTTGTGCGCCCATCATTTAGTGCTCTAAGTGCTTTACTAAGGGCGAGGGACAAAGGTCATGATTATGAAGATGTACTCTTACATTTCCGTGAACGGTTACCTCCAGTCGATTTTCAGGCGCTCCAACCACGTTCTCGCAGAGCTCAGTGGTGCTACAGCCCGTGTTGGAGGATTGGAGCAGGCATTGCGTGATGCAACGTCGAAGAGGGCGCAGGCGCAGGCGGCCTCGCGATCAGCCGAGACTCCGCTTGCCGATGTCACATCAACGCCGATGGAAACGTGCACCCCAGACGCGGAGGGAGTATTGATGAAGTCGTACACGGACGTGAAGACGGCTGCTGCACTGAGGCAACGGCTTGCTGCTGTCTCCAGCAGTTTGGATGAGAATGCGGAGTCTGAACGTGGTGCAGCTAATGGAAGCGGGCGCGGAAGTGATGAAGTTGAAGTCGCATGTATCCTTTCATACCACCCGGATGAGTCCGTCGCAGGTCTAGCGAAGGAATTCCTGGACTTGGACTCGGAGCTAGTGAGTACTGGCCCGGAACAAGTGCGTTGGCCCGACAACGTCACGTACCGGAATTTTGCGATCTACCAACTGATCCCGACCTTGGTATACGAGCTCGAATACCCAAGAACCGACAGGTACGTTGCAATCCACTTCAATGTTGCAACGTGAACTGATAAGGAGTTGCAGAATACGGCCGACGTACATTTTTGAAAAGACGGTTGCGTTCATGGGTTCATTTGCGCTGCTGTACACGGTTGTGGAGTGCTTCATCATACCGCTTACCCCTACGCCAGATCAATCGTTCTTCCGCTCCCTCCTTGATCTTGCATTGCCGTTCATGATTGCCTTTCTGCTTCTATTTTATATCATATTTGGTAAGTGTTGAGCTGGATCTAATAGGGTGGTCTTGAACTGACGAACCCCCAAGAATGCATATGTAATGGGTTCGCTGAGCTTTCCTAGTAAGGATGCTGCGCTTGTCACCTTCTGAGATGGCTGATGTGCCCTTTGTAGCTTTTCCGATCGCCTGTTCTATGAAGACTGGGTGAGACGTTTTGGGGACCTAACTGCATAGCGAGTGACTCAACGTTGTTTCATTCAGTGGAACTCCACCTCTTGGGAGGAATTCTCACGCAAATGGAACAAACCGGTGCATACTTTTCTTCTTCGGCATGTGTATGCTTCGACACGCGCTTCGTACGGCCTATCGCGCACCACAGCGATGTTCGTCACATTCTTTTTCAGCGCCATGGCGCACGAGTTAGTTATGGCGGTTGTAACAAAGAAGATTCGGTGAGATGCTCTATTTATTTTTATTTCTTTTCATTATGATACTGATTAGCGGGCGTAGCATGTACCTGTTCCTGATGCAACTCATTCAGATCCCATTGATCTTAGTGTCCAGAGCACCAGTTATCCAGCGCAACAAGCTCATGGGGAATGTGGTGTTTTGGCTGGGACTCTATGCTGGCTTCCCACTGCTTTGCGTTGCGTATGTTGCATATTAAGGATGTGATGTAGGAGAAGGAGATGAGTCTATACACGATCAGCAGGTAACCGACACGAAAATGATAAAGCTTTACAAAGTTTTGTCTAGCATGAAATTTATATAATATCTATTAGAAATGTACTCTACTTGAGGAATATTTATATACCTTGACTAAGTTGGATGAGAACTGCCTGAAGCACAACCATGGCAGCCTGCTTGCAAAGTATGACAAATGTCTGCAAGGCCGCCAGGCTTCGGACACAAGTTATGAGTAAGCCAAGGGTGCCGATCGATTACCAGCAATTTGTCACCAAAATAGAATCAATATTTGTTGAATATATACAATCCGGTGGATTTTCGATCTGACCTTGCCAAGAAACATTGTCTCGCCGATTTCGTCACTCGGACAGAATCAGATAGGAAGAATCATCATTTGGAGTTATCATGACAGTTTCGACTTCGATACCCTGAATTACCACACATGTAATTTAATGGTACTAGTATGCAGCACGCTCTGAACTCTGATAACATTCAATAAGCTGCGGGCGGAGGGACTTTGAGTGAACGAGTTCAGGTATATAGTCATACGAAAGGGTTGGCGTATGACTATACTTGATAATTCTTCCTTTCACAATGTGGAAGTTATTGGAACTACTGAATCCGGGGTGCTGCTCAGTGTGCAGGCAAAAGTCTTGCCATCGATAGCGGCCGCGTCCGCGTCAGGCCTCACAACGATCCATGATAACGCAGTGACTGATCGTTGATAGTATCGCGCGTCACGATGCAGCTACATACTAGGTACGTAGGAAATTGTTGTGAAACGACGAAAGCAATCGATAATCAATTACAGTGATCTCCAAGACGTGGCATAGTAGTCGGGACGTGTTATGTCGCAGTTGCCAAACGGTAATTTGCAACTGCTGCATAAGCGCAGTCGAAGCCTCGGCATCATGCATGGATGGCACTCGTATTCGTACAGCAGTCACTGCGTTACTATTATGGGTATCACGCGGCAGGTCCCCGACTCCCATTTTCACATGATACTTATCTTGGGCTAACACTGCACGAGATGAACAGATCAGTGACAAGCCTCGTGTCATGAATCATGCGTATCGCAGAATCATCCGCCAGACCTTGAATCTTCAATAGGTACAAGCGTATCCTCCAAGTTGTGAGTATGGGAGTTTGCAGGTGCAGAATGCGATTTTGCGTCCTGCAGGACGGATACCTATACGCACAGCATCTTGACATTAGTAATGGGAACTTTTTTTTGGCGTTTGACAAAAGCCCTCCCTAGCTCTTCTCTCACTAACGTGGGAGTCGGGGACTTACTTATGTATCATAGGGAAGGTGTGGCTTATCATTTCCAAGAACCAAGAAAAGAAACGTGTTGTGCTTGTTCCGTTTGGGCACACACCTGGCATACTGAAATAGTAAGTTCAACTAAATCTTCGCACTCTAACAGAGTAATCATACCAGCATGTCGTCGCCAGTACTTATCAGATTCGTTTGAGTTCACGGCATCACGGGTCAAATGGCGGTTTAAATTGTACCCTGGACGTCGGTCAACATTGAAGGTCTCTGCGACCGTTCGTCGGCGTAGCGCTACTATCGGACTCCGATATCACGTACAGTGATTGTCATGGCAGGTCACCGGCTCTCCCGTAATCACGAGTCCCATGGCTATGTGTTATACTTATAGGGATGCTGCTGGGGTCTTGCCGTGTTCTTGCTATCGTAAAATATATCGGAAGCCGAATAAAATACAAGCGCTGTGCAGGGCCCAGACGCTTTATGAAAAGAATAACCAGGGTCCAGAGCGAACTGTGGCACTTTGAGGGGTGCATTAGGCCAATGAAATGGAAGAGTTTCACGTGGGGAGTTTACCCTCCAGGAAGGTGAGATCGCAGTAGATAGACAGGCGCTAGGGGCATTCCGCGATAGGTGATGCTGCCTTTATAATTACGAGACCCGTGGCAGATCGAGGCAAATGCAAACCTGTACTAGGTCCCTTGGGTGCCTCACGGCAAGGGCGGATTCCGACCGAAACAAAAGCGGCTAAGTTTGAACGAAGAAACCCGAGTGCCCTTACGAGTGCCTACTCGGGTCGCGAACCGTGCCGGCTCGGGTATAAGAAGGGAAATTTCAAGCTAGGGTGATTATGAAACAGTATTTTGGATTATCGCCAGGAGTTTAAGAAGACCTACAGAATTGTGGAGACAATTGGTGAGTCTGAGACATCCGACGGTCTATTGTGACATCACTAATAAAGCGGCCACGTCCAGAACGCATTGTCAGCTGGTGTGCTGCAACGTGTAAAGCGAATCTTTAGCAGGCATTAAAAGGCAGGTCATCCGTCTGTCATTTGCCCTTCCATCTCTAAACATCCTTCAGTGCTATCATCCAAGCCTAAAGCATCAAGAATATTCGCAATTATACTTCAGCATCACCCAGGTTCTCGACAATGCAGGTCAAGTCCATCAAAACGTTTGTAAAAGACGTCAAGAGAAGGCTTTCCCAGAAACATAAGCGAAAATCATCAGCCGCGACGACGACAACAACCACTACATCGAACTCCTCTGCGCCATCCACACCTTCTGCTCACCACTCTCCTCTGTACAATGATCATCATCCACCGAACACAATCATTACACCATCCAGCCCTCGCAGTAGGTCAAGCAGTGAAACCTTGGGCTCTCGCCAGTCTTCGGACGTCATCGATATCAGCTCGAAGCACTCGAGAACACCCTCGGAAGATATGATGTCTGCTGAAACGCATGGAACGGATGACAGCGGTACCTTTGTCACCGCCGACTGGGGTCTTGCTTCCCCCCATGTGCGCACTAAATCCCTCGGCCGAAATAGTTCGGTTGCACCAGCATCTATCGCAGAATCAGCCACTTCTTCCCACCCTTCCCAGAGCTCCCTCTACGCTTCTGCCCAGTCCATGCATCTGGATTCCGTCGATCGCCCCTCACAATTGCTTCAGACTTTACCTGAGGATCGTGGGGAGAGTCCAGGTACACCATCACAATCACAAGTGTTGGAACCTGAGGTACCGGACCCGTTCATAGTTGAAGGCTCGGAGGGTGCCTCATCCGAAGGCGAGGATGCCTCATCTGACGTTCAGGGTGCTTCACCTGAGGGTGAAAGTCTTCCCCCTGCAGATGAAGAGATTGCGCTCGCACAATCAGCACTTCTTACACCATCCGAAATTCCCCCTTCGATGCCTTCCCCCAACGTCAACAAAGACGTACCCCCGCCTCCCGTGAGCGATGCCGAGTCTGAGGCACCCGAATTGTATCTTCCTGGGCTCACCATGCCTACTATGTTCTTACCCATCCCAAACGTACGCCTCTCTTTATCTTACACTCTCACCTGGTGGTTCCATCGACGCCCACCATTGATGTATGTCCCATGTACTATTAGACGGACCCTCTAAATATTCTCCTCACGAAATATGTATCCCCGCTTGAGAAGCGTCCTGTACGAGATGTCACTGGCGAATGGCAAGATTCTGATTTTCACTCGATGGTTGTGAGTATGAGTGTACGCCTTGTGCTAATCCAAGATCTCAATGAGTGTGCCCCGGATATCAGATGTCAAACAGCTGGCGTGCGCTTGCCAGAATGGCGCGAGATCGTCTAGTAACTTGTAATCCTGAGGACCTCATTCGTGTTCTCGATGTAAGCACACAACGGTCATGCACCCTGTGACTTCAAGTCAGCTTCTTTCAACAGCTCTGGTCTCTGCGCCTATCAAGCCTCGCTCGCCTCCGCCTATACAACCAAACGTCCGCTGAGTGCACCAACCTTTTCGCAGTGCTCAATGCCACAGAGCCCCCGTCCGCCCGAGCATACCTATTCGACCGCGTCCTCCCCTTCGAGCTCGAGGTCATGCACGCACGCCTTAAATACTGGGCAGGCGACCCCATGGGCTATCTGGACATTCTTTACGCTTTGCTTAAGAAGTGTAAGCTTCAAGCCAAGAGTTCGAAAGCCGAGGGGGACGACTCCAGCTTGTCGATGTGGCTTGAGCGCGCTGCACGGATGTGCCTGATCATCGCGTCACAAATGATCGAGATGAAGGCATGCATGTCTTTCTATACCTCGATAGGCGAGCTAATGCCCTTGTGTGCAGGACTTCACTGCTGCAACGAAACTCTTGGAGCCACTGTTCGTACAACGTACTGGACAACAACCCTCCCCTGCCATTCAGTCTGCCGTGGGTCGCATTTACTTGCAGAGTGGTTACCTCACACAGGCTGCGGCCCACTTTACCGCCGTGGAGGGCGACGCTAGCGTCCCACAGACACTCAAAGATATGAATGCTGCTTTGCTCGCGTGCGCTGAGGGAAACTGGACGCGGGCGGATGAACTTCTCCGAGCTCTCGTACAGGCAGAGCCGGATAACTTTGTGGTGAGTACTTTACTCTGGTTGTTTGCTTACAATTTATGATTACACACTCAGGCGATCAATAATCTGTCTGTGGCTCTTCTGAGTCAGGGAAAGCTTAAGGAGGTGAATATTCTCTGACCTCTATCATGGTTTCGTGTTCGACGGGGCTTTTCCAGAGTATCGAAGTCCTCGAGGCTGCACTGCAGAGCTCCCCATCGGCCGTTGTGGTAGCAGAACCGTACCTCTTCAATCTTTGTGCGTTCATCATCGCGTTGTAGAAAATTTTGAATACTGAAGCCTTGACAGCGACACTCTACGAGCTTCACTCAGCCACAGCTGTAGAGAAGAAACGCGACCTTTTGATTGAGGTGGCGAAGTGGAGTGGAGATGGACTGAAGACGACATGCTTGAAGATGCCGTCTACATGACAGGTTGTGTCGTGATCTCTTGGGCTTGTACCGTATGAATGGAATGAACCGGTTTTGTTCCTTTAAACTGACTGTACACTCCCTGCCATCCCAGTCCAGTCAAGAAACCTCTCGCACGGGTGCCACCATGTACGTAAGTATTTGGAGGTCTATGAGCACAAGAGCCCCATCACTCACATACCGGGTAAGTGTGCACAAAAAAATGCATGAACGAAGATAACAAGTGGTGGGGGTCCCGTTTCCTGGAGTGCTGACGAGTTACTGACGCGCACTTCGTCGCAGAGGGACACTCGTGCCACACACTTCGGACGAGGTATTCTGGGTGGCCTGCATCGACGGTGCGCTTGTTCTGTGTTGGTGACCTGGACCGTTCAGCTGCTGGACGGACTCTTGTGGCCCTGCTCCCACTACTCACCCGGAGCGCATGGAATGAGTCCCTCCAACGCTTGCTTGCGCGTACGTTTCGTATCTCGTTCCCTTTTATTCAATGCAAGTCTTGGTTATTTGTCCGGTCTTGCCGTCGAGTTATCACGATATTTGACAGTTTCGTGAAAATTACATCTTCAGTACACTTACAGACACCCATCTGGCCAGCTGATAGTTCTTTGTCGTTTTTCGCCGCCTCCCAACGAATGCGACTGGTGCTGGGGGTCCCGCCACCAGCAACATAGGAAACCCCTATTGTTGACAATCACATTCGTCGCAGCCATTCATGTCAGAGACTCAGGAAGCTTACATTTCTCGGGCACAATTCAATAATCAATACCATGATATCGTCCTCCGCTCCGCCGATGGTGTCGACTTTCATCATTTCAAGCTCATCCTGTCGCTAGTTTCACCCAACATGTTCACGTTACCGCAGAACAAATCAGAACTAGCTGTACCTGTCGTCTCAGTAACTGAGCCTCAGCACAATCCTCTACCCACTGCTTCTGCTTTCTTACCCGTCCGCCGGTGCTGATCCGATTTTCAACAGCATCCATGACGCGAGGGCGGTGTTGGAAGCAGCCAGGAAGTATGAGATGGACGTGATTATCTACCGTATAGGAGATCTCATCGCTACTCAGTTCCTGCCAGCACATCCACTCGGTGTCTATGCTGTGTCTTGTTTGGCTGGATTCCAGCATCATGCTCGGACAGCCGCTGCTCGGAGCCTTGAGATCAAAGGACTAGGACGGCCAAGCTTTGGGTTTGCCTGCCATCAGTGCCTTCGATTACCATAGGCTCCTCAAATCCCATTATGAATGCGGCGTTGCTGATCAAGCAGTTGGAAAATCTCTTGAATGGCTGCCGTCGTCGACCCCATATATCGAGTGCATGCAGATGTGGCAATGCGTTGCTTGCGGAAGAGGCGCATTTGGCAGGCCTGCAATCCAAATCGCCAGTTTTGGAAAGTTGACGGTTACCCCGTGGTTTGAAGAGTACCTAGTTGCGAGTAGAAAGGAGTTGATCAAAAGGCCTTGCGAGTTAACACTATTGGAGTCTGCATCTTACGATCGCGCCATCGCCAAAGCACGCGGCTGCTTGGCTTGTCAACTTGTGGCTCACTACGAATTGAATACATTCCGTACCTTTTACATCAAAAGGTCATTGCAAAGGTGAGTTCACTGACCATGATCACTTCAAATCTCACGTGAACACCGTAGGTGAATCTGGCTTCTTGACTTATCAGATTTGTTGTTACTGTATGTTTGTGTGCCATCAGACGGATATCCCGACATTTCTTAAAGCGGTCACGGTTGTTTATTAACGTTTATTTCTGAAGCTTAACATCCTGGGATTAGCTAATGATGGCAACGAGCCTACTCAGTTATGTTCCCCGCGGAACCGCAGCAGTCATGGTCAAGCTTTGACTCAAGTGCTTCATGAATCATGCTCCTGAACTTATGGATCATCTCTGATAGCATCAGCATAGCTATTCTTGCTATCATTTCCCTGTACTAGCGCGGACTCTCAAATTTCGATGTTTATTACTTACCTTGCAGCGCCTGATCACAAATCACGCTCTCCCCTCCCACTGAGACCAATCGTAACAAGATGAGCGACTTCGATGTCCAGGGCTCTGAGACAGAAACATCCCCCCTTCTGCACGAAACCCCGCAGAAGAAGCAAAAGACTCCCCTTCCAAAACTGCAGATCGGTATCTTGATGCTTGTCCTATTGGCGGAACCCATTGCTTCCATGTCGATATACCCGTACATCAATCAGGTATAATATCAAAAGCATTTTCAGGTGTTTAAATTTGAACGTTGATCACAGTTGATTCGAGAACTAGATATCACTGGTGGTAACGATGCAAGGGTCGGTTATTACGCTGGAATTATAGTAGGTAGTGTCATCTAAGCAAACACATAAACTTATGTGACGCCGGTGATACCAGGAGTCACTTTTCTTTATCACACAATCACTGACGGTATTGAAGTGGAGCCGTCTTTCTGATCGCATCGGACGTAAACCTGTCCTCATGATCGGTTTATTTGGAATGGGCCTCTCAATACTTTGCTTCGGTCTCTCGACCTCCTTCTGGACTCTTGTCGTCAGGTCGGTCATTTTCATTTGTGTACGGCGTGCGTGATTGAATGTTCCCATACAATGGGTCAAATAGTCGTTCTATCTGTGGAATGCTGAATGGCAATAGCGGAGTCATGAAAAGTATGATGGGCGAACTCACGGATTCGACCAACATGGCGCAAGGATTTGCTCTCATACCTATCACATGGTGCTTTGGGGGTTTCTTTGGGTCAGTCTTTTTCTGAATAAAAACTCGTGCTGAGAGTGTTGCAGCTTCGTTATGGGGGGAACTCTAGCCCGTCCTCAAGACCGTTGGCCAAATCTCTTTGCTGGACAATTCTGGGCAAAATATCCGTATTTCTTGCCCTGCGCTATTGCTGCATCAGTTGTTTTCGTATCGTTCATCTTCGTATTTCTCCTGGAAGAGGCAAGTCAGACTCGAGATCGATATCCGAGTCACAAATATTGACCCTCTTTCAGACATTAGCGACTAAGCGCAAGCGCAATATACCTAGCGCTACTACAGGCGATCAACCGTTGGAAGAATACAGGAGCAATGAATCACCCTCGGAGAATATGGCCAATGCCCCTCTACGTTCGCTGCTCACTCGTAGCATCGTAATTCCCCTCGCAAATCAAGCTTGTCTTGCGTTTCTCGACATCTGTATCTTCGCTCTCATGCCCTTGTTTTATTCCACTCCTAACTACCTCGGCGGACTAGGATTCGCACCCCAAACGCTTGGGTCATGGTTGGGGCTATTCGGCATCATCGACGGTTTATTCCAGGCACTGTTCTTCGCCAAGGTCGTTGACTGGCTAGGTCCCAAACGTACCTTTTACATCGGTATATCGTGTTTTATACCCATCATGGTCATGTTTCCAGTCATGTCATGGCTCGTCTTCTCCAGAGGCGTTGATCACATAGTCACGAACGCGCTGCTGTGTCAGTTTGTCCTGATAGTAACATGGGACATGTCTATAGGTAAGAATTCTGCTATCGCGCGCGTCTCTATCGTAGGCTCACTCACAACCAGCGAGTATATTCATGTTTGTCACTGCATCAGCACCTACGAAAAATGTCCTGGGCGCGGTCAATGGCATGGGTCAAATGACATTATCAATCGCACACGCAGTCGGTCCCATGTTCGCCACGTCCATTTTCGCGTTCTCGAAGGATCACAATATTTTGGGTGGTCACGCGGTATATGTTGTTCTGTCCATACCTGCGGTTGGGATGTTGTGGTTAGCGTCTTATCTACCCGAGGAATTGCAGAATAGGGATGAGGATGACTGAAAATTTGCCTTGCGAGTAATTCATACTGTAGAGGAACGAATGAACTAGTATATGGCTGTGCTCTTAGGAAACCTCGCATGTCATCCACGAATGTACATAAATGATACAAGCCCTTGTCATTGATTACTTCTTCTTTCATCTCATTCTACACGAATCTTTTTCTCGAAAACATGATGCACGTGGTGGTAGGGGGATATGCAAGGAGCGTGAATAAGGTGGAGAGGGAAGGAGGGGCCCCAAGGATGAGAAACAAGTCCCGAAAACACAAACAGGGTAATACGCAGTTGTATGTACGTGGTATCTGGTTCGTATCGTAAGCAAGATGGATAAAAACGAGCGCCCACAGTAATATGGTAGTGTAGTGTAAGAAAGGAGTCCGTGCGTAATACGGTGTCTTGGGCGCTTGTACACTGCTGACTTGTCCTCTCTTGCCGAAAGAATATGGGTGGGGGTAGAAACGATTTATGCTGCGCTATACAAGAACAGGTTGTTCGTCGCAGCAATCTAATTATAAAATGTCAGCACACAGACTGGAGCGTAGGAGCGTAGATATAAAGCAGGAAAAATCGGCAGCCCAAAAAATAACAGCGCAAAACATGAACTATATGCAAAATGTTACACTCACAGCAATCGTGTTCTCCCGTGGATGCCAGCTAGCATGCAAGATCTTCTTGTTAAAGTCAAGTGTATCCGTTTGCATTGCGTCCCGCAGTCCGCCGGGCCGCGGGCCGTTCTTGAGCCCGTTCTTGCCAGCAGGTGCACCGATCTTCTTGGCCTTGAAAGCAGACTTGTCCGCTTGCAACACGACATCATTCGGCGAGTCGGTGTCAAATATGCGGAAGAAGTTGTGGTACGAGCCCGTTAGCACGTGTCTAGGTTGCAATTCATTTAGTAATGGTTCGGAAGATAGCAAGGGATTGATTGGAGAACGATGGAGCAGAATATACATAAAGGTACAGGGGCAAGGGCACGATGGGAACGAATACGTACTTATCATCGCCACTCCATACACACTCAAACTTATCAAAAATGCAGTCGTTCTCATACAGATCGCAAAGCTTGCCGCGGAGATGGTCGTGAATAGGAATAGTCTTCACAGGGCGCGACTCCATGTTAATGTCCCAGATCTTAAGGGAGAGATAGTCGCGCGACAAGATATACCGCCCGTCGTGACTGAACTTGACATCAGATATAGAAGAGATGATCTCGGAGAAGAAGGATCGGGATGTTGGGTCCTCTTCTTCTTCGAAGCCTGCACGTCATTCGATGTGAGGGGCAGAGGGTCTAAAGGTTCAAGTGAGGTACGCACATTTTGCATGGCGGTCGCATAGTGCGGAGTCGCGCATATCTGCGAGCTTGATATTACTTTTTGAGCTCGAGTACATGAAAAGGTTGCATTGCTGAGGGTGGAATTCGGCTGCGGTGATCACTTCTGTGAGTTCTTCCATATTCACAGGTTTGATATCCACGATGTCTGTTGGTCATGAGCGTCTGTTCTAGATCAGGGTGGTAGGGGAGACTTACTAAAACTCTGATCACTGATGCCGAGGTTCCAGAGGTTAATGCGTAGATCGTCTGCGGAGATGTAGGTTTCCTGGTCGGAATTGACAGATATGGAATGGATGTGGTAGGCATGGGCATTGGCGTAGACTTTACGTGGGACTGCGGCGATGATGTTGTCCTGTGGCTGCATGCGGGGGAGCTTGAGATGGGAGACAAGACTTGGGGGTGGAAGAGCACGATGACCATCGAGGTGGTTTGACTCTGAGACTACACGGATACTCTTCTCAAATATTTTCCAAAGCTTGATTGTCTTGTCTGTGTGTGGGATTAGTCAGAAGTGCTGGGAGGAAAAGGGGTGGCAGACCGTTGGTAGAAAGCAAGAAGTGGGCGGTATTCTGCCGTCTACACCACTTGATCTTGTTGATCTTCTCCTCGATTTCAAGAGACTTCAGATAATCGAATTCGGGCTCATGTGACTGGAACTCTGTGTAAAACTTGTACTCGCAGCCTCTTTTCTAACGATCGCGTGGCATAATCAGGGTTTTAATACGAGAACGATAGAATTAAGACGATACTCACAGACTCATTGCGCTCAAAGAGAACGACACGACCACCTTTGTCGCCTGTGGCGAGGTAATTTCCAGTTGCATCAAACTCGACGGTGGATATGATGTCGGCTGCGGTATCCCATCGATGCGGGTCAGTTGAACCAGAGAGTCGATCAGAGGGGGTGCACGGACCTTCTGTGATGTCGTCCACTTCACCCTTGTCACCGAAGCATTGTGCAAATCGCCAGCTACCAGAGCCTGATGGGTCGATGTCCATGATTGTAGTATAGCTAGAGGGGGTTCGCTGGGATTGTTATAACAGTAGTTTAGAATTGATTTTTTGATCTAATTCTGATTTGTACCGCAAGATGAAAGATGACTAGATTGATGATTGGTACGACTGTAAAGGTTTAGGGTAGCGTGCTCGTACAATGCTAACTTGAAGCCAAGTGGATGAGATGAGCCCTTTTGTTGTGCTATTGTTTGGTCACACCGCACTCCCGGCTTGCACCGTAACGTTCAACACTCAAAACAATCTTTAATCCAACAATGCCTATTGCACCAATCACTGGCAAGCTCAGAAAGAGACTCTGGCTCGACCTTTCTGTCGCCCTTGGTCTCGGCGTCTCATCTGCTTATGCTTATTGGTAAGTAGTTTGTTTTTCGGCTTCTCAAATCATGCTCATATGTGAATAGGTATGGCGTACACCTCAAGTCTGGTACGTCTGGGTTGTCGCAGCTCCTTGTTCGCTAACACTGACTTGCTGTAGTACAAAGGCAGGAGGAGTTTTATTTCAAGCTGGAGCGGGCAAAAGTGCAGCAGTCGCAGTGATGAGCGCGCTTTAGTGTACACCGAACCTCTGTCACCACACAAATAGACTGCGTCCACCTGGATCTTTATAGAAGGAACGACACTACCTAGGAGAGACACTTTACTTGCATATGGTTTAAATCTGTTGTTCTGGTGCATGACCGAGTGTGCGCCATTCTGGGGACCAATATTGTTCGCATATCGCAGTATCGGGGAAGTCTGGCGCGTAAACTATCCTGAGGCTTCAACCTTTGTTCTTCCGCGAAATCGGCATCGCCTGTGGTGGAAAACAGACCTGGCGAGTGACACACGTTCGCTTTGCTCAACTTTGATTGCGTGAACATAGAAAGCATGCACCCGCTGCGTACTACCGCACAAAGGGGATTGCCTGTATGAATGAAAAAGCCGACTAAAAATGTATCAAAGGTCTACAAAGTAAATAAAATGTCTGGCAACAATTGAAAAGCATCCTCCTGATAAAAATGACGGGCAGATGCATCTCTTGAGCCACGATACTACGTACGAATCTCGTTTTCGCCGTGTTGTTTAACGCCGTTGCCACGAGATATCAATGTGCGAGACGTAGATAATCACGGCAGTTCATGCACACAAGATGTCCCCGTCGTCGAGCTTTTTCAACAGAGAGTAGAAAAATCACACGAAGACGAGAGCATCATGCCATCAGGACACACGCGCAGCAAAGTTTTGGAGATAATAAGCACTGCCAGTGTTTGCATTTATTTGTTCTGCTGATATAATCGCCTATTGGTCCAGCATGTTGTAGTACCAACCTTAGCCTAATTATTCGCAACTCACAGCGCGCAGGATGAGTGCTAGAAGCACCCACAAGGGGTTCGGCTCATCGCACGCTATCCCTCCTAATCCTACCTTTATTGACTTCCCAAGATCTGACGGCGACCCAAGCAACTGGCCCACAAACACTACCCCCCAAATCGACAGCGAGGGTCATGTAAACTACATGCGACAGGCTGGCCTTGATGAATCGTTATCAATCAAATGGCGCGTCGAAGTCGGTGCAGCCCTTTCCTCAAAGCTCAACATGGCTCGTGAGTGCTCACTTCTCGTGTCCTGGGCCACCGATCATTTATCTCTTTCTTTCAACAGAGGGCAACTATGTTTTGCAAGGATGGCCTACGGGCTATCAGATGTTCGATCACAACAAAGGCCCAAAAGATAGCCCTCGTCATGACGCCTATCTTATAGGTGAGCTGTGCCTCCCCATTGGCGCGATCAATCGGCGTTTACTATCAAAATGCTAGGTTCCACCTATGCCAAACGCTTCCGCTCTGTCCCAGAATTTATTCCCCACGCCTTATGGCTGCTTTCGGACCCCACGCTTGACCGCAGTAACTGCAATTGCAAATATTGCAATAAAAAACCCCAACGTGAAATCACTGCTTCCATGGGCCTTCTTCCAAAGCGCGGCGGCTCCACGCCTTCTGCCGCAAACACACCCACACGGACAGTTCAGCCCCCTAGATTAAAACGCCAGCCTCAGCAACCTAAGGAGAGACCCGTTCGAGATCAAGAGAAAATACCACGCGACAAAGAAAGATTTAGACCGTACGTCGGTGTGCGTCGCATGCCGAAACCTGTCAAGCAGCCTGCACCAAAACAAAGCATGCTCAGGGAGCGCAACGCCGATTTGAGCTGTGCCTATGGTCCCGAAGTCAAAGTTCGTCGATGGTTCCGTGATGGTGAACTCCTTTGGTGCGCGTTGAACACCCCGATCGATGGTCCCAGCGGCCCGGGCGGCGACGATTCCATCTTTTTCTGGCCAGGTCTCGTCGAGGAGACAAGAATGAAGCCTACGCCTATTCCAAAGGATACAGATATGGATATCCTTGATGGAGCATCAAACGGCCACCCGACCTCGAACGTTGACTCATCCAATGGTGATGAAGAAGTCCCTTGGGTCATACGGCACGACCTTTCTTACAAAATGAAACTCCTTGGTATCTCCCAATCATTGTATATTTCAGACCAACTTGTTCTTCCGTATCAATCAGTCGCCCCTTCAGACGAGCTTATCCAAGCTATTCATGCAGTATCTTATGAGGACCTCGACCCAGACCCCGCACGCACTTTTGCATTCAATCCCTATTCCACCTCTTCGGAAGTTACCTTTGCAAAGGCCGCAGCCCCGTACGGCATTGCGCTGCAGATCGGCGCGAATATTTCTGGGTATTGGACACCCACGGACGACTGGGAGTTCAAATTCAGCATCGAATACCCCAATTCCGGCCCACCACGATCAGTTAGCACATTCCAAAGTCTCGATTCAGTGATGAACTCGAGTATGGCACATAATGCTAACCTCGCCTCGTCCCTGGCGACGCCCTCCGGCCCAGGCTCTCACACGCCTAGTATCTCTGCACCGTTACCTCCACTGGCACTGGCCCAGACGATCGTGCAGACACGCTACCAGGGCCTGTGGTGGGGTGCAGAGCGTATATGGACAGACGAGCTTATCCGGCTCAAATTTTCGCGAGGCCAGATCGCTCCCGAAGGAAATGACCTTATCAATGCACCTGCTGGTCCAAGCAGGAAGGCGCAGGAGTACGCGCGGTCTATGGGCGGCCAGGTCGGTGGTGCTGAGGGCCGGGGCGTGTTCATGCGCCTCGAAGGATTGTTTGTTGCTGATCCGCCCAGCGGGAGAGGATCCAAAGTCTGCCATGCAGTAGGGACGCTTTATGAACTCGTGGATGAAGACTGGGAGGAAGAATGGGACGGTCGGGAGATGGTAGTTGACAAAGGAAAGGGTAAGGCGATCGAGAATGGCAATTCAAACATGGATAGGTTACTTGAGGTGGATGGTGTACCATCTGGAATTTCATTCATGAATGGTCCATCCCCGCTGAAACCGCCCCCACTCGCAAACCCAGATCCAGCGGTTTCCATTGAAAGCACGACGACAGATGTTCTTTCGCACAGCAACATAGCTGGCGCTTCCACTTCCGCATCTACCGTACCACAACGTGATGCGAACAACGCACTCTCGCATCCGGTTCTCAATACCTTCCCACTGCCAAAGGCCCCCGATGGATTTAAATTCCGTCCCATCCTGAAGCCGGGTCATGAGATTGTCGTGGATCTGACGTGGATCGCGGGGCGGTATTACCCAGGGCTTCTCGAGCACCGGTTGCTTGACAGGCACGTCGAACGCGCGCTTGTTGCTGGTGGAACGCAATTGTGGGCTCTCGAGGGTTTGACGGCTGGGTGCTATAATGCGATGGACCCGACGAAGTGGAAGCCCACTCGCACGGCGATGGTGCGGGAGGCAAGCCATGATGCGCGGGTGGGGCTTGAGGAACACTGGAAGAACAAGGAGAAGGAGCGTCAGGAGGCGAAGCTGCTGGAGGGGACATTGTTGCCGCCGCTGCCGCCATCAGGAATGGATAGTGACGAGGGGGGATCTGGGCTAGGTGAAAGTTAAGGCGATCCCGCCCCAGGATCAAACGATAACGGGAAAAGTTTTGTCAACGGCAAAGAGGAGAGAATGGAAATAAGAGTAACGGAGGATGGGATGCTGGAGGAGGTTGCGATGGTGGTTGATTAGTGAGTTGGCGGCTGTCTTCCATATCTGTGTCCCTTGCATGCCATCTAAGTCCTGCTAATGTTTTGTTTGCACTGTTATCATGGAATGTACTATATGTGAAGAGTCCGGCGTCACTCGCCTAGTACTCTCGACTCCGCATAATCACTCACTTATAAGTCTTTGAAGGCTCCAACAAATTGTAGGTGGTCAACTTGTTGATTGTAGCATGGCTTCGTGCGCTGTGCACCCCGAATACTCCTGACAGCAAGCTGCTTGCAGTGTAACGCACAGTTAAGCAGTTTGTCCCAAGCAACGCACAGCCTCAAGATCGGAAATCGGACCCACAACTCCAACAACTCCTCAACAACTGCAACTTCATAAAACTGTTGTTCCGATATATCGCACGCACGAGAAGTACTAGAGCAAGTGTCTGGTGACGTTATCTCTGCAGACAAGGGAATAAGAATAGACCACAGAGCGGTGACCAGCGAAGCCCATATCGCCTGACTTGAGCTGGCACATACGTCCACGCTTTGACTGAACCAATCATTGCAAAGACTCCCTGCTACTCAGATAAATCAACAAGATGTAGTTACATATCGTATGTATTGTCCACCCAGATAAGGCTTCGCCCCGCCGGACAATAAACAAGAGTTCAAGAAAAAACCGAATACTAGGCCCTAGTCCAATAGTCTTTACGTTTGTGTCTGGACAAAGCCAATACCTTGAGCGACATACACTGAAAATCTGATAGCAATGAGACACTGACGCCAATACCAAGATAGCCAAATTTTGTAGTTTAAACCGCGCTTTTGCATCTTCCAATCTAGCCCAACCATGGAACTCTTGAATACCGGCAGCACATCTGGCAGCTTGAGTTTCATGCAGCCATGAAAGAGCCGACCTAACAATCGAGATCCATCAGTACAATGGAAAAATTGCGCACCACCGCAACAAGGGTGTATAAACCTTACACACCATGCTAATCAAGACATCCCTCAAAGACATGGGGTTGTTGGTCGCATGTGAACCGAGTAGGTGGAATCTAGAGTTGATCAAAGATCGCAATGAGGTTCGGTGCATATATATCCGAGTCGGATAAGTCATTCCTCATCTCCTCGTCGTCTTTGTCTGTGCATAGACTACAGCAGCAAGAAGAATTTGGCTGATGATTGAGCGGTATCCTTGTTGCATCTGCAGTGAGAATTTAGAAAAAGTGAAAAGCTACAGGCTACTTACTGAGACATGACGCGATGCTTTCTTGATAGGTTTCAGGCAATCCTGACTCTAGGATACCAGTGGATTCATTGGCTGCTGTCAAGTTTGTCATCGAGCTTGAGCAGAAGATAATCACGGAGGCGCAAGGCGATTGAGTGTCTCTCTTTTGAATAGACCGTTCCTCGGAGGTGAAGCTTATTTGTTGAGAGCCTTTGGTGTCTCTTGAACGTTCGATGGCGTCGACATGACCATCGTCAAGTTCTGCCACAATTGAAATAACAAGCGGTATTATCAGGAGCAAAGGGAAATTTAAGTTCTACGGCTGGGCTGCAGGTCGGAACTAGTGGAAACACTGGAGTCAATTATCGACGACAACGATTGCTTACCCCTATTATTGAGTGCTCAGCTCTACAATTATCAGCCTGGATGATGCGCCAGGCATCAATGGCGCTACGGGTTAATGTTAAATGTGAATGCGCGGGCCGTGACTAGAATAAGTGCCAGTGCAAGGTTGCTATAGGCTATTTCGTTATTGGTATCGATAACTACAAATATGAAGCGTGTTTACAAATATCGCTCTACGACAAACTACTACGATCACATCATAATTACGGTACTGGCTGCACATTATTCAAGAGGCCAATAACGGCAGAGACAAGTCATCGGTGACCGCGTAGTCAAGGGCGAGGCTTAAGCTTTGTTCTTGAATTATTCGCTAGTCTTCAAGACCTGGCTGGGCGGGTCCTCCAACCGCGGCCCATCGACTAATAGCCAATAGAGAATAGAAGTTTAAATAACTGTTCGCATTAAAGATGGCTACCCTTCTTTCACCAGCCTTGTCCATGTCCACCTCCGATTCTACCCCGTTCTCTCAGTACCATTCTCTTCGCCCATCTCCAACATCATCAAGTTCTTCATCATCCAGTGGCTCTTTGAATCATGCAGATGAAGGTGCGTCATTCCTTCTCCAGTCTGCTGCCTCGAGGCAGGTGTTTACGGCAGAACAGAGAATCTCACCATTACCGCGTCACGTTCATTGCTCGCGAGAAGCAAGGGGAAGGGAAAGAGCCACGAGTGAGTTCTCTTTCATTCTCTTTCATTCTGGCTCGTGACATAATACGCGCGTGGCAGAGACATCCGTCTCCTCGCCATTTCTACACACATCACCGAACTCTCGTATAGTATATCGGATATCCAGACGCGTATATTTGGTACGCGACTTCTCAGCCCCATCCGTTTCTCACTCACACAATCCTCAGAAATACAGGAACTACGACATAAGTCTCAATCTTCAGGTGATGCAACCGCCACTACCGTCGTCATCGACAGGGCTCTTATGACTCTCGACGAACGCCTTGAGGCTGTAGCCCATGGCATGAAATCCGTGTCTGAATCTGTTACGCCCTTTCAGAACCAGTCCAATGGTACCCCCGACTCCGAACAAGCCGTACTGGTCCGCAAGCATGCAGTACTCGTCACCGAGTGGGAAGCCGTGCAGAATGACACAGATGTTCTCAGGGAAGAGTTGAAAGAGGACAAATGGCTCACTGTGTTCAGAACCGTCACAGAACAGGCGGACGGAATGATGGGAAGCTTAGAGAAGGCAGTCAATCGTTGTCAGGTATGTTCTTGTGTTCTTAATATTTGTATCTCCTTCGCAAACACCGTGCAGGATTTTATTTGGCAGGTACACCGGGGAGGTGCAGATGACTCACTCTCGCAGTCCTCATACAGAGGCTCAGTTAGTTCAGACAAGAATCCCCTGGGCATCGAGGTATTCAACGAGTTGCTCAGCTCGTTCGAAGCAAAGAAAAAGTGGATTTTCTTCTTTTGCATGCTACTTCGTCACTTACATTTCTTCTAGGCACTACGTCCCAGCCACGTCCAAGGTACTTGCAATAATTGACAATGGCGTGCAGAATCGTGTCACAAAGAACGGGGAGACACTCCGACGACATGGAGAATCCGCTAAGAGGTGGCGGATCCTCAAGGAGCGAATGGCCAAGACGGAGAAAGATATGGAAGCTGTGCGAAAGATCCTCACGGGTGATGTGGCTCGAAGCGAAGCGGGTTCCACAGCAAATGGGTATCTTGCAACGCCCGCGAATTGCTCTTCGAAAGGCCGTGCACCGAGCCGAGCAACAAGTTCTACGAGCACTCTTTCGCGGAGCATATCACCGCTAAGAAAGTTTGCAAGGAAGATCGCCGGTCATGTACGGTCGCCTCCGGCCCCCGTCACTCCCTTGCCTGTATCACGAGAATTGTCTTCGGTGTCAAGAGACTCTTCACAATCACAGGGTCCGTCATCGGAGCCGGTTAAGACACTACGACGACAACGCACCTCTATATTCGCATTCAATCGGTCTACTAGTGGTGCCCCACTTACACCAGAGAAGGGACACAAATATAGCCACAGCCTCACGCCCGAATCCTCCCCCGCCTCCAAACGTCTTGACCGTATCGATGATCCAAATTCAACCGTGAAACTGAAAATGCTTAAACAACCGTGGAACAGTTCAACAAAGGTAGAGGCGCCGGATCCTGCGGCGACCATCAAGCCAACTCCTCCAAAGCGGCCAAACGCAAAGTCTGTCCACACCCCGGAATATGGCCCTCTGGTGCCGAGCACACCTTCACGAAGGAGCCTCAGCCGTAGTTCAAATGCGTCTTCACGACCTTGGTCTCCTGTAACTTCATCTGTATCTACAAACCCTTCTATACCTCCTCTTTCACATCTACGTCCACCATCACGAGCTCAAACGCCCAGCCTTGGGACGACACCACGCCCACGGCCCAAGACCCCAAGTCAAATTCCAGCTCCTGCACTACACTGGCGCCCCGTGTCTATGCGGCAGTCTGATACTGACGACGACGAAGAGCTCACGACTCTTATGCAGCGTGCATTTTCTCCTCCGCATACTAATACATCTCCCAGCACATTTTGTTCATATACCCAAAGCGGCGTACGCATACCCCCACCACGCCCTCCAAGCCGGTCACAGATACCCCTTCCCAGCGTGCACGTCTCCTCCGAGTCACGTCCCTCGTCAGCGACGTCCTTCTACCGCCCCCAAAGCCCCCTCACACCGGGGTCTCTTTTCAGGGCACAGACGCCCGACTCGCAATTGAAAGCAAAAGCTCAACACGTCTTGTTTTACGGGGGCACAGGAAACAATGGGATACGTGCATCTGCACGGCAGACTGTCGCAGGGAAGCTCCCTCCTTCATCGTTCCGGGATTCGTCGACGACCCGGACGCCCAACTCACGCCCGGGGTCGCGGTCAGGGTCGTACACACCCATGGAGCGCGACCCGTTACACTTGTACGTCCCCGCAAGTGACAAGGACCCACTCGATGTAGAGGTGGCGGCAATTGTAAATGCGATTCCGCACGGGCTGTTGATTGAGCGTGTGGATCCCCCGCTCAAGGCGCCGCCGAAGGAGGGAGAGGAGATTAGGGCGTCGTATGCGATTTCGAATAGTTTGAGCCGGAAAGTGGTGACTTGCAAACTGACGACGCTGACGCGCTCCGGGGCAAGGGGGGGCGGGATGTCGAAGAAGGTTATGTGTCGGGTTGGAGGAGGCGAGTGCCTGTTCTATTCTTCTATCAGTGCAAGTGTTGACATGGATTTTGCAGGCTGGCAAGATTTGCAGCTCTACATGCTCAACCGTCAGGCAGGCATGTAGGCTTGAACAAGGAACAGATACCCATGCATACCTGAATTATTCTTACATTTTGCACTTTTTCACATTTCATCAATCACGATTCAGAACGGTCGCACATAAAGAATCATTAGTCGCGGAACAAGTTTACTGTATTGCATCATGATTATATCCTCATGTTCATTATGTCCCCAAACGTTTTGTGCAGTTTTCTATTTCTTGTTATCTTGCCGCCCAGGGTTTTAGTTACGACGTGCTATTGAATTGCTATGATGTTTAGTTTACGAGTGGTGACTTGACGCGTATATGTCGACTCATCGATAGTCATCCATCGAATATAAAAATGTTACAACGCATGTACTAGGTCTCGTGAATAAGAAACCTCTAGGGCTCGTCTAGCACATACTCGCATATCAACCCATTCTAATACCCCGCCCAGCTCTTCACCTTCGAGAACCAAAACGACCGTTCGTTCTTCAGCGGCAGCGGTACCGCCTCCCCATCCTCCACATTGACTGAATCATACCCAATAAAATCGAGCTTGTTCCACCGCCCGAGGGGACGTGAACGCAACGCAAGCGTCATCTGGAAGACGTACTTGTTCGGCTGCGGCTCTGTAGTGGCGTGCGCATGCGAAAGGTGCTTCTCGTCAAGGTTCGTTATGTAGACAGTGCTACCGGATAGAGACCAGTTGCCGATGTAGAAACCCTGAGATAGATGTGGTTGAGTTTGGGGTTGGAGTAAGATGAGTGTGCGCATACCTTCATGCGCAGGTTCGGCTTGAGCATTGGAATAACGGTATGGGGTTGCCATTCCTCGTTAGCGAGGAGGGATAGCACCTGTCCGTTGGGAAAGAATCGGCTGTGATACTGTCAACAAGGGTAAGAAATGGCTCGGGCATGAAACTTACAGGTATCGATGATACGTGATGAGGTGAGTTACCTACAAGGGAGTGAGAAACTCAGCGCGCCGAAAATGTTGGGGAGTCCTCTTCTACGTACGTTTACCCAAGCGTTCTCGCTAGAACCCATCCGCCTATGATTCTTGTAAGAAGGCGGAGATAATACATCTCCGAAAGCATGACTTACATGTAATGACAAACAGCAATGTAAACTCCATCCAACCTCAAGCGGGGATGTTCAATATAAGCTCTCCGGTAGTCTGAACTGTACAGTTCCACAATATTCGTTGTAGACTCATCATCAGCAATCTGAGGAGGCTTATATGCCAATTGGACAAAATCTCTGTTGCAAATATTTGTAACGCAAAGTACACGCAGGAGACAAGCACCATACCTCCAAATCGCAGAATCCAAACTGAGCACTCGTGCTTTACGACTGACGGCCGCAAACCGTTCAATCGTGGTGTAGTCAAGAATTCGGAGGATTTGGAGTAGAAGCTCATCAGGGATGAGATTAATGGGAGGTAGTCCCTCCTTCTCATCCTCCGGCTCAAAGACAAGATTCTCAGGAAAGCTCTTGAGCACTTGTGCTAAAAACCCTGACACCACGAAGGATCTATTCTTGCTATCCTGGTGCACTTCGGACTTCAGCACATCCCGTGTAACTCCGTCTACAGAGACAGTGGATGGAACTTTCTTGTGACTGGCTGGCTGAGTGGCAAAACGGTCCTGTGTACGTTGTTCTTCTATGAAGTACGCACGATCGACGTTCGCATCGAGACGAAATGCCTGGCGATAGAGCCGGAGAGCCTCGTCTAGCTGGCTGTGCTGCTCGTGAAAAACTGCTTTGCGATAGACCTCGACGGCATGAGCCAGATTGGGACTGAGATGAGATTGGCCGTGAGATGCGTGCGTTATGGCGGTAGGCGCACCTGCCACGACATGGGTTGCAGGCCCCCGAGATGCCGAGACTGTGTTAGTGATAATAGCGGCTTTCGCGCTGGCGTCACTCCGAGCTGGGGAAACGGCACGTTCTGCAGTAGCGCTGGCACCGGGAACGGGCTGAGTTTGTGCGCCCGACGTAGCAGCCTGTCCGAGTCGTTCCCTGACCTCGGCCTTCCATTGCTCTCTGAAACGTGCGAGTTCTGCGGGTTCCTGCTCTGGTGCTAGGATATCTGACGTCCCTGCGCTCATTCTACACCTGAAAGCTGACACTCAGCTAATAGACAAGAGTCAGAATATAATTCAGAAGCGCTTGTGAGTTCCTACTTTAGCTAATACTAATTGTGACCGGAACCTCGGAAGCAAACCGCTTACTCGCTGACCGACCCTGAGATACTTTTGGCGGTGACATTGCGAGTACAGAGAAAGTAAAGCCCACATTATTGGTATAAATAAAGCATAGGGTGACTGCGTTGGTAGGGGACACGATGGATAATCGAACAGGTAATTAAGCCAACAGTATGCATAAGTCCAAGGGTAATCCAAGCGTCAAACCAGCCTTCACGACTTTATGACGCCCAGACGCTTCAGCTCTTCGCAGCTATCTATTTTCTCTGCCTCGATTGCCTTCACCTTCTCCCAGTCCGTGCCAACACCGAATAAACCAATTTCTGCATCTCTCCTCCGTTGCCGCATATCAACTGCACGCTGACAATCGCCGTAGAGACTATTGGTGTAAACTTGTTCGACTTGCCCTTCAAATCTGGACAGAGCCGATCCGCGTCGATGAGTACCCCCAGCAATGTCAGCTGCAATCTGCCGATGGTTCTTGAACTCGTGTTCATTAACATGGTATTTTATGCCAAGTCCACTCGTTTGCCGTTCAGCATTGAAACGTGTTGATGGTGCGAAGGAATACTGCGGGTCGGGTATCGACGTAGAGAACATGTCCGGAATTGCACTGAGGAATGAGAACGCAATAAGCAATATGAGGGGAAGGAGCTGCATAAGCAGCGAGCGACCCTGCGCCCCTTCGCCCTGCTGCTGTGCTTGTGCACCCCCCATATTCGTACGCATACGTGTTGGCCGGAAGCCTCCTGGGCCAAATGATGCAGTGAATACTGGACCACCGCCGAAAGGACCGCCTCCAAATCCACGGTTCATTGCCATACCGCCTCCTCCGAAGAACATGTTAAAAAGATCCTCTGGACTCATCTCGCCTTCGCCACCGAATGGGCTTGCAGAGAAGCCGGGCCCACGCGAGGACATGCCACCAGAACGCGATTCTGGATCCGACCCAGATTGGTCGTAAATTGCTCGCTTCTGGGAGTCTGAGTGAATGTCAGAGCCGCTCAGCGGATTAAATAAATCAAACATACCTGAAAGCACTTGGAAGGCTTTGGAGACCACTGCAGTGAGTTCGAGTCAGACGCTTCGCGTACGTGATGAGAATACTAGACGTACTCTTGAATGCTTCATCTGCTCCAGGAGCACCGTTCTTGTCAGGATGTAGCGCAAGGGCAAGCTATGATGTATTACAGCATTAGAATGTATATCGGTCAGCACGCGAGATCATGTGTGCTAATGTACCTTTCTGTATGCCTTCTTTATCTCAGCCTCCTCGCAATCCTTCTTGACGGACAAGATCTCATAGTATTCTGTGGCCTTGCATGCCTTCACCCGTTTCACAACCTTCAATTGCTCAGCAGTGAATTCCCGTTTCTCCCCTCCCATCCCTCCAGCGGTGCCATTCGCACTGCCCGTACTCCGATGCTTGGCACCAGAAGCGGATGGGTGTGTCTCTGTAGACGACGACGAAGCCTGCGAATTGCCATTTGACGTCGAAGGGCCTGATCCAGCTGACGAGGAAGACGATCCAGATGCCTCCGCGGTCTCGATAGACTCAAGAAGCTTTGCAGCCGCGGGCGTGGAGAACAGGTTTATAGATTTTTGGCAAAATTTGCGGGCTGAAGGGAGGCTGCCAGCATCCTTGTATTTTTGGGCGATTGAAAGACATTTGATGGCCTCGTCTCTGTTACCTTCCATCGCTTGAAAGCAAACCAACGTACAGGTGAGCTGGCGACTTGGGTACTTGGAAGGCTTCCCGGTGAGAGTGAACGTGTCCTTATTCGGCAAGTGCCTTTCGGATTCATTAATAATAATATTGCGGTGCACTGAGCCACGAGGTCACAGGTTGGTTGTTCATGATGTTGTGATAGATGATCCAGTCGTCTACTGACGGCAGTTGCGGGCTAATATAGTGCAGTGCTCACATGCGAGCTTGACCGTTCTCATCACGATTTCGCGTCAAGTCCGCTGAATCCTTCAAGTCCAAGTTGTAAGTTTGCGTTGTATTCAACAGCCTCTTTTCTTTCGGAATTTATGCAAGACGTCAGTTGGTCTAGCTAGAAAGTCCGCACAGGCCCGCTCTTGCGTTGGTTCCCAGCTTGTAATGTTCTGCGACTGTAGCATCGCAGAAATCATCGACACATTGTTGCGACTCGACGCACTCCTTGTTATGCCCTCACGAATAATGCCAATAACCAGCATTAAAGGTCTAATGACTCTTTTGCCCCCATCCCAATATACGCGGGCAGTCTTTTCTGGTACGCAAACAGTTGTGTGGCAGCCAGATCAGACCAGACTCAGGTCTCACTACCGGACATGTCAGCCTCAGTCAGCCTCCAAAGTTTCTACAAAAGGCTCGTCACCTACCTGTCCTCTCTTCAGTCCGTCTTTTATCGTTGCTTCACGTTTATTACGCATCCAGCATAACGATACCTTCATTCATTCCACTATGCCTGCCGATATGCAACAACACAGCGTGCCGTGTGTTCCCTCATATGACCAGTTCAGACCTCCCAATCCCGCCGAAGGCCAGCGCAAGAGCAAAGTTCGCTCCTTTTTTCCAAGCTTCGTCGATCGAGCCATCTTCCGCGCCAAACCAGCTACCCACCGTGACACTGCCGAGTCGCATCCGGAGGTTGACCCCGCTACTAACGTCGACTCTCTTGCAACAAAGTCTCACATCCTCCGTCGCCTTCCGACACAACTCGACCGCACGGAGGCGCAGAAGTCAAGAACGGCAAACAGGAGTTTGGGCGCTTCGCTCGTCGCTGTCAACAAAGAACGAAAGGCTGCTCCCCAAGCCCTCGATAAGGTGCAACGCCATAGCCGTGCAGTTCAAGAACATCTCGACCTTGACCGCAGAGCGATGCAGTCCGATATGTCTGAGACCATCCAGTCCCACGACTCCAACTTGCGCGACATGAACGAGCTGAATATGCGACAGGGTGCTCGGGGCATCAAGCTTCAGTCAAAGCTCTTCGACCAGGACCAATACGTCGGGCTTCTGGAGACCCTGAAAATCTCCAACCCTTTGGTCGAGACTGTCGTTCACAAGACCGGTGCCAGAAATCTCGAAAGCGCATCTCAAGCGGACATTGGTTCCCAACGCTGGGTGATGGAGGTCCAAGTCATCGCGGAACACCAGTCGGAACCTCAGCCAACGGAGCCAGTAGTGGCTGCCAGAGGGAACTCAACGACAAAGCAGGAGCCAGAGCGACGGGAAAAATCAGCCAAGCGGCAACGCAATGTTGCTCGTGATACATCCGAGCGCCGCAACTTGAAGGACGACGATCCCTTCGCATCGGAGCCAAATCTAGCGCCACATCGCAGGATTCGAAACGTACTGGCAGATGCGCGAGACAGGACGCTTGCTACAATTTCGGAACTGAAGGATGTTCGTCGCAAGAAGGATGAACCGCAGCCCTCTCAAGCTTGTGACGGCCACCAGGAATTCACAGCGTTCCGGGATATTCGAGGCCTATTGGCAGATGTGCGAAAGCGTGGAGCCAAGACACAGGCGACCATTTCTGCAATGAAGGATGCTCGTCGCAAGAAAGATGAACAGCGTCCTTCCCAAGCTTGCCACGACCACCAGGCGGAGTTCGCAGCGTATCAGGATCAAATCGCTGCTCTTACTTCGGAACGTGATACGCTCTCTCGCGAGCTCAAGCGTAGTACTCGAATGGCAAACTCGAATGCTTTCTTGCTCAACAGCGTAGAGTTGCAAGCTCAACGTCTACTCTCCGAGCATGACGCACTTATCGTTGAACACCAGCAGGAAAAGTCACGCTCACAGCAACAAATTCGGGAACTTGAGACCCAACTCGAGGAGTCCACCGCGTCAGCTTCTCGAGCCAGGGAACGTTACGAGGCGGAACACGAACAACTTCTAGAGGTCGAAGAGCAGCTCAAGCTTGAACGCATACAGTCGGCGCAGAACCACAGAGATCATCTGGATGAAATGCTCATGTTCGTCAGGGAGAATGCGGAGCAGGCCAACTTGATCGAGACCCTCAATAAGGATTTCGCAGAGCAACGTACTACGCTCCAGAAGGTACATAGTCCGCTGGACCTTGCGAACAATGCACAGGCGGTCATGGGGCGCAAGGTACGCAAACGTCTACGCTTTTCGTAGTTTGTGCTTATATTGTCAACAGAAAATAGAGATTGCATACCAACAAGCCCAGGAGAACATCGAGCGGCGTCACAATACCCCACCGAAGGCTCAAGGCAGCATTTTTCGAAGCCTCAGCAAGCGCTTGTCGCGGAACGGACCTCGTCAAGTATTACACCAAGGGTCCCCACTGGTCACTCAAGAGATCGTGAAGAATGAGAAAGCGCAGCCTCTTGTTGCAACTACCGGCACTTCCTCCTCGCCACCCACCTCCGTTCACAAGGTTGATGGCGTCACTTCACAGCACGCCCGTAGGATGCTTCCGTGCCCACCAGAGAATCCTCCTGTATCTAAGCCGTCCCCACGAGACCTTCCCAGTGACACCTTTGATGTCTCCACGACGTCAACCTTCGGTGATGGTGGCATGGACTTACTTTTGGAACCGACCGAGAAAGTAATAGGGGAAGGCAATGGCTTAGGTACCCTCTACTCGATGCTATCAGTGGTCCGTATGTACACTCCTAGTCCCATTCGTGGTCCTCCGGGAACTCAGCCTCGACGTCGCAATGTGGAATCCTTCAAGATTCCAGTCCATCCCGATGACATGGCAAAAACGGACGGCGTCGCTGTGGGACAAACCTGTAAGTGATCATCTCTATTCCTCTTCGAATGTCTCTGCTCATCTGATGTCCAGGGTCACTATTTCATCTTTGACACGATCTCGTCGTCTTTTTCTTTTCTTTTGATCGTTCTCTTTGATTTTCTTTTTCTTCTCTTCTGAGAACGATGAGCCTTATTCCTTTTCCTTTCTTTTCTTCTTTTCTTCTCAGGAGATAGCAGACAGGTCAAAACAACAAAAATAGGTGGGATCGACGGTATGGTTGGGGCATGGCTTCGTACGCCTTTTATTCTTTTATTCCTTAGATAAGTACCCAAAACAGGGAGGGTCGCGGCCGCGCGCGGTAGTGCATATTTTAATTTCATTGGTATTGGAAAAGAACGTGATTAATGGTGTGGTCTGATTCGAATTTCCCCTGCATTGACATCTATTTATCATCGAGTGTTGTCAGTCTTCCCAACGAACGGCTCCAAAAAGATTCTTGGTATCCATGGTACTAGATTATGAAGGTATGTTATATGCAACGGAAGAAACATAGATAGCAGAAACATAGATAGCAGAAACAGGTATATATGGACGAAAGCTTGCTAGATTAGTAGATTCCGGATATGAATTTGTATTTAACAACGGAACAATATTGCTCCCAATCTTTGCCATACTTGATTGAGCAGCGTTCAAAGTCACGTCCGCAGCGGTGGATGAGTACTGTGATGAAGAAAACGGAGTAGAAGTAAGGGATGATGGTTGCATTCCCAATAACAGCACCCCAGCAGAAGCTCATGGTCCAGTCGGCGACATAATTCTGACAAAGAGCAACAAGGTCAGCAAACCGAACACATTATAATATTATGGATCTAGCCTACAGGTTTGCGAGAGTATCTCCACCAGCCACTGATGAGAAGGCGATTTCTGAAATTGCAGGGTAAGAGTTGATACGTTAAAAATCGCCGAAAGACTTGCCCATGTGCTGTCTGGATAAACTCGGGATTTTTTAGGGTTCCTCCTGGAAGTTGCGGGAATGTATTGCGGAAAGTTCTGATACCCTGTGTTTGCATTTTGAAGCGACTCTTTTGCGACATTGAGGTATCCCAACTACGAAGATGAATGTCAGCTGTGCGAGGAAAACAAAATAGTAAAGTCGTACATGTAGTATGCTGTCAGTAGAATGACGAAAAGAACGACGTATGTAGGTGTAGAGAATTGATAGTTAGAGGGATCGTGCGATGCCATGTATACCACGGAGTATACGTATGTCTACAAAGCCATGGATCAGCAAAAGTTGAAACGTGGTAGGAGTTGCGTACGAAGGGAACGCCAGCAAAGTTCCAGAAAATGACCATGAAGCCCCATCTAAGAAGATGACAATCAGATGAACGAGCGTAAGAATTACTACCTACTTCTCGTGATACATGTCCCACGTTTGGGGGATACACTCTTCGCCCTTCGCGCTGAAAACGGAATCAGGAAAGCAAGTTCCAAATTCTCACGTTGAGACACACCATGCATTAAGATAGAGCCATGTTGCAAGAATCATGAACGCCATGTTCTGCATGTTTGTAAGCTATTGCGCGACTGAAGCTCCAAAAAAGGGACGCACAGGAGTGACATAACCATACTGTTCATACTGGTGGCAGCCTCCGGACACGGCCAAGAAAAAAACGATTACCCAAGGAATCCGGACCTCGGCCCACATCTTCAGATCAACAGAGCCGATACGGGGGTTCAAACAAGCACCCATGAAGACGTCATAGATCAAGTTCCCAGACATGCGGATCTCGTTCCCGGATGCAACTGTAATGAAATACATGCCGAAGGACACAGCAAAACCGTAAATCATGGCGACGGACATAATGTGGCCATAATTGTCGATAATTTCGGTGAGACGGAAAATATGGTAGTAGTGCAAAGCAGCAGCAGTCAGCATGGTTGCATAAAGAGAGTAGAGCGCATTGCAGTTATACATGAGGGTCTTGTACCCAAGAGAAGGTACAGGAAGACCTTCTTGTTGGTACCCTGGCATGACCAATGCGAGGAAGAGCTGATAGACCACGAGACCGGTATAGACTTTCCAAGCGTATGCATTGGGGCTTGCATCCTGTAACCAGTTGAGGTCAGGAAGAAACCTAAACCTTTGCGAGTACATACGTCGCGAATGTGTGCCCACATCCTCCCAAGGAACGGGTCAATGTCCTCAGATGATGTGGGATACACAAGTTTACCGTCATAAAACCACAAGCAGATCCAAAGATAATACATGAGCATGGGGAAGCCGACCATCATTGCAGTCACTCCTGCAGGTCCACCGAATTCATACCTAATAGATGCGAATGTGAAATAGTAAATACACACGACTGAGGCAAAACTTACGTCTGATGCTCGTCGAGCAATTGGTCCACTTTGCGGCCCTCATCAGTGGTCGTCAGTGGCTTTGCAGACGCGTCGACACTGCGCTGCCTCAACTCGTCCCCTGTGCCACCGTAAGACTGAACCATTTTGCGAAATATCAACCTGTATACACCAAAGTGGAACGAGACTGAAATTTGATGACTAAAACCTTACATTCGCGGAGTTAGTCATATACTTTAATCTCCGTTTTAACTTTATTTTAGATCTCCCGTTAGCCACGTTTCTCGTGTAAACGCTCATCATCTTCTACCCAGGCGAGACCAGACAACGTCTACCCGCCTCATCTGTCTGTAGTCAACGTGTTGGTCAGTTTTGCGTTGATTTCATTGTCGTGTATATCGTAGCAGCCGTCCAACAATCCATTCTTTGCCTTTTCATGGCTTCTTCAGTTTTCTACAAGTTCAAGTCCCAGAAGGATGAGTCTCGGGTGACCTTCGATGGCACCGGGATCTCCGTTTTTGACCTGAAAAAGGACATTATATTGGCCAATAACTTGGGTAAGGCAAATGACTTCGACCTACATGTATATGATGCTTCGGCACAGCAAGGTGCGTAGTAAACGCATCATCCCACATCTGAGACTTCATATACATTTCAGAGTATAAAGACGATTCTCAGATCATTCCTCGTTCTTCGTCTGTCATTGTGAAGCGTCTCCCTTCATCGCGCCCAGGAAAGGGCAAGGCAGCCATGTACCTTAGTGGTACCAACGGTGGTACCCACACTCCTACTTCTGATATTATCCAGAGACCTGGTGGAAGTAGCGTTTCATGGCACAAGGGTGCGATGTCGAAGCGCTTCGACATCAAAGAGGAATCGTCTCCTACAACTAAAGCAGCTGGCGTGCGTAGTTGTCATATGAAACATGCTCACCTCGCTCGAGAGCGAGTCTTACACTCAATGCAGCCAACCTCTATTCCTAAAAACACCGTCACAAAGGATGACGAGGCAGCCGCGATGGCTGCTATGTTCCAGGCCCAGACTGCTAACTGGGAGGAAACCCAGGAAAAGATGTCTCAGTTGGTATCGCGTCATCGCGCTTTTTGTCTTAGTAGTAGAACGAGTCTCATGAACGTGATTTTGCTTTTTCTGTGCCCATTCATTGGGTGTAAACAGTGCTGTGCCCATATATAACAATCCCAGGGGAACATCTACTGGTCGTGGTGGGAAGGCATTTACTCCTCACCAACGTCCCCAGCCGGAACGACCGTTGCCTCCTAGCTATGTTTGTTACCGATGTGGGCAGAAAGGTCGGTCGTTGCGCAATGGTGGACTTCGACTGTCTTACACGTAGACCTCGCAGGTCACTGGATACAAGATTGTCCTACGAATAGCGATCGTGAGTTCGATAACAAGCCTCGGATCAAAAGGACTACTGGTATTCCACGAAGTTTCCTAAAAGCTGTTGAAAATCCGAACAAGGGCGAGATCACCCAAGGTGTGATGGTCACACCAGAAGGTGGTTATGTTGTTGCCCAGCCTGACTTGTGAGTTTTGAATTCGTTCTACGATAGGACGCATGTTAACTCGACAGCAGGGCTTCTTGGCAGAAGCAATTATCCCGTCCGAAGGGTTTGACTGCTGCTGACGTTCGGGAACGCCCTCCTACCGATGCTTCCCTTGCCTGTCCTATAGACAACAGATTGTTTCGTGACGCTGTCAAGACGCCTTGCTGTGGTACTTCATATTGCGAGGAATGTATCCAGACACACTTACTTGAGCGCGATTTTACCTGCCCCAAGTGCGGCAAGAAGATAGCTTCACTTGACAAAGTTGTCATGGATAAGCCAATGCGAACGAGGGTCGCTGACTATATTGATAAGGTTGTGGAAGAGAGCAGAAAAGAAAGTGAAGAGGGCTCCGCACATTTCCTTTCTAACGGCCAGGTATGTTTACTGTTCAGTCGTTGTGGTGTTTAGAAAATGAATATATTCGGATAGGCTACTGATGCGGACAACTCCATAAATGACGACTTCTACTCAGATCAGCAACCTAGCATGGATATGTCCCAAATGATCGTTGACAACATCCCATCCCTTCAAGCTCAGATTTCTCAAATATCAATCATGCTTCAGAATCCATCCCTACCAAATCAAGTGCGGCAAACCACAGAAATCAAGTATCAGCAGCTCCAGATGCAATTGCAACAAGCTCAGGCCATTGCCGCGACCCTCGCTGTTGCGACTAGTCTTCAGCAGCAGCAGCAGCAACAACAGCAACAGCAACAACAGCAAAACGTCAATCCCATGGCCTACGGGATGCAAGGTCAGCAGTGGACTAACCAGTTCCCGAGCCAACAACCCGCTGGCCATGACTCTGCTTATCAGCGGTTGCCCGTCAACAATCGCCGCCGGAACTTGAAGCGGGATCGTCCCTCGGATTTCTTAGATGTCACTAGTGAAAGCGAACATAAAATGCCGAGGTATTGGGAGTAATTCAAAGTCTCCCTGGATGGAGAGGGGGGACTGCATTCGTAGACTACGCAAATAGCTAATCTGTCGCACTTCGCATGTATACACGAACATTGGCAAAATATAGTTATTTTATCCTGATTCCTGATATCTACAACGTATATAAACAGCGCGGGTGCTATTAGTATAAATATCGTAGACCTTTGACCAGCAGTATGACTTCAAGTCCCGCGAGCGAAGCCTGTCCATTTCCGAGTGGCACGCCAGACTCCCGTGACCATTCCGTCTTAGGCTATGATCATGAGGCAAGCCAAACAGACAAGTCACCAATCTAATTTCCGAGGCAGTTTGAGTTCCATGCACAATGCATTCCAATTCACAACGTGCCGGGTGCGAGCCAGAGCTCAACGCTAGCACCCGGCTCTACTGCTAAGTACTACGAGAGCTAAGTGGTTCATTTTACACGATTTACTATGGATCCAGCGACTGGAAGTTCTGTTGTCCCTGTGACCCTGATGGATTCAAGTTCTCCAGCTCGCGGCGAAGCTGCCGAAGAGTCTAGGCCAGAGACCGCTACGCTAGCGCATGGACAAATCGCGAGATCTGCATCCGAGTCTACTGTCACTCCCGTGCCCGCTAGACCTCTCTCGTACGTCGAGCAGACGCAAGCCGTAGAGTTTGGCGCTCGCTCTAGTTCGCAGGTGGACCCCACACCTCCGGCAACAAGATCTGCTTCAGACCCTGCTCTTCAGACATTAGAAAGGCATCTGTCGTCGAACACAAATGGCCCGTATCCTGCTAGGTGCTCAAGGCACGGTGCTCCAACCTCTTCGGGAGAATTTGACCACCTCGCGCGTGGAACGAGTAGGGGCAGAGATTTTCTCCCTCGGAGGGCGACTTTGTTGGCACAGGGGTATCCCAGTCTCCCAGATGACTTGGTTCCAAAGACTACCTTGCAGGCGAGCTCGAATCACTCTTCCCTAAGTGACATGTCCTCAACTCTTCTGTCTTCCAGCCCAACCGCACCGTCGGGGAGCGCCTACAGCCAACTATCAACGCAGCTGAACATGAAAGAGCCAAGTACGCAGCCAAAGGTGCATTTTCACGTCACTTGCCTGTTCGAGTTGAAATATATTCTGCCGCCTAATTATGTCTTTAGCGACGCGGACAAGTTATGCACTAAACATTGCCATCGGCTTGCAGGTTCTTCTCGGTAGCCTGACTACTGGTTTGTCTGCTGTCTCGATTGGAAAGCAGGTGGGCGATTTGAGAAACTTGTTATGTCTTCAACTGATGAATCATCGCAGACCGCCGTCATGACCGTAATACTTGGCAAGCGACGCGTATAATGATGGTATTCCATATTGCTGATTGTTTAACTCATTTCAGGGGCGCTCGCTACTCTAGTCGCATCATACCTCGCTCGAATGCGTGGTTCAAACGAACCAGAGCTTTCGATCACCCGGGTGAAAGACCTTGACCAATTTCTACGAGACTGCAGAGCGTTCCAGCTAGATCACGCCCACGCATACGGAACTGCTGAGAATGGGCTCGATAAAAGAGTGGATGAGCTCCGGTCCAGATTTGAGGAGTTGCTTGGGAATGCGGATGGGTGTGTACTACTGAAGCACTCGTTCATATTTTCTTGGCTGACCCTGTGGTAATTCCGTAGTCAACGGAAGCTATCTGCCGTCTGATGATGTGGACATTTCTTCGTGACCTCTTCGTCAAGTTGTAGTCTCTCTGTGTTGGTCGGACTCTCGTGCCAATTTTTGTTTGTTGTCGAGTTGTATTGCATCGAATGACGTTTTCGTTGTGGATATTGTTACATACTTTAGGCTACTCACGAGGGATTATTGCCTTAAATCCAAGTAATAGCAAAGTTGCCTCTGGCTATTTTCAAGACAGCGGACCGAGAACCGAGGTCAGTTCATCTGTCACGGTGTCACAAATGTTACGGCACGCGTTCGTAACGTGACGCGACGCGTTTGTCATATTGAATCAACGTGTTCGTTTTCTTTTTACTCCATCACATTTTTTCAATCATGGTCAAGGCCAAAGCTGGTACCAAGCAGAAGGCCATCACCTCCTTCTTTGGTGGGAAGAAGGAGCCCAAGGAATCTGCCGATGAAGTTGCCACAGAGGAGACATCATCTGACAGTGGAAAACCTCAGACCGCTGTAAAGAAAGCACCTAGAAAGAAGGTTAAGAAGGAGAAAGTCAAGGACGATGATGAAGAAGCATCTGATGATGATATCCCTGCTCATTCTGCAAAGACGGACGGTAAAATCGAGTCGTCCACTTTACCACCCATCTACGAAACTCCTGCCATGTTTAGTGACCTGGTGTCTCGCCTTCCTGAAATCAAAGGTGTCGCCGAGCACATTAAAGGTCGAAAACTACGCGTGGCTACCATGTGTTCTGGCACAGAATCACCTCTGCTCGCTCTCGATCTCATTGGCCAGGTTATGCTTGAGCAACACGGAATTCCCCTTGAATTTGAACACGTATTTTCTTGTGAGATCGAGCCATTCAAGCAAGCATACATCGAACGCAATTTCCAACCGCCACTACTGTTTAGAGATGTGTGCGAACTGGGAGAACCTCAAGCGTGTGTTGTTCCTGTTTTTGTTCTATCCACTGAACGAACTTATGTGTTATTTAGAACGACAGCCTATGGCGCATTAGCCCCTGTTCCAGGAGACGCCGATCTTCTCGTCGCAGGCACATCCTGCGTTGACTACTCTAACCTCAATAATGAGAAGAAGACAATCGACGGCGGAGGAGAATCTGGTCGCACTTTCCATGGCATGATGTCCTGGGTCACAAATCACCGACCCCCATTAGTCATCCTGGAAAATGTTTGCTCAGCGCCGTGGGACAGGGTGAAAGAGTATTTCGAGAAGCAGGGGTACAGCGCGGAGCACATCAAGGTGGATACAAAGCAATACTATATCCCGCATACTCGGATGCGGAAGTATCTGTTTGCTGTTGACAAGAGAGGGTCGGGCATACCCGCAAAATGGAAAGACTTGGTGATGAACAAGTTGAAGCGGCCCGCTTCATCGACACTGGACGCGTTCCTTCTTCCTTCTGACGATTCTCGCATCCACCAAGCAAGGCAACCACTTGTTCAAGACGGCAGTAGCTCGGAACCTCGAGCTGGACGCACTGACTGGACCAGATGCGAATCACGCCACGCACGTGCTAGGTTAGATGAAAAGTTGGGGCAGAAAAGACCGCTAACAAGTTGGGAGGAAGGCAAGCACCTACGAGGTTTCGTGGTTTCCACCCTCGCTGACATTATAACAGGCGGTACTTGCAGAATGCCCGATTTTGCATGGCAAGATTGGGGAATACGACAGGTAGAACGAGTCTGGGACCTAATGGATATCAGTCTGCTTCGCTCCGCAAAAATTGGCGTTGACCCATCATACAAGACGTTCGTAGCGTGTCTCATATAAGTCATTAAGTGGCTAATTGACTGACAGTCTCGTGTGGAACCTTTCGCAAAATGTCGATCGCTCAACCGGATCGAGCAAGACCGGCATCTGCCCTTGTCTGACCCCGTCCATGATTCCATACATCACCAATCGCGGTGGGCCCATGGTTGGTGTCGAGGCACTGGCCATGCAGGGGCTTCCCATTGATAAATTGCTTCTGACGAGGGAAAGTCAAGACGAATTGGCTGACCTTGCGGGAAATGCCATGTCATCTACTGTTGTTGGTGCTTGCATACTCTCGGCTTTGGTCGCTGGCCAGAAGTTACTCAAGGCTGGTGACGACACGGAGACATACGAGATGAAGAAGGATGTTGGTCACAAGAACAGCAACCATGACATGGATGTTGACTTCAGCCTCTCCGACACCGTTGGTCTTGAAGAACGCATCAAAGGATACCAGGACCTTGTGGAGAGACCGTTAGATCTGGCTGCCACGCAAACGGACTCGATTACCCGTATTTTGGAGGACGCACAGAAGAGTGTTCGTCTTTGTCAATGCGAGGGTCGCAAGGACGTCACGACGCGCGACCTCTTGCGTTGCGTAGATTGCGGCTCGTCATCTTGCAAAAAATGTGCAGGCCGTCCCGAGCACAATTTCGAGCCTCTTGATGTCATGCAGTTGCCACGTCTTAGTCCTTCGGCATTCGTGCGGGGGCTGAAGTCCACTCTGCCTATGTGCATCTCTCTTACCGGTGTCAATAAGAAGCTTCTTGACAGTCTTAGAGAAACTTCAGGCGTCACAATCCCGGAAAAGCGCTGGAACAGCTGGTCCTCCGCTGTGTTGAGGGCAACTGATTCAGAGCTCCGCTTTGTTGAACCTAAGCGTCAAGAGATTTGGTCTGCTGTCTACCAATCACCTCACGCTATTTTCGAGTTATACCTCGAACCTAGACAGACCGAGTGGCGCCTTTATGCGAAGCCAAGTGATGATGAACCTGCGAATGCAGATATTCGTCGTTTACTCCAGATGCCTGTTGCGAGATTCAGGTGCACAAAGGATCTTCTGCAGGGATCTTGGCAATTTGCTCTTCCTGTTGCACGTGAGGTCACGATAACTATCGAGGGCAGTGGAGGCACGGTTCCTTCTTGGGAAGCTCGTCTTGGCTTACAAGACGACGAGTTCAAGGACAAGGAGGTGCATTCACAGCTTCATATCGCCATCCCCGAATCTCAAATGTCTCATTTTGATCGCGATATATCCGGAGTGTATGTTCTCCTTGATAAGTGTGGGACATCCAACGGTGCTTTACACAAAAAGCTGCCTAGTGATGATACCTCTTTGCCGCCACTTTTCATGATGCTGGACCCAACAAGATGCGGAAATCCCGCAGAAGATCCATTCGTCTTTACGACGAGCACGCGGCGATATGATTTCGGAGAGTTCCGCCCCATAATCTGTAAGCTCGACCCTTCATGGAGGCAGTCGGATGTTCAGGGGGAACAGCGCGTCAAGTGTCATGTCCCTCTTCACTGGGTGAACTCGGAGTCAGTCAAGGTTCAAGTGAGTTGATGTCGACACAACCTGCCTGCTTCCCAATTTTGTCTCACTCTCGAATTGTAGCCCCTTGAGCTTGGGAACGCGTCTTTTGCTGTGCCTGGAGGTACCCTTGAAGCCAGCGTTACGACTGACGCATGTGCAAGTGCCAATGCCCTTCTAACGTGCACCGTACCTCTTCCTAAAGATGCAGGTCCAGAGTGGCCTCGCGGCAATTGGAGAGAAGTCGACAAGGTCCACGAGCGTGGCACTTTCAAGGCCTTGGCTTGGCTGCTGGAGCGTATACGACATGTGGATGACAATCTCGGTCATTGGCAGACTGTCAAAGTCCCAGATGACTTGTTCCACTGCCAACGTTGTGCGCCCACCCCTCCCGCTGTCAAGTGGACCAAGAATGCCAAGAAAATAGCTGCTATTGAAGACAGCCAGGAGGCCGGGCAGTATGAGAGGGACCTCAAGCTTCGTCCGAGTCCCTTCGTCACGCAGTTGAAGATGGATAACCAAGTCGGCGTTGTGAAAGTGGGGCTCAACATCGCTTCTATCTTGCACAGGGCTCTATCACGACTCCCTACTGCGAATCGCTCGGAGCGACCGGTCCTAAGCTGGCGACTGGATACCGATTTCGCTTCTTCCGTAAAGATCCAAAACCCTCCTTTCAGACTCCTCAGTAATAAGTCCGACTCAGAGCATTCGCAGCCTCCAAACTTTGATGAGGACAAACTCCCTTTGCGTCCTGAACAACTCCGCTCCCTCACTTGGATGATCGATCGAGAAACAGAAAATTCCGAACCCTTCATTGAGGAAGAGATATCGGAAGCCATCCTGGAGCCTCTGGGGTGGCGAGCAGAAGGTCGGGCACAGCGCCCTGTGCACATCCGAGGTGGTGTTTTGGCAGACCAAGTCGGTTATGGGAAGACGGCAATTACTCTGGGGCTTATCGACTGTACAGCGAAGAGCGTAAAGAAGGAGTTCAAGGAGAAAGGCGATATCATTGGCAAGGTTCCGGTTCAAGCCACACTAGTCATCGTTCCTCCTCATCTCACAAGACAATGGCGCTCAGAAGCACAAAAATTTGCGCGCAACCGATTCAAGAATATTGTGGAGATTTCCACTGCCGCACAGATCAACAACCTCACCATTGAAGATGTTCAGGATGCGGACCTAGTCATCGTTGCCTCCAATCTGTTCCAGAGCTCGGTATATCTTGCCAACTTGGAAGCCTTCGCTGCCGGAGGCGCCCTGCCTACTCAAGATGGGCGTTACTTCAATGTACGCATTGACATCACGCTGCAAGCCCTACGGAGTCAAGTCGAACGACTGAAAACTGAAGGTTCCGCTAGTGTCATGGCAAACATCCGAGACGCTCGAAAACGCGGTATGTTTAATACCTTTGTGCTTAACGTAACTGACTGCCAGCAATAGAGGAAGAGTTGGAGGCGCAACTATTTGTTGCGCCAAAGCGTCTCAAAGGGAAGGCCTATCAGGAAGCCGTAAGCAAAGGGAAGTCATCTCAGGTCAAGGTCGAGAACAGCGATTCTTCATCAGAGAGGGAGATTTTCCCTGCCAAACCCACCTCATCTGGCAAAATCTGCGAAGTTGTCATCACAGTGCCTAAAAAGAAGATGCAACCGATCGCCCCGGAGACTTCGGATGCCGAAAATTCGGACTCGCCACGCCCACGAAAGCGACTCCAACGCAAGGCTTCCAAGAAAGTCATAGTAATCGATTCAGATGATGAGGCAGAAGGTGATAAAGGCAGTGCTTATGAAGATGAAGATCTCGACGATGATCATGCGGATGATGAATCCGTCGAAGACATTTCAGACACCGATGATGTTTCCACCAAAAAGTCGTCAAAAACCAAACGACTTTCCACCAAGCCGTCACCGAAACCATCACCCCCGCCAACCTCGTCATCTGAAGATGGACACTCGGTCGGAGTTTCGTCTGACGCGGAGATGAGCGATGGGGATGATGTCGGGAAGAAAGGCAGTAGGGGTAAGGGTAGGCAATATGGTCTCAAAGCAGCCCCGAAGAAGAAGGCAACGAAGAATCCAACCAAGAGCTCTGGCGAAGATACCGATAGTATGGACGTCGATAACCCACCTTCATCTCCTGTGTCTTCTAAAACCTCAAAAAAGCGCAAGACCACAGCTTCTGACGACAAACCCGCCAAAAAGCAGAAGCGTCGAGAGGATACCGACCCTTGGAAACTCGAAACTACTGCAGTCAAGAAAGACTGGACACAAGCTCGCGCTCCACCCTTGGAAGTATTCCACTTCTCACGAATCGTCGTCGACGAGTATACCTACCTAAGCGGAAAGGTACACTCCATGGTCACCAAACTAACTGGCGATCGACGCTGGGTGCTATCTGGTACCCCGCCGATTCACGATTTCGGCTCTGTGAAGACTATTGCTGCACATCTGAACATTCATCTGGGTATTGATGATAGTGGTGAGGGCAAGTCAGCGATAATCAAGAAACGCATCCGTGAACAGACGAGTAAGATTTCAAAGACCAGACAAATGGGACGCGCTGACTGTTATCGCAGAGGTTGAAGAGTTCCACTCATTCCGTGAGGTACACACGCAGGAGTGGCATGCGCATCGTCACAGTCTCGGCCAATTGTTCCTTGACATGTTCGTGCGGCAGGTCAGATACACCCCTCATGATCGTTGTAATTGAACTCAATTACCACTTCAGAACATCGCAGAAATCGACGAGATACCATGCACATTCAAAATCGTCAAAGTTGTTTTGCCTGCCGCAGAACGAGCGATCTACTTGGAACTGGAACACCACCTTCGCGCCATCGATATGGTTGCCAAACGCACGAGGAAGTCGGAGAGTGACCGAGAGAAGCGCCTCAACATTGCACTTGGCGAGAGCAAGTAAGAACAAACATGTTCCGCTGAGACTACTGCTTGACATTCACTTTCAGGACCGCAGAGGAAGCCCTTTTGAAGCGTTGCTCTCATTTCGACCTTGAAACCAAGGACAAGGAGAATGCTATGAAAGCTTGTGAGATCATCGTCGAAGAGCGGACCGAGCAACTGGAGGCCTGTAAGAAAGAACTGCTGAAGGAGCTCCAGAAGGCCGTCAAGAAAGAGAAATCTATTGGTAAGCTCCCAGAAGAGAGCATGTTCCAGGAATACGCCCGCGTTTCCAGAGATGAAGGCGGCGTCGGAGACCATGAAGCTACGGAGACTATTCGGGATCTTCTCACAGAGGCTGAAGTCCCGGTTCTATCTTCGACCTACTGGAAGAACAAAGCCAAGGGCGACATGAACCTGGCGGAGAAGACGAAGGAGGCTGTATGGGAACATCGTGAGCAAACGCACATTATCCGTAAGCTCACGAAGGAACTCGTTGGACGCGTCCGGTCGCTTCGTTACTTCACCGTTGTGCGCGACCTGCAGAAGCAAAGAGATGCACCTCCTATCGTCTCATGTCCAGCATGCGAGCGCAGCGAGGTACCCATGGATGAAGTTGCTGTGCTGTCTTCATGCGGCCATACAGGCTGTATGAGTTGTGTGAAGGAAGCTGCTGACCGAGAGGAATGCGTGTACCATTCCTCTGGTCAATGCAATGCTGCTGCTCGTGCTCTCAACATCGTCAAGGGACAAACTCTGGGAGTTGATGATGAAGCTCGCGATGGACGCGGCAAGCACTACGGGAAGAAACTGGAGATGGTTGTGGACCTTGTGAAGTACGTGGTCGGTCCTACTATACTTTCGCAATCATGCTAACGGTCTCTGGCCATAGGAACCAAATCCCGAAGAAGGACCGGGTTCTCATCTTCGTCCAGTTCCCTGATCTCATGGCAAAAGTCGCTCATGCATTGAAGATGCACAAGATCGAGTTCTTGGAGATAAACGGCTCTGCAACCCAGAAAAGCAAGAACTTGGAGCAGTTCCAGAACGACAGTAAAGAACGTGTTCTTCTGTTGAACGTCATGGACGAGAGCGCTAGCGGTGCGAACTTGACGGTTGCCAACCATGGAATCTTTCTTTCCCCTCTCCTTGCTCAGAGCCAGGAGATATATGACGCTTGCGAGATTCAGGCAATTGGACGACTGAGGAGGTATGGGCAGATCAAGCATGTCAGCATTCACCGGTTTATAACGACGGACACAATCGATGTTGAAATATTCGAGGAGAGGGCCAAGGTGAAAGTCTAGATCACGGCATTGCATATGAAACCCACGGAACTTGGGTACAGTAAATCGACGTACTGGTACACCACTAGCATATAGGATAGATATACTTACCATTTAACATACAGAAATATAGACGTCATTTATGTACAATAAACTCACGTACCTGCAACTGAAATGTAAGCTCTGGAGTTCCCATAATCTACATAAATACTGTCTGCGATAATCAAGCGTGAGCATTGATTATCACTGCCTTTTGGCCTAACGCTCTTGGCGTAACTGCTAAGGGACGACAGTCTTGACTACTTGCACGAAAGGATGAACCTACAAGTTGTCTATCTGAAACATGCAAGTAATACAATGGACGCACACACCTCAGTTGGTCCATAGCGAGTGAGGATAGCAGGACATCCATTAGTCCATGTTCCACACGAGGCTCTTTGCATCAATATTACTGTGCATTAGAATGGGATGAAGAGCTAATTGTGACATAGGAAAGTATTTTCGACATACAACTATTCAAGTATCCTCTCCACTGACAACCGTTGGACTGAGCTACCCAGGCCAGACTCGGACAGAGTTGCTGTGTCGGAGATGTACTACAGACATGCACCTTGTCTCTACTGACTAGGCTCTCGCCCTAAGCCTTAGGGCCCTTACTCCACTGTTTCGGTACCTTTGTAACCACTGTTCTTGTAGTAGTGGTCGTGACCAAGACAAGCTCGCCTCCTTCTGGCACATCAGCAGCATTGATAGTAGTAGTGCTTGATGTTTCGTCGTCTTCACCAATACGCTCCGGCAAAACGGAGTGATGGATGTGTTGAATGAAGATGGGCTTCCACAATCTACAACGATGGACTACCGGATTTTGTTGAGTGTCGAACAGATGCACCTGGAACAAGGCAAGAACATAAACTAAAATATTGATGCCGATCGAGAGCATGACCTGCACCTTTGTTCCAGGAGCTGATAATCCACAGTGCAGATCAAACATGTATCTTGTAAGCGGCCAGTGGATTCTAACTCGGGACGGTCAAGGCGAGTCTGAGATATGCGCTAGACAGAGACGTACTCAATCATTTCAGCATTTTCGTCATCCACTTTCACGGTGATAAGTTGCCATGCTGCAGGAAAATGTCCCGCCAAGACGGCAACACCGCAATGAAGTCCTTGCACAGAGAGATATGTACCCGTTTGCGCATTTCGGATGCTGTGTCCTGCTCCGAGAGGCGCTATTTCCCACTGGTTTTACATTGATTATGTTACTCAGGATGTAGAAGAAAAAGGCATCATTACCTTTTGAATAGAATCATCATAAGGTGGAGAGCCTGTATCCGAGAGGTTTGAAGGTGAGATGTTTCAAAATCAGAAGCCATTTGAAGGGCACTTACCGACAACATGCGTGTAGTCGTTTTGTGCCAGGCCCATTGCTGTACCGCTCTGGCGGTTTATGAATTGGTAAATTCCTGGTTGCATGGCTGCTAGTGTGGGGCAATAGAGAGGAGACGAAGAGAACAGACTTGAGAGGGGCGTTGGCACAAGTCTAGAAAGCAAAAACGTGTTTTAAGGGTTCATGGGCACGGTGTCGTGGAGTACATCAGTCTAGACACCCTGACAACTCGTGGTACTACAGAAAAACGTGGTTGAAGGCGTCACAGTCAAAAAGGGAGAACCTTGTTGAGCAAGTATCGGACACGCTTTAGCAGTCCGTTCAATACTACGACAAAAACAAGTTGTACTGCATCGACTGGTCAGTTCTCTCTCGGCACCAATCTTATTTTACGGCTTGCATTGACTTATCTCGAGAAATTCACGTCTTGATCGTGAATTTCTCCGCTTCCGAATCTTAGTGATTTACAAGATGTTCAGCAACCAGGATCGGTGCGTGTGATTGACTTATCTTCATCAGCTATCAAATCACTGCTGCCTCACTAGCCTTTTGATTTGAGCGATGGTATATGCTTTGCTGCTTGAAGACATGGGTGTTGAGCTATCGGTCTACCGGCAGCCGACATGATACTGCCCAAGTATAACCAGAAATGGCTGCCAGCTCGCCCATTCTGCAGCATGTACAGCACATAAGCATAAAACCCTTCATCGGCGCAGTCACTCCGACTTCCACATCTTTTATATCTAAGGGATCTGTTTGAATGGGCAGATGTAGTCTATGTAGGGCAATTGAAACGCTATTGACAATCAGGTTTCCTAGGATCACAAGACAGGTGAAGCTTGCAACTGACCTTTCTAAAACATGCCGACCAAACATTTAGTGATGTAAGCACGAGGTTCTAGAATAAAATCCGCAGTATGGTGGCGTGTGGCTTGAACGTGCAACAATGTCGCTGATTCGTTCCAGCGGGGTCCTTTTCGGTCAGATGCAGTCCTTGCGTCATCGGCTTCGCTGAGCCGAATAACAGTGAACACCATATTTACTGGAAGTAATCAGTCAGAACTCTGAAGTCAAACATCCGCTGCGATTGACCCCACATAGGGCAGGTTGCGCATGAATCCTCCTTGATATCCGTGAATTGGCGCTCGTGCTCACGTTCCAAACACCGGGTGCAACATTCTTGTTAAATATCATATTACAGTGGTATCTTGTGGTACAACACACCAGGTTTCAATTACTTGCTAGACATCACATACCCGGTCGTATCCAATATTTGTTTGCCGCAGATAGAACATAGGCCCTTCTTATACGCACAGCCTAGGACGGAATGAGCTCCGAGTTTGCCTGGTAGTGCTGCGATACTTACCGTGGCAGTACTTGGCTTTATTTTGCGTCACAGGCTGCTTACAATCCTTGCATTTGCCTTGATATGGCTAGCAACCATTTCCTTGCTAAGTGCATGTTAAGGGGGAGACATGGATCACTCACTTGAAATCTGTTTCTCGAGCTCCCGGGTCGACTTAGTAGCTTGTTCTCGCCTACTCTTCGTGACCCATCCTTTACGCTTTGAGATGTGGAGGTGAACGGATCTGGAGCGGCAACCTTGGACAGTTTCTAAGGAAAATGAGTGAGATGCGCATTCAGAAAAACTAACAGTGACACACTGATTCACACTTCTTGCAGACCATGGATGTCCGAGTCGTTGTACAGGTGACCAAGACGGCAAATGGATAGGTTGATTAGTAATAACGTATTAGTAATCACATTCGCGCGCCGGTTTTGTTGTGACCTCCTTTACTTACAAGCATAGATTAAGGACAACAGGGACCAGCCTGCCAATTGGAGTACTGGTTCCGCTTGTTGAATTCACCAAGGTAGGCTGCGTCGCTAGACTGCCATCCCACGATAGGCTGAAATAATAAGTGTTCGAAACTTCCAAGGTTACTAATACTGTCTTTCTTTCCCGTTCTAGCCAACTTTGTTATTGTCACTAGTCCTTGACAATATTACAACGATGACACCTCCAGTCAATGGTTGACATGGTGAGCGTTACAAAAGTCGATTCGGTCCCGCAACTTCTAATTTGTCTGAACGGACAAGGCAGTTACAGTCCGAGGGTGTGGTCAACATCGTCCGAGTCCCGACGATGGCTTCGTTCTACGTACTCATGCCGCTTTGCGTCAATAAAATTTCTTTTGACTTGCCGCTTGAACCCTTCTCGACGAAATACGCTGTGTGCACCGATGCTTTTGTCTTTTGGTCACCAGCGTCAAGCGCCTCAGGGCGGCTTTGCACTATAAAGACGAAGAACAGGATGGCCACGAACACCATGTTCATTTCAGCGTGCTGGTCATGTCCCTCTTTAGCCTCTCTAGGGAGCTCCTTCTAATCATTCTAGAAGAGCTCGATCCTATCTCACTGCTACACTTCTGCAAGGTATGATTGCCGAAGTTGCTAGTCAATGAGTGTCTATCTAACGTTTCATTAATAGAGTTCTCAATATATACATAGTATCGTCGCAAATTATTCGACGTTGCTATATCGATACGAACTTGCTTTGTCCGGTATGAAGGACGGAATTTCAAGCTATTATTCACCGCGCACACGGCTGGACCCGCTCCTCCGCCACAGGAATGGATGGTTGACATTAAACTGGACCTCAGAGGACAGGCTCCGCATCCCCACACCAACGATCGTTGGCGTCTCCGGAAGATTTCTCTATCACGCTAGCGAAAGCTCTTACCACGGTTTATTCCAGTGGTCACTTCATATCTATGAGCTGCGCTCGTACAGGACACCGCCGGTCGATAAACTACAATATTGCAAATTTAATTTACCTTTCGAAATCCGCAAGGTCGCCATCGATGCTGTGCAGAATCTTTTGGTGCTTGCAGAACTTCATTTTCCTTCACAGTAAGATAATTATGGCTGGCGTCTCTGTCCATGCTGACCAACACGCTAGGGATGGACCCATAACTGTTTCACTTCACTTTCTTGATATGTGGACATGCCAGCAACACCCGCAGGCTCAAAACCTGCGTTTTCAATTTCAGACGGACTGGTGGGGCACTTTGCCTCCAGGCCACCGCATTTCCGTTGAACGGGTCCAGATCTATGGAATAATGGTCGTTCTGTCGGTACGTCTTGGAGTTGAAGAAGGTGAAGGAACAACGGAACTTGTTCTAGTCAACTGGCACACTGGTATTGACCAACAACAACGGGTAATGTGTTTCCCTAGTCCACAAGGGCCTGTCGTGTTCTAAATTGTTAAATTGACAGTTTACTGGTGACCTCCTCTCATTTGACATCCTCAGCGAATCGTGTTTGATGGTGTTAACTCATCCTGACGAGGACGAGGATGATGATAGTGGTGACTCTGCTGCTTCCACTTGGGAACGAAGTTCGGACGGGTTGTACCTTCACGAACGTGGCAAGCGTTCTCCTCAAATCACAATACACCATATACCAGATGGTAGACGATTGAGGTCAGCCCAGGTAGTATCATATGATTTACCAGAATCGTGGAAGGCAATATCGTTTCTGCAAATTTGTCCCAACACATCTCTCAAGCCCAACGTTGCTCCTCCGACGGGAACTTTTTTCCACTCTGATCCGTCTCAGCGCGCGACTGTAATCCTCATTGAATTCCCCTCCCATTCAATACCGGCAGGATGCTCCAAGAAAGTGGCATTGGTGATGAAGGAATCGCTCTTTCAGCCACCTGGTCTTGGCGATAGGACTCTATCATGGGAGGAATGGCAGGACCGCTGTACGGTGATTCATTTGCCAGACGATTCAGAAGCGCATGCCGTCAAGGTTGTGGGGAGGAAACTAGTATTTTTCCAGAGCGTCGGTGAGGAGGACTGTGTGGCCGATTCCCGAAGTCGTCTTCACGTGTTCGACTTTAACGACTATGCGGCAGAGTGCCTGCGATCAATCGCACCGCAGTCGCCTGCTTGGTCGTGGAATGAGAAATGGGCTACTGCCAGTAAAATCTTCAAGGCTGGCGCAGCCGAGTTTATCAGAACGAGCACCACTCAAGTACAAAGCATTACTTGGGTTGACGCCACAGAAGACGCGGTGATCTTATACAACGTATGTATTCCTGCCTTCTAATTTACTAGCTCCTGAAATCCGCAACAGGAACGCGAGGGTCAAACTGTCATCCGTGTTCTGACCTTTGGAGACACTCCAGTATCTTGATACCTATCATGATAACCTGTTGCTTAACGATTGTGCACTTATTAACGCTAATATCTCCTAATTGTACTCATAGTATTGAGTTTAGACACGACTAGATTGTACTTTACATTGCGAACCTCGTTATTTCATGCCCATTTCAGGACCATCCAGACTACCCACTTTCGTCTTTCCCTTTCATCCTCACTCTCGGCGCGTGTAACATCCCATGGCCTTTGAACGCCATTCATAACTTCACTCTCGACCACTCTTTCTACATGAAGTTTGTGCATCATAACAGCATTCATGAATGATTGAAGGGTGTATCTTCCCGTGTGTAGACCAGCAACGACATGTACGCGAGCGTCTGGGCTGCGATCGAGACACATGCAAAGCGTGTTGATAAACTGAACGTGGGTCTCAGGATTCCACAGCGTATCAGCCGCGACAATGATATCAAAGAGCGCAGAACCTTCAGAATTCTGCTGGGCGGGTGAGAGGAGTGGAAATATATCACTGCCCCAAGCGTAAGGGACAACCCAGCAACGTTCTAAAGCATGATTGCGACGAACATTATCAGATAGTGCGCATATGAGATTTTCGTCCGGATAATCACTGACTACAACAGCAGCATTGGGCGTAGTCTGTGCGATCATGATCGAAGGCAACCCAGCGCCAGCACCAAGCTCCAGAACACGCAATATCTTTCGATCGCTGAAGCGATCCAACTGCAGATATTCAATGTGATCTGCAATGTGAACGGAGGATTGCCAGATGGATGAAGCATGCAAAGACCAATTGCTTGCTTGCGTGTCTGGTGTCTGGAGGGTGATCTGTCTTGGTGCTGAGCCCCCTCCGTCACGTTTTATCGTGTAAGTAAATATCAATCCGGGGGCGGAGTGGGTAATTGGGACATAGTCGTAAAGGGTCTGGAGAGAAGCAGACATGATATCCTCAGGATCATCCTCTATGATATCCGAGATTTTGGTGTTACGCGAATAACACCCTTGCGTAACATTTGTTGAAAGATTCGAAGGTGCCTGCATTGAATTATAGAAAGAATGAAGCAGTGCAAGATCTGACTCTCATACACATGCCAGCGGTCGGGACTCTGACACTCAATCACGTCGTCGACTCAAGGACAAACAAGTATAATTAGCCCCTATCCAACCTGCAGCGAATATTTTGGTATGTACATATAATTGGGTAGTCGCAGAACCTGCCGCATCGACAAGTTCATCGTGTGGGTGTCCTGCTAAAATGTTCTGGACAGGCTGCCGTAACACCACTACAATAAAACATGACATCATAAGTCAGACTCCACTGCACAATACAAACACAAGAATAGCCTTGCCTGACTCGCACTATCGGACCGAGCGAGGTGAATTGTTACGCCTGATATAGGGAACTTGTTTTTCCGCAGGGGAAATAGTCTCGAAGACTAGTCAGTTACAGGTCTGACGCGCATACCCAGAAGATGACATACCGCCTAGTAGCACGCAACTTAACATTGTATCAATGAATCCATACCGAGACCGCAAATGAAAACTCAACAGGAGAAGAATAACACTACTAAGGTCATAAATTCTTGTTGATGACACGCATTTGGTACGGTTGTCCATGAGTAGCATGACAGATTGGGTGAGCTCGTCAACCATACACTGAGGAGAGCACTTGGGACATGTGTCGACAAATCAGTTGACGCATATTGAGCCCTAGGTGAGTGTGAGTTCTAAAGGATGTCAATCACACCACGAAGCTTTTCAGTGCATTGCAATAGAAATTGTCCCACCGTCTCCCGCAGAAAATTCTGCGTGCAGTCACAGCAGCACGAAGGCACGACATATAAGTGACAATGTTCATCTAAGCGCGGAATACAAATAGTTTCCCATCCCATCCACAACTTGCAATTAACCCTTCGTCATAGAGGGACCAACTACAACCAGCCGCAAACTCCGTATGAGGATCATGGACCTGAAGGAGATTGGAACCCCCTGCGGATGGGTTGGCCGACCATCTACATAAACCCATACCACTTAGATATGCACGACCTGTTGCAAAAATTCACGTACATCCTACATGTCATGTCATAGCTGGCTGTAGCCAAAATGTCTGGGCGGTGAGGACTCCATTGGACCTTTCGTACTGCATATTCATGACCTGGAAGCTGGACTTCACAAACACCACCAATTGCCTGAGCACTTGGGTTGGCGCTCTGAATCATCCGACAATCCCACACCTTCACCACCTTGTCAACGCCAGCGGTCGCCAGCACAAAAGGTCGATACTTATTCCAATCAAGGGTGAGCAACTCAGTGCCAGATGCAGGAACAGTCAAGACTGCAGCAGACAAGGGGTGCGTGAAGGAATTCGTGGCAGGGCCAGTGGCATAAGCGGGGGAACGAAGATCAAATATTTTCATAGTTCCATCCGTTGAACATGTAGCGAGGATATCTGGTTGATGGGGAGAGAATAGAGCCTGGTACACGCATGACAGGTGCGCATGCAGTGTTGTCACTGAACGAGGCATTTCTGGTGTCCACTACAAAACATTCTCTCTAAGTTGAACTCAGTGCGAGACATTCAATATAGCTACCAGCTTGACATTTCCATCCCAAGAGGAGGACGCGAACGTATCTTTCTTGATATTTGACCAATCAACGGAGAAAACTTCACGACTGTGCTCATGCCAAGAGCGTATTGGAAAGTCCTAGGCACAAAAAACGATCTCGATTCACTCAGATCTGAAAATGAGTTAATATCGGCATACATTTAGCAATACGTCCCACAGCTTCAGCGATCCATCTCCCGAGCCTGTAACCAGTTGATTCTCGTGAATCTCCGACCATGCAACGTCATATATGCCGTCTTGGGTCTCGTATCTTGATAAAAAGATAAGCACCGGCTTATTAGCCGAGTCGACAGACGGACTGTTTATCAAGTTTCACCGCAGATGAGCCACCGACTCCTGGAATCAGCGATACCATGTGCAGGCGACCATTACCCACAAGACCGAAATTGGCAGCTGAAGCAAGTGCGATGCGAGAATTGTGAAAAGGGGACCATGCCACAGAGTAATGGGCAAATCCTGGCGTCTGCAGTACAGCAGGAGGTGGTCGAACAGGATTCATTTTGGTAATCAAGAAACAAGTTGTATATTCTTGTATATCTCATCCGGCTATTACGGTTACTTCGGATTCCCGCAAGCTAGACCAACTTGAACGTTTGAACAACTGACATCATGCGTGTCTCAGTGCCAACCATTATCACCAGCTTTGCAGCACCAAAACGAACAATTTCACCAGCAGCGGCGGTTGAACGTATCGCAGACTTCCTTGCGCCAGGAAAAGTGACGCTACTTACCGGCGCAGGTGTTAGTGTTGCTTCGGGGATCAGAGCGTATCGGGGAAAAGACGGCAGATATATGAACCCCAATTATCAGTCAGTTCGTCATGCGAAGCTCGGAACCCCACTAAATGATCGTTTCTGTCTGATTGTGACAGACCAATTTTTGTGCGCGCTTTGCTTTAGGCACAGAACCTTTTTCATTGACGAGCACCTTACTAGTATCACGAACTAACGGACCAGAGTGAAAAGGGTTTTGCTTTCAGGCAAGTTAATTAAATCCCCTCATGTCGCACTGCTTCTGAACTGACTACCCAACAGGCAGCGGTATTGGTATGAGATCAAATCATGTAGCCAGTCCGCCAGGTTGATGTTTTATAGGCTTCGGTCATACTTGGGCTACCCCCCTGTCCGGGATGCTCTGCCTAATACCAGCCATTATGCAATTGCTGCACTCCAATACGCATCATACATACCTCGCCTCGTGACGCAAAATGTAGACGGGTTACACCACAAGGCGATTGCACACCTTTGGGAGCCGGACCATATCCAAAAGCAAATAATTGAACTGCACGGGACCCTCCATGTACGTTTCTGGGCCACTTTGGATGCATTCGCTATCTGGTATTTTCGCAAACAATAAACCGATCGTCTTGCTTGCAGCGAGTACATTGCAAGCGTGGTCATGTGGTCCCTAGAAACGTGTTCCAAGATTGGCTTTCTGCTTCTAATCCGAAATGGAAGGCGTTCGTCGACAATTTAGAGAAGACCGGGCAAAAACCACGCACGAATCCTGATGGTGATGTTCGTCCGTCATTCGCAGACCAATTTTGATGATTGATCGTTCTCGAAGGTGGAGTTGGAAGGCGTTTCTTATGCCGATTTCGTGGTCCCGGGGTGTCCACAATGTACGTTGGAAGGTCAACAGAGCTCTTTTGTAAGAGGCAGCGTGATTGTCATGTCTCCTGGATCTCTGATGCAAGTAGTACAAACCAGAGGTGATATTCTTTGGTGAATCGATACCAAGTCGGATCAAGGACCGCTCGTAAGTTGGTCGTTTTTTGTTTACCCAACGTCGGAGTAGTAATCCCAACGCAGGCTTCATGATATTGAACAGTCTGAAAGGGTTTTCGTCCTCGGCACCACACTGGCGACGTATTCCGCATTCAGGTGCTTGTAATCGCCGGTTATCGTGAAGTAACTATGGCACTGATGACATTGTGAATCAAGGCTGGTAAAGCGCGCATTAGAGCTGCGAAAACAAGTCATGTTACTGAATGTAGGACCAACGAGAGCTGACAAACTTCCAGGTGTGGAGAAACTCGAGATATCGAGTTCCCTGGTGTTGCGAGACGTAGTGCGAGCCCTCCTGTGAGATGGTCATGTACCAGAAAAAAATATACTGATAATTAACTAGGGGTTCTCGAGCAAGTCAAGATTCTGCGATAGTTCATCTTCTCCAGAGCGGCATTCACCAGCCACCCGCAGAAGACCACGAAATCATATCAAGAAATACTTAGACTCGGATAAGAAGAAATGATATCCATAATAATAGTAGTGAAGATCATAGAATGCGTAGATTAATGCTGGCTACTCTGGTATGCTGGTATGGGCAAATGTGGTAGCTAGTTATGTGTATGGTAAAGTACTGGCGATGCAAATGGAGACAACAGAGCAAGAATGAGAACACTTATGACAAATAGATGCAATACAACAACCGGTATATGATCTTAGGACTGGTCTTGAGGATGTGGATGGAGAGAGAGAGTCGGAGTTGAGCCGAGCTCTATTATGGTTACTCGAGGAGGTTCGTCATCATCGCCATCGTCTTCATGCAGGGGATTGGTATCTATCAACCAGGCTGGAGGTCTCAAATCGGACCACGACCAAGATTGCCAGTGCCCATGATCTACCAGAGGCAAGTCCTGAAGGACTTGTGTTTAGATCTTCCCCCGTGTAACAAAAAAAAAATCACGCACAACAACTTTCGTCGAGGTGTCGACAACCATCTCCTCCGGGGCAGGCGAAGATGAGCTTTCTTTGAAAACGACAGGAACTCCCCGTCGATCGTCATTGGGAGTCAAAGGGGGTGGTGGTGTGAGATTGTCGGCGTCTGTGTTAGACGATGAAGCAGGGGAATTTTTCTCAACCGTGATCTAAACAAATCACATGAATTCCACCAAATAAAATCGGGCTATCGAAGGGACTCACTGTTTCCTTCGAAGAACGACTAGCGGCGCGGGCACCTCCGATTGGTTTCTTCAAACAACGTTCGCGGTGTTTCAGCCAATGAAAGGGATCATACAGACTCTTCGGGGATAGTTTTATACGATTTCCACAGCGTTTGCAGGTGACAAAAAGTGGACCAAGAACCTCTGCCATCGGGTCATCGCGTAGCCTTTTCTCTCTTGCAACTTCGCCTACGGTTCGGCGAGGCGCGTCTCCGCTGCACAAAGCAACTGAATGAATATCTAAATGATCGAAGACGACAGAGACACTCACTCATTGATGCCTTTTAAACTAGAATCTTTCCTTGGTGACCCCCTGCGGAAGTGGCACGAATAGAATAAGCAGCAATGACATCGGTTAACGATAAATACCCACATGACTTTTACGACGGGGGGATGAGACACTGCAGTGGGGGGGAGAAACGTATTTTCAGCGGGTATGAATATCCAATTTTCTGGAGTGTTCAATGAGCTTTATCGGTCTGGACGTGGTAGTGGCCACTGACTTGTAGTCCAATTCCGTGGAGGGGGAAAATTGAAAGCGTATGCCGAAGAAGTGAAGAGCTGCGTACACTTTACGCGCCAATACAAAGACCTCTATATCTCAACGGTTCAGTTGTATATGCGCGACAGTCAGGCGTAAGAGTGAAAGTCACGGGAAGAAAGCGGGGATACACTTCGGAAATTCCCGTCGACTTGCATGCTCGTTCGCGCGTGTTTGCATTTACCCCCAGGCATCCGGGGGAATAGTTGAATGGCATTATAAAGAAAACAAAGCACAATAGATAGAGCAGGGTACAATACAGTCGACATAACTTCACATAACACACCAGTGCCAACATTTACGTAGACGGAGTACCTAAACCTTCACGGAAACCACGCACGAAAGCTTTAAAAGGCTGCATAAACCAACCCCACGGACCTGGCGCCTCATTCTCGGGCGCTTGGTAGGCCATAGTTCTCGGACGATTCACAAGACGGACTTCTCCAGCGTCTTCTTCGTCCCGAGCACGTTTCTCCCCAGTGCGATATGGGGAGTTGTCATTGATAGTTGTAGCGTCTGTAGACGCTGAACTCGAGGATGTAAGGTGTTTGTGTGCCTCGCTTATAGGCGTTTGAGTGATAGTCTGGCCAGATGGTGGAGGGAAGACGCGCGAAAGACGCGAACTAGGAGCCTTTGGAGTGGGTTGGACAGGATGACTACTGCCACTGTTACTTGTAAGAATGCTGGTAAAACGATATTCACTCACGAAGAACACTTTGCTTTGTGTTCGTGCCACTTGGTCAAATCATACTGAGCAACACCGTCCAGCTCGACATTCGTCCTGCAAAAGGCACACTCGACGTGTCGGGCGGAAGACGACTTCGCTTGAGGGTCAGTCAACAGACTGTATTTTCTCTCTGCGGTAGCCACTCGGCTGCTTGGTCTGATTAAATTGCTAGTTGGCAAAATTGTTATAGAATTCAGAAACATAATCACTCACACGACACCCGAACACCGTTGTTGATGTGAGTGCCAATTTCCAAGAATGTAGGCATGATCGATCGACAGCTTGATCCATTTCTGGCAGGATCGACAAAGAACTTCATGCGGTTTGGCCTCTTGAGCACGAGGATCCTCTTCCAGTAAAGCTTTCTTTTCGGCGTCAGTCTGCCGAGCCGACTGAGGTGAAGGCTGTTTAGTAATCTCCTGACTCAATTCTGATACCGAAACCTCTCCTTCAGGTTTCTCCATTTCGGTCTCACTTCGGTGGCTCCTGTTCACAGGATAAGTGGGGTTTAAATTTCAATGTGTAAATGTACTAACTTCTTCGAAACAGGGGACCGTGGGTCACATCTCCGTCGATGGATCTCCCAGGGACGAACAGCATACGTCTGTCTCTTGCCAAGGTTGATCCAATTGTCGCATCGAGCGCAATGAACTCGGTGCGGTTCCATATCATCACAATGTGACTGGTCTTTGAAATACTGAATACGCTCGGATTCAGAACGGCGTATTCGACCTCCGGCAGATGATTCTGCAATTGACGAGGTCTCATCTGCATCGTCATCGGGGGTGTCAGGGCACCTGGTCATCCAGTGTGGTGAGTGACCATTAAGCGTCAAGGAACCCGAGATACGTACTTGGCTTTGGAGGCGGAGGAACTCTTATCTGATGACTTCGCACGAACGGAAAGGACAGAGGGGCTCTCATGACGGATGGAACGATTTAAGGATACCACTGATGAAGCGCGACTACGGGATCCCCTGGCTTTGCTGACAGGCTTTGCAGAAAGCACCTGGCTTTCCTGAGAATTGCGGGGGGATTGTGGTGGCGAAGGTCCAGGGAGACTAAATAGCATATACAGACAAACATGAATCATGGATGCGCGGGTTTGGATTTTGGACTCACACAACCTCGACCGTTTTGGGGGCAGCTTTCAGTTCAGATAGCTAATCCTTCATTAATTGGCAAGCCCAGCTTAGAGAAAGCAACTTACGGATGTTTCTTGGGGGTCACTAGTTCCAATACTTTGATGTGTCTCTGATTCTTCACCCGAAGTGTCTCTGTCGAAACGTAAGGTCATTTGACGCGTTCAGTATATTTTATGGCGTACTCTGCAATGTTTGGGACACTTCTCTTCTTCTGGGAAGGCTGTTCAGAGAACTATTCACGTGGTGTCGCGTGAAATAACGCGCTGACCTTGGCCTTGCCGGCGTATTTGATCTTTGATGATCCAACCTTTCGTCTAAGTGCAATGTCAGCGGGAAACGTATAAAATGCCTATGTTTAAAAAAACAACCTCTCCGGGGATGAATTCAGGGTATTGCTCATGGTAAAAGAATGTATCAGGTCAGCTGAAAAAGAAACAGGGACGAGGACAATGAACTCTCCACTTGGTGGTAGTAGTATCACAAGATTCGGTGCCAAGCATGTACAAATAAATTTATCAACAAGGGAATCCCGCATTAATAGCTTGCCTTCGATAAGAATGAATTCCGAGTCCGAAGTTTGCCCCCAGAGAAATGAGTGGAGGGCATTAGAGCTTACAAAACTACAGTACGATATTCTAGGAATCGCTTTGAAAAGCGAGGCTAAAATTACAACCACCCTGCTCCAAGTAAAGTCCAAAATTTACAGCGTATCTATTTACCCGCCTGACTTCGAAAAGTTACTTGGTCCCGTAAGTAATGGGTCGTAGCGTTCTGACGAGATGTTGAGTTGAGGGCCATTGATAGGAGAGTCGACTATAGGATAAAAAGATCCAACAGGACGAGGTAGCGCAGGTACGTGTAAAGATCCGATTTCATGATTTGATTGCGCCAGTAAATGATATGGTATGGGACCATAGACTTGGGTTGGGAACGGCAGGGGTGCCATCATCATGGAGGACTGTTGAACTTGAATTGGCGTTGGATGGGGAGGCTGCATACTCCCCATCGCGATCACTGCTGAAGATAGTGATTATGAAGTACGAGGTAACGTTCTATTGGATGGTTTGCGTACCATCACTGTCCGATCCTTCACCAAGATGTGGACATCCGCCACTGACGCCTTGCTGAGTGCAGATTTGACAGATGCGATCAATACACTGGTACCCCTTACGCACACAATGTACGCATGGTCTAACGGTCGTCAACCAATATGCATGCCAGCGGGATCAGAGTCACCCACCTCACGCCTTCGCACCTTACCTTATCGCGTCTGTGTGGTTGTTGAAGTGACATTCTAGATCGTAGTTGATAACTTACCTGCAATATACACACGCCTGAAAAGATAGCGTCAGAAGAAGTATACTAACTCCAAACAAAAACTAACCGCTTTGACACGAGTACCGTGACCTCTGCCCTTCCTCTGAACACTGATACACTCCTTGCCACATTCAACGCATTGCCTACACGGACGTGCATCCTCGCACTTCTTATTGTCTTGCCTGCAACCCTCGCAACGAAGTTTAACAAGTTTAGGGCCTTTCCCCACATGAATACACTCTTCCCCCCGTGCAATGCATCGAGAGCAAGGTCGCTGATCATCACACTAGAAGCAAGACGGGTCAAAATCACATCCACAACCACAGAACAAACTTACCTTCTTATTATCCCGACGACAGTTCTGGCAAGCCAGTTTTGCACGATCGGGTTTTGAGCGATGTGGCCCGCGGAGAACTAAGACAGGAGGAGGTTCTGCACGCAATACTGGGTGGTGATGGCCTTCAGTGCACTCTACCTGCTCCTCTCGGCACCTGAGGCAAGGCTTTCCGCCTTCGCAGCGCGCGCGAGCTTTTCGACAGTTCTCGCACCCAGCAACACATTGCTCAATAGTGTAACCTTTCTTGACGCAGCCTCCACACGGCCTAATTGATCACGGGAACATCCATTCATGAATTAAATGGAAGTAAATCAGAGTAGAAGCAAAGCCTACTTTTGACCATCGCAGCGTATTTTGTCGCGCCTGCAGGGGAAGACTATTAGGACACAAGGGGTGCCCCTCAATCACGAGATGATTACCTGCAACTAGCACATGCCTAGCGATGTTCTTGATAAGCTAACATTAAAAGGGAGCGTGAACGTTAAGCACAAACCTTGACTGCTCTTCTTGGCCACGCTGTCGTGATGATGTCGGATATCGGGACTGGCAGCGGCTGCTGCTGGGAATCCATCGGTCTGCAAGATGTGGTCAATTAACAAAAGGCATGTGTGAACATATACCCTTTTCGAACGCGCAGAGGTTAGACCCTTACATAAGTTGCTTATCAGCCACAATTTCAAAACGGGTGAGTCTAATAATGGATCACTACAGCCCGATCACGAAGGACCAGCTGCCCGTCATATACAACCGGAGAACAATACTGTCAAAGAAAAGAAAAGAACTTCGGATGATTGATACAGATGACCCTGTGGAGTAGGAAATGAAAGACTGATTACCGGTACTTGGCCTTCCCTCGTCAATGCAAATGTTATAGCCTGCAATACCAACCCCGTAAATAATAGGAGTCAACGGAAACTGAGATGCTGACCAAGAGAGTCTAATCCTTGAGGCTCGAACTGCAGAGCTCTATCCCTGAGGCGCCAAATGTTGGATGGTGTTGTACTTCCCTTAAGTCCGGGCTGTGTTTATCAGGATCAGGAAGTCAAAGGTTAGGTAAGGTGTTGCCGCTCGGAAATTGACATTCAAATTGTATGGTACATTCCGGCGTCGTATGATATGTTCCTAACTCGCATTTCTGTGATTGGTATTCGAACTGTCGGGACTCTCATGATCTCACAGATTCTTCCATGTAACATTTTGCCGCAGATCTGCCTGGCCGAAGCATCATACTGGTTGGCAGAGCGGCAGTAACAATGATCTAATCTAGTCGACCGAACAGCAAATGAAACGTGCGTGATAATCGGGAGACTCGATCATCTTTCACATTCGTACCGTGCGAATATCCCCCGAGAATATCGTGTGCAGGCGCCAGTTCATAATGTTTCGAGCTCCAAGAGTCAGCAGATGCTTTGAAATCAACGAGAAGAACGCGCACGACATGGACGTTAGGGATGCATATCCAGGTGGTAATGAGCTGGCCAGTACGGCTGACCCTCAAAGAATCCCCATAACGCATATTTGCGGCGAGAGGGGTCAGTTGTGGCTCCATAATCATTCCTCACGCACAAGCACTTGTTGTTTCTGCAGCCAAGAAAACCTCTGTAAATAAGTCCAGATTCGTTCTGGCATGAATCTGGGCAACAACTGAGGGTGACCGGCGAGAGGGCAATGTATTGACAGCGTTGAAGGTAGTCGAGCCTTAAAGGGCACTGTTCAGTTCGATGGGCATTGGTCAGAGCAACAGAAAAGGCTGACGAACCAATCATATCAATACGTCAGGCACAAGTAAGGTATTCACGCTTCAGTAAGCTTTATTTCCTTCGACCCCGAGGGTTTCGCGTACTTAATGCATCCAAAAAGGACGAATTATACTATCACAAACTCGAGTATTTGGCAATGTCTAACATAGGGCCTTACCCCAACAGACAGTAAAAAACAAACAAATGGTTGAGCCGAATGTTTACTGATAGACGGCGACGTAGTTGATGACCCACTTAGCATCTGCAACGAAACACTGAGCGATGCGGAGGGATTCAGTATCCAGTGAAAACTTACCGACGTAGTTAGAAGCATTGGCAACCATGTCTGAGCACGTTCCTGGGCATCCAGAACTGGAGTAGGCACCACCTGCCCAGTTGCCGCAGATAGTAGTGTCAATGACCATCTGGTGGTCGTAGAAGTTGTCTGTTATGTCACAGGTTTTTGCAGACCAGAAACCAGACGGAGTGCCCCAAGAGGAAGGCCTGGGTGCTTGGGCCGTGAGGTCCTTAGGGATATCATCCCGAGCGAAGTGCCACATTGACATGCCAGTGGAATTGTCCCACAAAAGCGCAAAGACACCGCCCCCTGCATTGTTGAAGCCATACGCAAAAGACCTGCCTCAGGGACCGTTAGATTGAGATTAACGCACAGAAGAAGAGATGCAAACGTTGTGCTACTATCCTTAATACTGCAGCCTGAGTCCGAGGTCTCGGTGCTGTAACAGTTGCTCGAGAGGACGGAGCCTGTGTACTCATCGGAGTCATCTGTATCGATGGTGCAGGTGTGGTTTGTGCCACTATGAAGCGTCATCTGATTTTTCGTCTGGTCATTGATACCCTCGACAATGTCGATTTCACCCCCATATGGCCAGTCCGGTCCAACGGTCCAGAAACTAGGCCACGTAGAACAGCCGACGGGCATTTTGGAGGCGTCCATGACAAAGAGACCACCGCTGTAGCTGTTTTGAGATGTGATGCGAACACTGTGGCTATGGATTAGTGCATAGATTATAGTGAAGATGGTTGTTACACACGAGTCGCGATCGCCGCCGGCAGCGACAGTGCTGGTTGAATCAACTGCAAGGACCGTCGAGTAGTCGGAGGAATTGACATACGCAAGTCTCTTAGACTCTGCGGCTGACTTGTTTTGGTAGATGACATTTCCACCAGTGGGGTCTGAGCCAGTGTAGAAGTCCCAGTCACTAGGTAGATAAAACACCATTAGCCGAGTTACAAGTTGAAACTATATAAGTGACACGTGCTTGAAGAAATCGCTCCCCTGGTAAAAGTCTTGAATCGAGTAAGCTGTGTCAGTTGGCTGTGTACCAACAGTGATAGGGCGGTAACGTGAAGGTAAGTAAGCACCAACCAGGGTGGTCGGCAGGAGAGTCACTAGAAAGAGTTTATAGAAAGAATGCATCACACACACAGTGCAAATGAGAAAAACTCAGCAGTCGTCTGAAACAATGAAACAGTAGTGAAACAGAAGGGGGATAATTAATGCAACGTTAATAACATTGGCCATGGGGTTTTATTGTGCTTGTAACATAAAAAATGACGTTCACCTTCATGAACGTTACATTCCATTAGCTCGCTTCGGCTAGCCTCCCCTATGCAGATTAATCGAAGGAAGATCAGTAGTCGTTCCTTCGTATTCGCGTCGCTCACCTTCGGGATCTTATCATACCGCGGGCCTAATTAATCTCAGCGCCTTGTCCTCAATCCAACTTACCCCTTGTATCCCGGAAATTGATCGGTCATCTCTCTTTGTCGATGTTTGCAGTTTCATAGATTGTAACTGCAGCACTGTGAACAGCAGGAGTCAAAAGATTCACGGCTAAGATGGTGGCTGAAAGAGTTTACTTAGTCCTCGAGACTCGAGCGCTATTGGGCATTATTACCGCGGTGCCAAAGGAGGTCAAATTAGACGGTTTTAATCCGGGTATTTTGAGATGAAGTACTAAGAGGTACTAGGCCCAGACGCAAATATTATGAAATTCACTTTGAGCAAAGTTAACCTCCAAAGATCGCACTGCGGCCGCCGTCTACTGTATAGTACCCGGCGTTCGAGCGTCGTATGATGTGGTCTTAATAACTCATGCGTTAGTCGTTTGATGTATTAATTGTTGAGACGTACATTATATCACAGGTTCTGCCATATAGCCTGAGCATCAAAGCGGTTATGAGCGTCAGCTGCTTCTGCCAACAGCAGTAAAATCTAGAGGCCTGGATGGAACCGAACGGTAAACGTACGTGATAGTCGTAACGACGACAACTGTCAATATTATTGAGCGGACAGAAGGTAGTTTACAGAACTTCAGAAGGTCGCTGTGGGAGAGTCGAGACTCAATCAGTACTAGGTACCTCTCAGAGTGCATGATGGAGGCAACCGTAACGCGGCGTCACAGGGCCGCTGCGTTATTATGTAATCTACCCCGCCGTAACCGTCATGCATTCATGCGTCACTGGGGGCTCGGTTGCTAAGTGTACTAGATACGTCGTGCGTGGACTTCAAAAAAGTTCGCCGCAAGATTACAATCAAGAACTTTTTCGCTGCTATGCCACGGGCCCTCCTGCCAGCCTTGCTCGTTTACTAGTACTGCCTATATATTGTCTTTGTCTCCTGCTACAACCTCGCTGTACATCATGGATACAAAATCTGCTGCTGCTGCATTAGCCCTACTGATGGCTAAGTCGAAGTTCCGCGCGCAAAAGTTTGAACCCAGGTAACCAGGTTTGAACTAGTCTCTCAGAGCTACGCCACTCCGACATATGACAGGAGCCCGATGTCGCTGCTGGTTGGATGTCACGACCCAATCAGACGAGGTTGCTAACTGCGGCGGTGTGTCACGCACAATCCGCGGTTGCCTCCATGCAGAGAAGTACAGCATTTTACACAAGTCCGTGTGTATCTCCAGGTGGCAGATTGTATTGTGTGGGCGGCAGTTCATGATTCACTTCTCTGATATGGTCTGAAAATTAACGTTGAAAACGCACATGAAAGACGCTGACAAAAGCACTAGATTTATGCCTCATCATGATCCTCCTTTCGAATTGTGGTCAACGAGGGTACCAGATATCCCGATGAACAGGAAGGAATGGGATGTACATCCCAAGTACTGGTGAACGATTCAGTGCGACGACTGAGGACAACCACTGTTGATGGCCGAGAAGGCGAGGTTTCGACACTGCGACAGAGTTGAAAGTAGTCAAGTCGTACAGGGCAGTAAGGTACGGACGAGAGGACAGGTGGAATGACAAGGTCGACAAACTGAGAATATCAGTGCGTGGTGTTTGAGGAGTCCCACAAGTGTGAACCGCTGACCTTTGGAGCTGAATAGCGTAAACAGATTTTAGTTCAAGATTAAGACCGCAACGTTTGTTCGTCGCACGGCGTCCGCTACGCGCGGGGATGAAAATGGGGTTCTTCTCGTTCTCACATAGATCTGAAAAACTTCCCATGGAACGTGTAACCTGAAACAAGCAGGTTGCAACGTGACGGTTACGTTCAAGTTGATGAGATGATCAACCTCCCGGCCAATGAGATCTGAGACTCTAGGTCACTTGGACCTCCGTCCAGTGTCAGTGCTCACGAAATGTACAAGTATATAGCAACGGCTAGGTTGCTGAGAGGATGGTTGATAGACACAGATCGACTGAGGGCACTTATTTGCTCGCATAATAATAGCAGAGGGAAACAGCTGGTCTTTGTAGATCTTTAGAGTTAGACTCCGATATGACAATTGTAGGTCGGGATTTGAAATAATCTCGCCGATAGGGTCAGGTCTCCCACAGCAGAAATTCCAGAACATGAGGTGCATGATTGATACGACGTACAAGCCTCAGGTATAGCAATGTATTCCGAGTGACTGTGTCATGTTATATGACCAATTCCTCGAAATGTGCAACAAACAAGAAAGCGACCAGCGCAGCATATGCAAACAGTAAGTGATCCTGCCAATAAAACAAAAGAATAATAAATGTAAATGATGATGTGCTGTGATGAAAGCAGGGGTATGATGTGGATATGATGCAATGCAAATAATGAAGGTTTAAGGTGGGATGTTCATTGGTAGACGGCAACGTAGTTGATAACCCACTTGGCATCTACAACAGCATCAAAGAACACTTAACGGTGCGACATAAATAAATATTCCAAGAAAACTTACCGACATAGTTGGTAGCATTGGCGACCATATCTGAGCACGTTCCTGGGCATCCAGAACTGGAGTAGGCACCAGCTGCCCAGTTGCCGCAGATAGTAGTGTCAATAACCATCTGGTGGTCGTAGAAGTTGGCTGATATGTCACAACTTTGTGCAGACCAGAAACCAGCCGGAGTGCTCCAAGTGGAAGGGTTGGGCATTTGGGCCGTAAGATCTGCAGGGATGTCGGCACGAGCGAAGTGCCACATTGACATGCCAGAGGAGTTGTCCCATAGGAGTGCAAAGACACCACCCTGTGCATTGTTGAAGCCGTATCCAAAAGATCTGCCACAGACACATTAGGTCCCAGCTGACGTGTAAGAAAGAAAGGTGATACAAACCTCGTGTCCGTGTCCTCAACGCCGCAGCCTGCGTCCGCAGTCTGGGTACTGTAACAGTTGGTCCCGAGAACTTGGCCAGTAAACTGATCGGTACTACTATTTGACTTTCCGATTGTACAACCTTGGCCCGTGCCACTATGGAGCGTCATCTGGTTTGTCGCCTGGTCATTCACACCCTCGATAATATCAATTTCACCCGCCGAGGGCCAGTTCGGGCCAACAGTCCAGAAACTGGGCCACGTAGAACAGCCGACAGGCATGTTCGAGGCATCAATGACAAAGAGACCGCCGTTGTAGCTCTTCTGAGATGTGATACGAACACTGCATTCGTGATGAATACTCATAACTCATAATGAACAAGGGCATTACGCACGAGTCACGATTGCCGCCGGCGGCAACGGTGCTGGTTGAATCAACTGCAAGAACTGTCGAATTATCGCAGTCATTGACATATGCAAGTCCCTTGGACTGTGCATTCGATTTGCTTTGGTAATTGACATTGCCACTAGTGGGGTCTGAACCAGTGAAAAAGTCCCAATTACTAGATGGATAATTAGCCGAGTTCCGCGTTGAAATTGCATATACAATAAGTGGTACGAACTTGATGAAATCCTCCCCCTGATAAAGGTCCTGAATTTTGTAGGTTTTGTTGGTAGACTGTCTAGGGACAGCAGTACGGCGGTGACGCGAGTGCGCGCGCGACTGATGGTGAGCACCAACCAGGGTGGTCAATGAGAGAGCAGCTAGAAAGAGCTTAGAGAGAGTGTGCATCGTGAGGCAAAAGAAAGTAAGGGCGAGCAGTCGTCCAAAGAATTAAAGGAAAGGGATGAAACAGCAGTGAAATTTAAAGAGAAGGATGTGGAAAGTGAAACAAAGAAACGCTGATGGAACGTTCAAGGGGTTTAAAGCATCAAAACTAACGGTTTCACGAACCTCGTTGCTGCGAGCTGCCACACTGCATTACCTTGGAATCGCCTCGGCCACACTCGGCGACCTTATAATATCGGGGCGCTAATTACGCTAAACAGTCCTTTTGTCCTCAATCCAACCATCACTCGTTGTATTCCAAGACCGGTTAGTCAATCTCTCTCGTCAACGCAGCTTCAAAACGTGCAGTGGAATGGAAATGTCAATCAGAAGTCAAAAAGCGACACGCACCATAAATGCTGAAAACTGAAGTGTGCTTGAAGACTAATTCAAGCTCAGCGCTCAGCAATAGACTTCCTTCAAGTTAGAGATTCGGAAGTATTTATGTAACACATGGTCCACATTCACACGGGGTCGGAAATTGCTCTCCAAAGAACGTAGTCCGCGCGTAAATTCTGCATCTTGTTCATCATTGTGGGGAAGGCACGTATCAAACGTGCAGATACATTGGCACACTGCAGTTGTGAGAAGGTTAACTTCAGTTCTGATCTAGACAGGTGTAAGCCATTCATAGCAAAGAGAACCTCTCAGAAGTCGGTTCAAGGGTGACCGGTGACCAGTTGACCGTTGCATATCCAGTGCCTGAGAGGGCCCGCTATGGTCGACTGGACGCTTAACTCCGCTGTGATTAACATTAGACTTAATCGGTGGCGATCTAACCCCACTGTGTTCTTCCAAAGCGAGCTGGCTCGTCCAATTTCCATGTCCAAAGAGGTCCACCATATTGACTACCTAACTGTGTTGTCTTTGCCATATATGAACATTGAAGCCTAGTGTTCGAATGGCGCTGATCTACTTACCATGATTCTTATGCTTCTTGGACATCTTAACATGATGAAGCGGTCATTAAGATCCTAACAGTGTACAACAAATCAGTCTGTCAACAGGTGCTGAACATGCTTTGTAACAGATCAGTGATAATGAAGGCGAATGATACTGGTAGACGGCAACGGATGGCCCATCTCATCTACAACGGAACACTGAGAATGTGAAATGATTCGGCATCCTGTCAAACTTACCAGCATAGACTTGAGTGGCATTGGCGACCATATCTGAACACGTTCCTGGGCATATAGTAGTTTGGACGTAAGCATGAGAACCTGCCCAATTGCCGCAGATAGTAGCGTCGATGATCATCTTATGATCATAGAAGTTGGTCGTGATGTCGCAGGTGTGTGAAGATCCGGAATCAGGCTGGAGTGCCCATGTGGAAGGGCTTGAGCGTTCGGCTATGAGATCCGCAGGGATGTCAGCCCGTGAGCGAAGTGCTACATGGACATGCCGGAGTTGTCCCAAAGAAGTGCAAATATACCATCCTCCGCATTGTTGAAACCACACAGAAAGGAACTATCGCGCAGAAGCATTTGGTTCGGATTGGCGCACAAGAAAGAGATAAGTACGATACGAACTTTGTGTCCATGTCCTCGGACCTCGATGCTGCAGCCCGAGTCCGCGTGTGTGGTGCTGTAACAGTTGGCTCCCATGATCTGGCCTGTGAATTGGTGGGCACTATTTTGGTGCAAGTTTGGTTCGTGCCGCTATGAAGTGTCATCTGGTTTGTATCCTGATCATTCACACCCTCGAGGTCAATTCACCCTCCATGGGCTAGTTTGGGCCGACGGCCCAGAAACTAGGCCACGTAGAGCAACCTACAGGAGGCGTTAGATACAACGAGACCGTCATTGTAGCTCTGCATAGACATGATACGGATGCTGCAACTAAGGCTCATGAATACAAAGAACACGGTCTTTATACACGAGGCGCGCTTGCCGCCGACAGCAATGGTACTGGTTGAATCAACTGCAAAGATCAACGAGTTGTCGTAGTCATTGACATATGCAAGTCCCTTAGATTGTGTGTCCGATTGACTTTGGTAGATGACATTGTGGGATCCGAGCCAACGACAAAAGTCCAGTCACTAGATGGATGGAAGAGGATTAGCCAATACACGAGTTGAAACTAGTGGTACGTCCTTGAGGAAATCTTACCCCCGATAAAAGCTATCATGTAGATTTTGGCAGTAAGTTGTCTATGAGCAGTAGTGCGGCGGTGACGCGAGTGCCCATAACGGTCACCATCAACCAGGGCGGTAGTAGTTAGTGCGTAACGTCATCCATGCGTATAAGATCTTATCGATATGTCTTGCATGGTCAATGTTGAAACATCAAATCCTGAAAATGACGTTCACGAACCTTGTTTACAATCCGAGATTCCGCCTTGCCCCCATTGACACCTTCAGCAACCTAACTTGGTCTCGACCAATTTTATCCTGAACCAACAACCCTTTGTATTCCGAGACAGCAGCCAGCTGCCATTTCTGCTTGGCGGTTGTGGGTTTGGCGTGTTATGGTAAATGCTGTACATAATGAGTCAAAAATTAGTGCTGAAACCAAACTGGCTGCCATGGCCCACTGGCACAGTTCAAGCCTCAAGGAGTTTACCTGGAGTTCTAGAGAACAGCGCTCTATCGCCGTGGTGCCAAAGGAAGGCCCTCTTACGGTTTTGCACGTTTGAAACTGCATGATCAAACGTCGGCTTCTTACTAAGCACCATCACTATAGCGCCAGCCAGCTGGAGACGTAAATTTCTGTGCATCTTACCTTAATTTACATGCATTACATTTTTATTAGATTCTAGCTTCCTGTAGTATCATATATATCCGGTCGTGTTGTAATATCTGACCAGCACCGAGTACAATCATAACCATTGATTCATACTTATTAATGTCAGACGATATGTTTGTTTGTACTTGTTGAATTTACAAATTAGACACCCCACTCCGAGTTCGACAGGACAGCTCTGATTCTACACAGGTCTGAGCTGAAACAATGGCTCGGCTTTACTCTCTCAGTCGACGGGAGATTACACTCGCTCTATTCTCTGTCATAATTTTTTGGTCTTCTACAACTTCGATGTGACTTTTGCCAATCCTAACCTGCCTGGCATCATGATATCCTTAAATCCCACCGTTGATGGCGGTCTCGATATGGGAATATATGGAGACTGGGTGTCTGATGAGAGACACATATCCAGCGTTCAAATGCAGCAAGAGGAGAAGGAAGATGCTCCGGAAGGAAATGTATGGCTAAAGACTAATCGTGTACTTACTAGGCACAGAAACAAGTCATCTTCGAAAACATCGGTGTTAACGATGACTTCATGCACTGACGCCCCTGAAATCCGAATAGTGAAACACGGTGCGCTGCAATTGCTTATGGAATGAATGTCCTTGCTCAAGAAGTTCAGATCGACCCTGCTTCAGTCGTGCATGCCATCCTGGAAGTGGTCACTTGCACGCAGATATTGTCGGCGATAGGTTCCATTTAATTGCGCGGCCACATGGACATTATATATGTAGAAACATTTTGAATTCTCCAGCTGGACTGCTAGCAGCTACGGTCGAACTTTGTTATGTCAAAGTGCATCACTGCGACTCCCGGACTTCTAGACAAGCTTGAAATGCTTCTGGTGATTTTATCTGTTTGTCCGCTTATACATTTGCCCTCCACTTTCTCAAGAGGACAGCGGAGCTAAACCCCCTTTTGTCTTTTCACGACAACCTACCATCCGTCTATACTTACACCGATTATGGGCCATTTCTCCTAGTTTTTGCACTCCTCTATTTCATGCCCGTCCTCTAAGTTACGCCCACTCCGGAGCCGCTGGCATATGATTGAAAATAATCATCAGTAGCGCTTCTAGGAGGCGACACTGTGCTCAGACCAGACTGGCTTGGTGAAGGTTGAGGATGTTCTAATTCCTCTGGCTCCTCGACCACAGTCGCGGTGTAGTTCACAACCTCCTCCCTTCCTTCTGTACAGGGAGGACCAGGCACGCCTGAGGGTACAGCATCGGGTTCATAGCGAACCTCTGCAGTAGACCGGAATACAAGCTGGATCTCTCGAATCTGCTGCAACGAGCCAACGCCTGGCAAATCGCCTGGGCTAGTGTGTGGATCTGATGGTGGAGGCGCGGAAATGCCGTCATGTGGTTGTGGAGGTGAATCCACAGAGGTGGTGGGTTGGGATGACTGCGTTGGGGGGATAGAGTAGTTGGGATGTTGTTCAAGGTCGTCTGGTAGTAAATCAGGTGGAGTTATTGGATTGGAGGTGCTGCACCCTGAAATGTCTGCCTCAGCGTTTGTTTGAAAGTGGCATGCAGGAAAACTGGGTGGAGCCAGATTGATCCCTTCAGTGTGTGATGGAGGATCTTGAACAATGTGAGCCTTTCTCATCCCTGCGGACACCATGACTTGCTTCATAGCGTCAGCCAGATAAGTTGATAGTTCCAGGCCAATTCTTGCGAGTGGCAGTACCAACGGTCGCCACCAGCGATCTCCTCCGAACTTGGCTCGAATGATGCCGTACAAGATCATTACGAGGGCGACCATTATCACAAAACCAACAACGGCTCTAGTAGTTTGATCTCCGGGGCTCCACCAATGGACGGAGAATGCCGCAAAGAAGAAGACCATACTAACACACTTGAATGAGGGCATCTATCTAGTATATCAAGATGGGACTCACCCCCACATGAGCAACGTTTTCGGAAGGCTGTAAATTATGGCCAGCCTTTCCAGTCTGCGTTCTTTCTCGCCAAGTCCTGATAGAAAAACTTCCTGAATAATTTGCTGTGAGAATCATTGCAGTCATTATTTGTAGTTACTGACCGTTTGGAGGACTGTGCCCAATTGGCCCATGGTTCGATTATGCGAAACAAGCAACAAACCAAGAATCATGCTGCCCAAGCTTGACACGAGAGACATGTAGCTCGCCACCTGAACAGGGGATCTACCGCCCACATCAACGCTGCTGATAGAGAGAAACCCAACATTGGCATTGAGTAAGACAGTGGCCTGGTTCGACATCAGTTGCACGTGCGGTATGACAATGAACAGGCAGATTTACCAGAAGAGTAGAGTCCTGAAGCTGCCCATTCAGGTTTAAGTTGAATGTATTCCACCGCTCTGAGGAAGGCGTGTTGTCAACAAATATCGTGTGCAATTCTCGGACTAGAGCCATAGGGTCCAAAAACAAAAGGGGTGCAATAATAACTATCAACAACGATGGTGCGTATGGATGGACTGCTTGTTCAAAGGCCAATCTCACACAGTTTTCCCCATGAGAGTTGATAAAGTGATTGCGACCTTAAAAATCTCGATAAACGACAACTAGAAAGACCAATGACAGAGCACTGACTGAATGCATACATAATCCGGCCTTAAAGAATAGTCAGCATCAAGATGAGATTGAGTTCAATGTTACATTACCAATGACAATGGCAGCGTGACATCGCTGCATGCTCTTGTACGCAGGGGGATGGACTTTGGGAAATAGTATGAGCACACGGGATTCACAAGGGATTCCATGAAAGTGTATCAACGGAACGCACCCTTGATCATATTTATGATAGATATATAGTCTCTGATTTCGATGACATCGAATGGCGCAGTAGAGTGGCGAGAGGTTAGATGGTCTGTCGATCGCGACCTGACAATTACATCACGTTTACCAGGCGCAAGAAAGTACTAACCACATTCGGCATATATCAGCATATCCTTCACCTCATCAATAAGATTTTGTGTAATTGGAACCAGGCAAGGGAAGTAATCGCAATGTTTCCTATGGAGTATGTCAGTTTACCACAACAATCTGGAACCTAGCACAACGCACCAATATTGTGCTTGGATGGCAAGCCCTGAGTTCGAAAACCAAGACGAATCGTCAAATCCAGAAACACTGAGAACCATTGACTACGCACGTATGTGTGAAAGATTCTCGACGCCATTGCATTCGGAGAGAATATCCTCGGTACTGTACTCATCCAACCAGAAGAGGCATCTATCACGGTGGTTGGCGAAATAATAGCAACAAACCAGTTTGTTGGCATCGGTGGAAACCTTCGGCTCGATCACAAGGTCTACCTGCGCCATGTCAAGCTCAAGATCCTCACTTTCATCACGGAGTGAACGCAGCAAGTAATCCATGAAGCATTTTATGTCACTGTATATTTCTTCGTCGCAAATATTCATTTGTGTGATTGTTCGCTGTTTGTTGTAGCTGTGACTCAGAACATCAATAACGCATGAAGTTGACACACTCTTTCTGCGTTCACAAAGTAGCGAGAACCTTGCGGATGCACAAGCGTAGTCCACCCTGGGGGTACAGCCATGCTGAAAATATTTCAGATGATGCAACAAATGATGAAAATATAGCTTACTCGTGCAGGGGAAATTTCACTGTCATGGCAGGAACAATGATTTGGGACGGTGAAGAACTCCTTTTAACAACCTTCAGCTCTGCAGTACAGTCAATGCAGGAGATAGTCGCTGTTGACCTTGGTGTATATCTTTCATACCGCCCGACTTCCTCTGCAACCAGGAGGCCCATTAGCGGGCTGTCATAGACCATGCCGACCTCTGGGCCTGGTTGCTCTGGATCCGATTGCTCGTCGCTGCAAGGCGAAGCAATTTTGTGACCACCTATAACCGGATCGGATACTTGTGCTGCCTGGCTAGATAGATCCAACGGAACAGCAACAGGGTCCGTAGATCTACGGTGGAGATCTGCGATGGAATTGTAAATCGTGACTCGGCGGGAACGAACCCCTTTCGTGTATGTTGCGTATCTCGTCGGGCTCTCTCCCATACTCAAGACCAAACTTGACCTAGAGCCATATCTGTTCGTCCCGGCGGCACCTGGATATCCTATCGTTGTCTCCGGCAAAGACATCGACGTATTCTCTCGTACTATATGTCGTGAGGGTCGAGAAATTGTTTCGTAAGGGAAATCTGAAGGAGATAGAGGCTCTCTTGCAACTTCCTGCGTTTCACCAGGAGGCAAAAGACTGGAACAAGTATATGAATCCTCTTCTACGATGTCCATTTCGAGGGGTTGCGGGAGAGCCCCCCGGGAAAGACGAGGTTGGGCGGGCGATCTCCTGACTCCAGGTTTTGAACGGCACGTAGCAAATCGACGAAGTAAAGACAAGAAAACAGATAATGAACTCGCAGATTGGCGGGCAAGCCGTAAAAGCCATTTCTGAAATGCTCTGAGAATGTGAGCAAGGAATCGAAGTTTCACCATGACGGTCAGTAGCAACACCCAAAGTTGGGACACCATCATGATGGGGACACGCACACGCACACGGCCCCCATACACCTTCTGAGGTACAGAGCGCTAACTTACATAGCCGTCTGACTTCAAACTATTTGTAGTAGGGGCTCACAGCGCCGGAGGTACCAAGAGACGCCCAAATACTTTGAAATTGAGGAATGTTTAAAATTTTCGTGATCTGCTCAATTGAGCAAAGACGAGCCTACTCCTCGCCGAGCTTTGACGCGGTGGGCGACTCAGATCATAAGGTCCGGGAAATGGACACTCTAGGGGAAAGTTTGTCGCAGATTCTCAGGCTCGGGCTGGCACTCTCCGCTTGGCTGAATTCGGTCGGAGGTTCATTACATCAGACTTATTGCACCTATTAGACTCAGAGAGTTAATGGAGCATGGATGAGATAGGTCATTGATTTAATCGCATGTACTGTAGTATACTATTGCAATGAAACTGGGTAGCGACATATGGATAGCAGGGCGGACAAAATGGGGACGGGACAGTAGTGTTATTGATTATGATGCCGCTGGCAGCAAATACGCTGCTCATTGACGTATCAAAGTGACTCACATGGTGACAGCGGGCGCGGGATGCACGAAAGAGGCTGCAAGCGAAGGTGTTGGTGCATCACGGCGGGTGTGGGGTACATGAAAGAGGCTGCAAGCGAAGGTGTTGATGCATCACGGCGGGTGTGGGGTACATGAAAGAGGCTGCAAGCGAAGGTGTTGATGCATCACGGCGGGTGTGGGGTACATGAAAGAGGCAACCAGACTCACAATGACCAGAACGGGATGGGCAGCTCGTTGGAGCTCAACGGCCTTATCGAGGTCAGACGGCCCTGGTGCTGGAATCTGATATGAAGGCTGCTGGCGAAATTGTCAAGAGACATAGGTCGATCAAAATCACCGGACCGGGGGGACAGATGAGTACTGTAACCCGATGGAGTTAATCTTAGTCTGGGCACCCTGCTGCTAGAATCTATCTTGAAAGCTGAGGGCAAGACTGCTGAGAGATGCGGATCGAAGATGATGACCGGGGGACTGAGGAGTAGTACCACAGCCCGTTGGAACTCGATAGCCTCATCGAGATAAGACGGGAGGCCTCACTGTCTTGAAGGCTGAGGGCAAGATTATTGAGATACATAACTCGATCAAAATGACTGGGGGGAGTGAGGAGTAGTGCAACATGTTGGAGCTCAATGGCCTCATCGAGGTCAGACGGGACGCTCCGTTGCTGGAATCCGGTATAAAGATTGATGGTAAGGCTGACAGTTCCGCAAGGCCACTCGATACTCCTCCACTTTGTCTGCCATGCCATGATTGTATCGAAGTTAACCCGTTACACGAGGACTGTCAAGAACGGTAGCGAGCATCAAAGAGCAAACTTGGGCGAACGCTGAAGACAACGATGTTGTGACTGTCGTGTTGTGCAACTGATCGTCATCAGTCCAAACCCCAGGACCATGGTTGGGTACGCATGTACTAGGGAAAAAATGATACAGTGAACGATAAACGATTTTCATTGGCTGACTAGTGTGTGTCACAACAAATATTGTCTTACATAAGTAGAAGCTTGGTCTTGCAACTACATTCAAGTTCATGTGTTGGCTGGAACGACCTGTGAAGGAATCGTCAATCTGCGCCTTGCAATCTGTGTTTGTCCCACAGCGGCTCGTGGCAAGTAGTAACCTTTGGCCAATGGAATGGCCAGCCTTCTTGGAGTCATAGGCTGCCGCGCGATGCCAGTGTGAACAGTGATCCAAGGCGTACTAGGCTAGTCATGGAAAGTATTCAGACTCGGATTCTTCCCAATTGTCCGCTTTTTATAAACTACACGATCGCATTGCTTCATAGCCCACCTTGTTGATGTGCGTTCTATAATTCAGAAGGGCTGGCCTGCGCTTCTGACAGCCCTCTTCTTTGTCATCTCGACGACTTTCTCATAGGAGCTCTTCACGACCGTAAGCAGTATTGCACACACTAGGGCAAGGAATACGACTCCACGCTATCTTTGGATCTTAGGGTTCTCCTGTGACGCAGCCCTCGATTTTTGCTGCCCTGGGCCTTGCCAACGATCAGAAGAAGCCGAATGGCCCAGGCTCTAGAATCGAGAATCAGATTGGATCAAACACATCACGATACCCAAATAATCTCCACAGAATGGTTTTCATTTGTAATAACACTGTTTGAGCTGCGCTAGTGAGTCGATGGTGCTGCAACAACGTTTCGCCTTCGTTGTACCAAGGCCTGGCCAAAGTTTAACAAACTTATTGGGGTCTCTGGACACACAGGGAGAAGGGCAGCTATGAACTTGATTATGCAAGACATCCGGGCCATCAAATGAGTAATGAGACCTGTGCGGTGAGAATCAAGTTTGAAATTGCTCACTCCGATAGGCTTACACCAGTGCGATGTTGCTACAGGTAATCATCGCGCATGGTGCGCTTCGCCGCGTTTAGCTGTCATTTATTCATTAGCACGACCCTTGCGGTAGTATATGATACATTCGGGTTGCATTCGCGACGTGCTCCTGCTACGGCACATATCAATACCACACGTGGGCAGTTCGAACCTTTGAGAATTCATTCTCTCGTGGGTGTCGGTTCACGGGGTCGTTTTCTATCTATCTCGAATACTTATTGGTATGCGGGTATACAAGCCACTTCTAATCCAGTGGAAGAGACTATTGATATACACTGGTGGTACAAGATATCTACAAGTATCAACTTATCTGCGTTCACGGGGATGCGACATTTGATTTATTACTGCAGACCAAGTTGTCAGCAGGTAAAAATCACCTTCGGCAGACGTACTCACCGTAATGACAGTAGGCTCGTCCCTACCAAGGAACTCCTTCAATTTGCTGATTTCCAAGGCAACCTCAATGAGGCCCTTCAAGCCCTCAGCAGTGTCACCTACTAACACTTTCTCGCCGGCCTCCGGTCCAACATACCTCTCCACATACAACCTAACAGTCGCACCAGCACTCCCAGTACCACTCAACCTGAACACCACCCGTGACCCATCGTCGAACAGTACAACCTGTCCTTGGTTCTTGCTCACACTCCCGTCAATCGGGTCTGTGTAACTGAAGCTCGTGACAGATGCAATGGTAAAGTCCTGATTGGTGCTCTTCGACTTGTAAGTCTTGTTTGCGAGCGATGATGAAGTGATTGCGCCATCAAGCAGCGCAACAAGCTTGTTGGCACCCTCGGAGGAAACCTCTTCGTAGTCATATCGACTGAAGAATGATCGTCCATAAACAGCGTAATGCTTCTTCAGTAGTTCCTTGATTCCGATGAGCTCATTTGGCGACTCCTTATTGGCAGCAGCAATAATGTTCAACCAAGCTGGCTGGCGGTGAGTATTTGTAAATGTGAGTGAGACCGAGACTAACCCATGATTGCCCAGATACCATCCTTCTCACGAATATGATCTGAGCCTGTTCCGAAAGACTCTTCACCGCAGATGGAAAGACGGCCGGCATCCATGAGGTTACCGAAGAATTTCCATCCTTTATTCAATAGCCATGAGCACCGTATGGCGCAATCTTAGCAACATCGACATACCAGTAGGAACCTCGAAATATTCCAGGCCTTTCTTCTGAGCAACCAGATCGATCGCTTTGCTGGTCGGCATACTCCTCGCAAGGCCCTTTACGCCTCCCTTCTTGAAGTATGGAATAACATGCGCCCAGTCCGCAATAATGGCGACTGAATCACTAGGAGTGACAAACGCACCCTTGCCGTAGATCATGTTTCTATCGCCATCGCCGTCACTTGCTGCGCCGAACTGAATGTTTTTCGCCTCGACGACCTCGACGAGTGAGTGTGCGTACGTAAGGTTGGGATCGGGGTGACCTCCGCCAAAGTCCGGGAGTGCGACACAGTTCTGAATAGAAGCTTCAGGGAGCCCGAGGGTGTCCACTAATATCGCGCGTGCGTAAGGGCCTGTGACACCATGCAATCCATCGAATAGGATACGGAAGGAACTGGCGTTATTTTGAAGGAAGTCTTTAATGAGCTGGAAGTCGAAGATATCTTGAAGGAGTTCGACATAATCTGCTACCGAGTCGATGATCTGGACTTCAGTTGGCCCATATTTCGTCTTGCCTATTACGGAGAGGTCAACCTGATCACCGATGAAGGTCATTCCGATAAATGGGTGTATATGAACGTACGGGATCAGCCTCGATAACCTTGTACTTTTGGATAGTCTTCGTGATCTCATATATCTTGTTCGTTACATTTTCAGGTGCAGGTCCGCCGTTAGAGACGTTGTATTTGATTCCGAAGTCGTTGTTGGGGCCTCCGGGGTTGTGGCTGGCGGTAAGCAGGATACCACCATCCGCCTTGTATTTGCGGATTACATTCGATGCAGCAGGTGTAGAAAGAATAGAATCTTTCCCGATGATCAGCTTCTTCACCCCGTTTGCAGATCCAATCTTCAGGATAGTCTGAACGGTCTCGGGGGAGAAGTAACGACCATCGCCCCCAATGACGAGCGTCGCACCATCCGCCTTGATAGAATCGAATATAGCCTGGACAAAGTTCTCTGTGTAATGCTGATAAAAAGAGAGAGAAAAATCCATCATCTCCCAGGATTATCGCGGCAGACTATCACGTACCTCCTGCTGAAACACCTTCACCCTTCGAAATGCAAATTAGTATGGCTTATCAACGCGATCGGCCTAGTAGATACCTCTTTCTGAGTCCCGATGTACCAGGCTTCTGCCCGTCGAACGGCTTGGTTGAAATCTCCTTGACTTGATAGCCCATTGATGTGAGTGGAGAGTTGACCTCAAAACTGACGCACTTGTCTTCTTTTATCATTGAGCACATGATATGTGATTTTCATCACGTGCATTTAAATTTCGACCCTGGGCCTGAAAGCACGTAATTATTCATGAAAATATCAAGGAACGAGGGCAGCCTGTTTAGCTAAACGTTGAACGTGCATCCCGATAGGTTGCATCTCCCAAAAATATTGATATTCAATTGTTGTTTCTAGTAGTCTGCAACCGCGTGTCAAGTGCTCGCCGTTTTTTCAGAATGGTTCATAATCTATTACTTCTTTGTGATAAGTCAGTCATGTCTTTTTCGTGCCTCGGTGTTAGACTCTTCCTCCCCTCCGAGGCTGCCCCTGCAGGTCCCGCTCAATCTTGGGAAGACTTGCCCATCATCCCCCCTCTTCCTGTCATATCAATCACGTCAGAGCCAGCGAAAAGTGTTCCTCTTCCCAAACCAGGTGAATGCAGAGTGGAACTTCTTCTATTGCACATGCAGATGTCTTCTATCCTCCCTTGTCTTTAAATCTAGAGCCTGCCTTTATCTCCAGCCCACAAGTCTTCTCCAAAGACCTCTGAGAAAGATTTGCCAAGCAGCGGAAGCATATCTTGTGTGACAAGACCTCTTCCCTGCAGCCGAAACGCCATTCGACTGCTAGTTCGAGTAACCATACTTCCACCCACCGCCGCCAGAAGCGGGAGACGAGAAGCAGGAATACTCCCATCACTATCCACCAATAGGCATCAGCCGCATCCCATTGCCAAGCCAAGACTCACCCGAAGGCACCGTCCTCGTAACACTTCCCCCACGCAAGCATCGCTCCGACTGTTCCGCTAAGAACATCGCCCTGGCCACCACACCGCTTCAACCCGCCTTCCTCATCCACCTCAACTACCTCCCTCACGCGTTGCCGCTCCTCATCACCCTCATCCAGCTTACTCGCCTCAAGACTAGCAGCTTCACCCGTAGTATCGCTCGCGATTAAATCAGTAGGACCTTTCTCCAGCACCACGACACCTCCAAGTAGTTTAGAAACCTCACCAGCGCGTTCCTTTGCCGGTACGTCTGGTGAAACGCCCGCCGACTCGCTCAGGCGTTTGAACTCGACTACATTAGGAGTGAGCACCGCACGGCGGTATCCCGTGACGAGAGAAAGATCCTTCCCGACCATATATAGAGCATCAGCATCGAGGACGACAAACATAGCCTGTTCGCGAGCGATAGACAGCGCCAGACGAGCATAAGTCTGCATATAGTCCTCGCGGCCTAGTCCTGGTCCCATAACAAGGACATGCAGTCGGGAAAGGAGGGACTTGAGTTCACCCTTCACTTTCTCATATGATCTGGGATGGTCAGATGAAACTACGAAATACGTGAACGGACTCACGCTTCTTCACAGAGAATGGGATGTACGATCAGATCTGGGGAGTAGGACTTGATAGCTTGGGCAGCTGTGGGCGAGCAGATGACATGCGAAAGGTCTGCTCCCTGCATATAAGAGCTTAGTATACGGTTGTGAAAACGGTGATACACTGGAATATACCACTCGTAATGCAGATATTGCTGCGAAGAACGGTGCACCGGTGTAACTGCAATACAGTCAACCATCCACAACCGCGTGATCATCCTGATAACGCTCACTCCAAAGCTCCTCCGAGGACACCGACTCTGCCTGAGTAGGGTAGAGATCATGTACTTTCGCTGCAGTGGAGAATGGTCGTTACCTGATTGTCCTTTATGCAAAGTACCGTTCAGAGGAGGGATGATCTGCTTGATCTGCTGGATTATACTACGTGGCACGGGCATGGTTAGAATCGTAACAGCACTCTATCAAGAGTAGACCAAAAGAAACAATTTGTGGGAAGCGCATGCACTGACATCACACCATCCTCGGTTGTGCGTTAACACAAAATTGTTCTATAAACACCATGAATCATACAACCACGCATGTAATAGACAAAGCATCTGCAAGGACGCGACCACAGCGTGTCAACGATACAGCATACATCCTATGTACAAGCCAAAAGTAGTCAGTACGAGTAAGTGCAACGAGTAGCTAGCTAGCCATTAATCTTATAGACAGGGGTACCAGTAGTATGTGGAGAAAAGAAAAACGGAAGCCCGTGATATGGTTGGAGGTCTAAGTCCAAGGGATGATATATAATATGTACCGGTGAGGAACACAACAGAGAGCCAAGATAGAAGCGAAGACCATGGGCGATGTACGATGGGACCCAGCGAAGACGAAATAGTTCCAAAATAGCGGTTATAAGTAAATCGTGTGATTAAGCGTCAAAGTTGAGGAGATGGAGGGGATTGCCATGGTGTTATCATGTCATGTTGTGCTCGCGGTAGGTGGTGCGTTAATGACAGGGGCTCTAGACTTCAGAACGAGAATCACGGTGAGGTAGCATTTGCTTGTGCCCCGCTATGCCAGAAGGCATTTAGGAAGGCACCTGCGTTCGACATAATCTCGACAGCGCGCCCAACGAGTGTACCACCCTGCTGTCGGTCGTCGCCCCTTGTAGGACTTCTCGACGTACCAGCCGACGGCTTACGGTCATGCCGTGACGAACTCGCAGTGGAATATGATTTCGGGGAGGGAAAGCCCGGGCGCATTGTCAGGATAGGTGAGTTGGCAGGCGTAGGTTGTCGCGAGATGCACTCTTGCTCTTCTTTGATTGTCTGCACTTGATTAGGTGCCGGGGGTATGGCCGTAGACGACGATGATACAGAGGTGGCAGAAGCAGAAGCAGCTCGCGTCAGATCAGTCTGCGTACTAGGTCCCGTGTTCAACACAAGCTGAGGTGGCGGGCGCACAGTCGACGCAGAAACAGCTGATATCGTTGAAGAATCAGAAGACGAGGATGACGCAGAAGTGAACTTCTTCTTCGATTGTTCTGGTAGTGAGGCTTTAACCACAGTAGGCACCCGTGGATCTTCCGGGCTCAAACTTGAACCTGACCCCGAATTCGAATCTGTTCGGCGCCCAACACGATCCCGACCTCGCTCCGCAATGCGTACGACTCCCTCCCTTTGGCGATCGCTGCGCGCGTCCCGATCTCGTCCGCCTATGTAAGCACTGCCAATTCCGATTGCCAGTCCAAATCCACTGTCAGGGCTGAGGCTCCCAAGTCTTTCCGTACTCTCACTATCACGATCTGAGAACGAAGACGTCCGTGTAACACTCCGTCCTCGTGACTGCTGCCCCTCGGCCTGTGAGGACAATGTCGATGACGACGCAGACCGGCCACGAGGCGCGTCAGGTGGCTGAAGTAATCCAGATGGGGACGAGAACGAGCTAGACCTGGGCACAGGGACTGCTGTACTTTGGGGCGGCGTCTGTATGGATGCCAACGAAGGCGATGGTGTGCGAGACCTGGAGTGAGACCTCGATCTGGAACGAGATCTCGAGTCGGAGCGCGATAAACGTTCTCCAGAGGTATCCTCAGAGCTCACGACGACTTCAGGTCGTCCCAAATTCTGCACAATAGGAATGTTTCCTGCGCCACCGTGGGAGTAGCGGAGCCCACTCTCTGGGCCTTCAGCCTCAGGCTCAACTCGTTCATGCTGCTCAAAGTATGCGCGAGTATCAACCTCCTTCATTGGCACATCCTCATCCGGACTGGGAGACGCGACGATAGGGCCATCGAAAAATTGCGCTGGCTTCAAGCTCTTATGATATCGCTCTGTTATCATGTCGTCGACCACCCCGTCGCCGTCTACGCCGTCAATGTCCGCACAAATATAGCTTGGGGGTACGTAGACAAGCTCTACGGGTGAGTCCTGCGCACCGTAGGCATACCACTTGCCACTTGATGGTGGATGAGGATAACCATGGGAATGGGAATAGGGATAGTGCTCATCCTCTTCCGCTCGAGTCTTCAAGATAGTTGGTGCAATGAGTGCGATAGTGACAAGCTCCTTGTCTGAACTGGGCGTGCGCATGAGGGCGCCGGTAGTTGTTCGTCTATGATGGACCGAAGAACCGTTCGTGTGATGCGTATATGATGCGGAGCGAGCTTTGGGTGGACGGGACCGCGAGGAAGAGGAGGAGGTCGACGAGGAAGAGTGCGAGGATGATCGGGAAGGTAGCATGGCCCCGGCGTTAGCATGCCTAACGCGCATCTCGAGGACTTCATCTTCATCTTCTTCCTCCGATGTGGAAGAGGATACAGGGGAAGTATTCTGCGGCGGTGGGGAAGACCGAGGGTGCGAAGGAGCACTCCGAGGATAAGATGCATGAAGATGTGACGGTGAGCTGGGGCGTTCGCCTTCATCCCCAAAAAGAAGCTCGTCAGTTTCATCGATGATCCCATCTTCGGAATCCTCATCATATCTGTCAAGAAAGATTGATCGGCGAACCATAAGTATACATCCGTAAGGGAACAACCGAAGACTGACCCATCATCCTCAAAACTATAGTCTTGGTTATAGTCGTTCGAACCCACTGTCTTGGAATTAGTATAGTCCACATTCCAAACTGCGCGCTTCTTCTTTGGCTTCTCGATCGCGATGCATTGTTCCACGAATGTGTTGAAGCTGATATGTTTCCGCTTCTGGCCAGGCACAATCACAGCATCTGGTGAGGACCCCTGCCTCGAAGCGGGGCCCATCTCAGTCGTGATAACAGGAGTTCCAGATGCAATGATCCGCGGAGGTGAATCCCGCCTACAATCACGATTGAGGCCCCAGCGGGAGATATGCGTGTCGCTCTTAGTGTGCGTGAGAGGTGGCCTCTTGATTATTCCTCCGATACCAGGCCCCGTCAAATGCTTCGGAGCTTCGTGATCCGAATGCATATGAAGTATTTCATCCTCTTCCGATTCAGGGGGGCTAAACATGGGAGAAGAAGGCAGGTCGGAAGTTAGAAGTTCCATAATAGAACGGTGCTTTAGGATTGGCTTTGTAGTGGGCGGGGATGACGAAAGCATGGGGAGATCGAGAGCGGCGGCAGTGTTGGGTGAAGGTTTGGGGCTGGGGGTGGGGGCGGGGTAATCTGCCGTGTGAAGAGGACCATATAGCCACGTAACATCAGAATCTTTCAGCCTGTAAAAATTGTCAGGGTGTGTTCGAAATGAAGTAAAAGGTATGATGTTGGGTAAAAGTGTACCAAAAGGGTTTGGAAAATAAATACGATATGAACACATGGCAATGCAGGGCTCCGCAAAATCGCGGGGCTCGTGCATGACGATCATAAATGAAAAAGGGACTGGTCGAATTGAACCATGCGAGCAAGGAAGGGACGTATGGAATTCAAAAGGGCGTTGAACTCACCAATTAAGGGTCTCGGGGCTAACAGTGCTAAGCTTGTTGCGTTGTTTCCACCACGTGCGCCAGGAAGCGTTCTCCAACCTCATTCCATTTGTGATTTCGTTCTTTAGACGAGTCATGCTCCGCCATGAACGCCATACATCTTCTTCTCGCCATTCGTGAGAGAGATAATCAACTTGACCACGGGGAAGGTCCGATACAGCGGTATCATCAGGTATGGTGTTTACAGAACCGAACAAGACGGTCGTATAGTTAGCCATGATATGGCAAACCTTTCGTGTGCACTAACGAATAAGGTCAGGATGGGATGTCGCGTTGGTTGAAAGATGACGATAACAGCTCGAGTATGTGACTTACATTTGAGAAGCAAGAACCTGGTTAAGAACAAGCTTGACGACGATGAGCCGAGTTCGGATTTGGGATGACGGAAATTTAGATTAAAAAAGGATGAGAAAGGAGGAGGAGCGGGAAAAGGAGCTGCTGGGAATAGCTAGAACTTGGCTAGCACAGCTAAATGCTAGAGAGCTGCAAAGTTGGCGGCTTACGCCTTCTTTAAAGATGAAATATAGCCATTTCCTGGAATTGCATGGATGGAGGGCAAGAGAGAGATCTGGTCCAGCCAGGCAGACGAGTGCCACACGACAAACTCTTTTTTTTTAGTTCTCAATTCAATTTTTTCTGGATCATCTTTCGGGGTCTTTCGTTCCGATTTACCCGATTCATTTCACACGACCCGGTCCGCTTCAGTAAAAATATAATAAAAATATAACAAATATTCAAGGAAATAATATTGCCCCGCATTACCCCGCATTAATATTCCTTTTTGTCCCAGTTGCTCATCCTTGACTTGCTATCCTCAGTCATTCTGCTGGCACCGCAGTCCACCCCAAATACAAGCATTATTAGTGCGGTGCATCATTCCCCGAACTAGAGTATCTTTTCTCTGGCCTAGTGTTTCATTACCCGCTTCCGACTTCCAGTGCTCATATTCGCCTCCGCAGCGCCAACGGCTTACGGGAGTGCACCGGGGTCTGTGAAAATGCACTGCGCTGTGTACTATGATCCGCCCGCACTCGCATGTAAACTTTGACCGTCGCCATGCCCGTTGATCGTGGGCATCCGTTATCGGACCTTTGCCAGCATGCAAATCAGGAAGTTCATCTTTGCAGCAACTTTGCATTTTGGAGTCTGGAGTAATTTCTTGACTAAAACTTCTCCGCACTTTTTACGTACGTTACATTGCTTGTTGGAGCCCCACTATTCAGTTGGCGCCAGTGCTTCCTTTGTCTCCCATGCCAAGTATCATCTGACCACATAGCGTACCACCATGACCTGCCAGGTGGCGTGAGCTCTGACTGGTGACCGTCAAACGTTAACGCACGACGGCACGTCTTTCATCCAGACCCGGCCACATAAATCCAACAAAGATAAATATATCCATGGGCGCCTAATACACGGGCCTTTCCCAACAATTAGTAGCCAGTGTTTTGAAATTCCGAAGTCAAACTTAGGCAATCTGCTCTGCCACGCCGCATCTCTGCCAAGTACTTACCATCATTCCATAGCCACTTGGCCTGATTGGCACAAAGTACATACAGCAACCAACTCATGTTAGGCATCTTCGCGTGATCCCCCCGGATCTCGTCATCCAAACTAATTTGTCCGCCCCGCCAACCACACAGGACCATTAATCATCGCTGGGATCACAGGGGACCAACAGGATTCCAACACATTATTACTTTGACGGTTATTCTAACTTACGGATCCGGTCAATGCTTTTTCCGGTCCGCCTCTCTTGTTCCGCGATAACAGCACGACATGTCGCGACTTATCGTTATCCAATGACGGGTACAACAGGGTACAGCGGTCAACCTGGTACCCGTACAATTACTTTCGCCGTCCCATCTTGCCCCATCGAGTGGTCGAATTTCAGTGAAATTTGGCGAATAATTCCGCTACCAATGATCGACCATCACTGGCCGTAACATGCGTGTCTTTTGCTTGCTTGCGACAGACATACAGAACCAGATAGGACCCTGCGCGCTTTTGTTTTTGAATATTGTCGTGTGTCTGCAGGGTTTTCCCATCTGCTGCTTATCAACGTCATTACAATAAGTGACCACTCTCCTGGAGTGCTGGAAAACATAAGAAGGATGCACTGTCAAGGGAATAATTAAACTTTCGTGTGCAGGACGCTATCGAAGAGAAGTCTTACAAATGCATTTTCAAAACATACCTACATACATACACGACTACCCTGCAAAAGGTACAAAAGCACCATGGCCATGGAGACATGTCACTTGTCAAAAGTTGTTTTCTCAGGAACGAGGCGGTAAGAGGTGGTAAGTAGACAAAAGAAGCGGATATATCAATTGAGATTAGTACACCCGATTGGGGAGCTTTCTACTTCTGGTTTGTTGTCCCAACCTCTGATCAGCCAACACCCTTGAAAGTCGAGATCAAATGTACATGCAGGCGCCTACAAGTAGGTAGTAAGTAGTGTTGGTGTCGTCGTGGCATCGTCGGCGATCAGCGAAGTGGAGGTTGAGTGCGGAGTTAAGGGTTAAGGCCGTGTGAGGAAGGGGAGGGGAGGACAGACATGTGGAGAACGTTGGAGGACGTCACTGCGTCAACAAAGGAATGATTAGGACTGATGGGGAAGGAAATAGGAATGGAAGGAAGAACATGTGGAGGACATCAGTGAATGACTGTGCTGATCGGGAATGGAGCGGTATGGGGAATGAAAAGAAGGAAAAGGCAAGAAGGAGGTGTGTGTGGAGGAATCGATGAAAAATTACATTGATTGGGTCTGGGGGTATGGGGAAGGAGATGCAAAAAAGAATATGTGGAGCAATCGACAAAAAAAAAACTGTGATGATCGGGGCTGGGACTGTATGGGGAAGGAAACGCAAAACCTTGTGGAGAAATCGACGAAAATCTGTAATGATCGGGAGTGGGGCTGCATGAAGAGGGGAGGAAACAGAAGGAATAACGCATGGAAGACGTCGATGAAAGACTGATCAGGACTCAGGCCGCACAAAGTAGGAAAGGCAAGGAAATATGTGTGAAGACGTCAATGGAAAACCAAACCGGTGATCGGGATCATTAAAATTACCATAACCCCATGTCTCAAACCCACAGAATGGAGTGTATTAGGACTCACGTGTACACTAGAATGTTGTTATGTCGATCAGTCAATCTCATTTTAAAACTAGCGGACCGTCCTAAAAAGATTGCTAATTTAAATATGAGTCTGACACGTGCATTAGGGTTGTTGACTGGGTCGTGTTGCCGCGTCAGCAAGGAGGTGACTGATATCTGCAGGTTTAATGTTTGGGACGGACCAGCGAGCTGAAACCAGCAAAGTTGCAGCTTACACTGAGCGTGAGCCATGGCTGCCATGAGTGAAGTGCTTCAGAACTGTTGAATATTCAAGGTCCGAAGTGAGACTTGACGACTCGAACTTGCATGGAATAAGAACCTACGGCGCAAGACTAGTACTGCAAATTGTGTGAAACCGCGCTCAGAGGCTAAAACTCTAGGTTCCACTTCGGAATTATAGGGCGAGTTTCCTCGAAGCTCGCCACTATGCTAAGGGGAAACCCAAACTGACGGACCTGTGGTCGCTGCCTCAAGAAATCTCGTGGCTATGATAGAGTGCGAATCGAGCAGGTATGAATAACTCATCCGCTCCATAGGCTCGCAAGTAATACATCCCGAATCTGAATGAGAAGGTGCCCACAGAGATCCGAGATGCCCCGCCTAGGGCTTTGTTGCCCACAACCAGCGTTTTGCGCCCTTGTGGTGGTGGTTTGTTTAAAGAGGCGTGGGATAAGAGAGTATGTGATGAGGTCTAGGGCTAGTAAGTACAAGCCAGCGCTTGAAGCTTGAAGTTTGAAGTCGTCCGCCAATCAGTTGTTGTAAGTCAGCTTCGTGGAAGACTCTTTCTGAGTTGTGATTTGCGTAAATTTGGCCAACCAAGCTTGAGTTTATTTGGACGCTGTCGGCTGCGGCACTTTAAAGTTGACGTAGTCCGGCTGTGCTGTGCTTTGTGCCGTGTTGGCTCTAGCCTCTAAGTATCTTACTTACAAGCATCCTACTAGCTTAACTTCAACGTTGTTTCCGTCAGGCAAGCCATCCAGTAGCAGCACGATATGCTCGACGCTCAGGAAAACTCAACATTAACGTCCGATTTTGATTCCCTCCACATATCTCTTGATTCACGCCCTCCTCCTGGCTTACAGACTCCCGCCATTCCATCTATTACTGAAGCCCAGAATCCATGGTCAGAGGAGCAGTCGAAGCTTGAATTGAAGCGCGCGTATACCCCAGATCCAACGGCGATTAACGCCGCTGTACCATCTGTTTTCGCTGCACCGGCAGACTTAAACAACAGCACTCTCGATCATCAAGTGCGTGTTAGCAAGGATGTTTTGACTCAGTTCGATCCTTTTGCAAACGAGGACGAACTGAATGCGCACCAGGCATGGGCTAGCTCAGAAGGGCATCCACCACCTCCCCGAATTCCATCACATTCGAGTAGTCGAGCACACTCCAGGTCTGCCTCGAAGGACATTCAACGCGATGGGCCTTCTTCCAGATCTGGCTCACCCGCACCACAACCATCGACTTCTGCCTCATCTGGCTTCCCATCACTTGCTGCAATAGCTCGGACCCTCTCGATTCCTAGCGTGACTAATAGAGGGCGCCCTCGGCCCTTGTCAATGGATGCGGCCAGACCCATTGCCACTCCCTCGCCCACAACCATGTCCTCATTTGCACAGCAACAATCTCAGTCTACTGCGGCATCACCTCTTTCCAAGCAGATCCCTCTTCCGTCTGATTACTCTGCCTTGAAGACCCAAAGCGCCCCGGACACCCGGTCCGCTACTCCAGCTATTGCATCACCATCTGGATCAGAGTCCCCACGCAAAGATAAAGATCCTTCTTTCAATTTCCAGAAGTTCCTCGATCAGATGAAGTCTAGGGGTGCGGAACCACTTGGCAAATACGTGCGATCGTGCGTCTAGTGACATTGTGTATGCTATAGAAGCTCATTTCGCCGTCCTTTGCTCTACAGGTTTCTCAGTAACTTCACGAAACGGACGTTTACCGTCAACGACCAGATCAAGATAATCAATGATTTCCTGAGCGTACGTGCTTTTGATTGTATTCAAAATTAAGACGTTCAAGTTTTATCAGTTTATTGCCACGAAAATGCGGGAAACAGACATTTGGAGAAATGCGACCGAGGAAGAATTTGACAACGCGATGGAAGGAATGGAGAAACTGGTGATGAACCGGCTTTACGAATACACGTACACGCCTTGTCTACCTCTTCTTACTCCACCCCGACCAGTCACAGCCGATGACCTCGAACGCGATCGTGTGTTGTCTCAGCGGATTGCGTTGTTTAGCTGGGTACGACCCCGACATCTTGATATACCTGAACTCGAATCCGACGATAACGATGGAAATGGAAACAACACTGGATTTTTAGAATTTGCTCAACAGGGTATATCGTGTTCGTCCTTACCAGTTTTTCAAATTCTAAATCGTGGCAGAACTTTGCAAAGTGAACCATTACAAGGCTCCGCGGGATAAACTCATCTGCATTCTGAATTGCTGCAAGATTATCTTTGGTTGGCGCTTTTTACTTCCCATCTCAGCGGCATGCTCACATTTCTCGGATGCTATCCAGGTTTAATACGTCATTTACGCAAGGACGAAGGTGCAGATTCTTTTGTACCGATACTGATTTACGTGGTCTTGAGGGCGAACCCTGTGCATTTGCTTTCGAATGTCGAGTATGTACAGGGTTTTTTTCACCGTGCAAGCTCAACGAAGTTAACAAAATCTCCCGAAGGTTTATAAATCGCTTTCGAAATCCTGAGAAGCTACAAAGCGAGGCGGGTTACTATCTTTCAAGCCTCGTCAGTCTATGACTACTTTGTTGATCACTCGCGCTAATTTTTGCTTCTCAGATGGGTGCTGTACAATTCATTGAAAGTATGGATCATACCTCCCTCTCTAGTATATCACAGGAAGAATTTGAAAGGTTTTTATAACCTGCATTCAATCCGTGATTCATATTCACTCCTCTTGACAGAAATGTAGAAGCAGCAATCCAAACACTCCCTCCGTCACTTCCTTCTTCACCAACCGCATCCCAAGGCTCACAAACCCCGAATCAACCTCCGCGCCCATCTCCACATGCAGGAGAAGAATCTGCACAGCCGCTCACTCTTGCTGTTCCATCATCAGCCCAGAATCTCACGATTGGCGAGGATGCTCGCAAGTTATTGCAGAAAACCGGGGATGCGGTATCAAAACCTCTCGGTGCCATCAGTCGTATATTTAGCGAGGCACTAGATGAAAGGATGGGCTACCTTCCAGGACCATTCGCGCCCTTTGAGCTTGGTAGAGAAGAGAGGGAGAGACACTGGTCACATCCTGACCAGGTCGCTCAGTTTGCTGGTGGTGCTCCACACACACCGGCAGGCAGTGAGGGACTTCAGGCGCCCTTGCAAACACCTTATAAGCCCCGCGTCCGCCGTACGTCACCCGTCCCAACCCCACCCACGTACATGGGACAATCGTACGGAGCCGACGAAACCCCGAGTAGACCTGGCTCTGGAGGGCCATATGTACACCAAGCACTTACGCTTGGTCCTTCCCAACCATTGCCTCCCCTCAACGCTATTCCACAGCACCTTCAACCACCTTCTGTAGGCCAGCATATATCCCGTACGCCCACTCCCTCGCTCGACCTTACTGCTGTTGAAGCAGAAATCGATCGTGCGCATGCACAAGCGAGCGCTGCTGCTCGTGCGACTCTGGCCCAGATCTTTCCAGGAATGGACCCAGAGGTACGCGAGTGGGTACTGGAGGCCAACGGAGGGGATTTGGGCAAGAGCATAGAAGGGCTCTTGGATATGGCTGGAGGATCATGAACAGCCTCAGAAGACGAGTCCGTGATGAGCGGGGGCTTTGACAATGACAAGACGTCACAAAAGCTCCCTAACTAGGAACTAGATGAGAGGGTTGTGATTGGATCTTACGACGCGGGAAAACATATATCAAGAGCGTTTCCCCGCAATTAGTGATCGGCTTGTGCAAGATTAATATCTCGCTTCGAGATGATACGAGTGTTAGACTCCGATTGTCAGAGCGAGAAATCTGGGCTAACGCAACCAAAACTACTGTGGCCACTGGCCGGCGCATCTGTCATCCATGTCCGTTCTCTTTCTTCATCACTGGAAAGGCTTGGGTGTTTTGATATGCTTGTATATGTGTTTTATCTTATTTCCAATGATAATTTTTTCTTTCATCCTGCAATCTCATTCGCGCCTACCTTCCCTCCCGTGGTTGGACTAGGGGAAACTGTTACCAGCTTTTCTTCATAGCTGAGACTCGATCGAAGGGCTGTGTCACAGTGCAATGCCTCTTGACCCCATACTCATATTGGAACCAAAACTTTAGTCTCCGCAAGTCAGACCTTACAGACACTTCAAAACAGTCCGTCGAGGGTGTCGTGTCAGTGACAGTCAGTGGTGTCTCAGTGCTGGTGAGTACGAGTTTCATCCCTCGAAGATTTGACATCGGTATGATATAGGCACCTGACATGACGACAGTTGATACGGAGCTCCATTCCGTCCCTCGAGTCTGTACCAAGGGTACGGGGGTGCTGCTCGAAGCTATGGCTTGGCCTGGCTTGGCCCGCCAAAAAAATTGTTGACAGCAGTGACCATGCGTGCCTCAAGCGTTGAGTCAAGCACGCTCCCTTTCTTGGTCTCGACACGTTTTTCAGTGTGCTTTCTCATACATTCTCTGCTTATTTGACATGTATTTGACATTCACATCGGTTTCCAAGTTTTGTGCGCGCTTTGGAATAACGTTCGTCGATCATCGATTCATCCCTTGTGTCATATGTGAGCCCTTGATATTCCCTTCTACTTGAGCATATTCTAAGAGAACGAGTTTGCTAGAGTATAAGAGTTTATACGGTGGTGTCTCCCCTTTACATCGAAAATGAAGAGAGTCGCAGTGCAGTTATCCGGCTATGTCGTGTGTAAGTGTGCGTTTCTAGTTCTCAAGAGGACGACGGAGTTTACGCGCCAAGGCTAGGATTTGTAACTGTGGTTCCCCCGGCCCCAACGTTCAACGAAACGATTTCCTTTTGGGGATTTACAGTCGAGAGTTGTCTGATCCGGGTTATTAACTTACAGGCACAGGAACCTACGACAGGCTTTTTCTGTCACACCCTTAGCAGAGTGCTTCAGAGTACATGCACCGTCTAGTAGGTGGTCTCGTCGTAAGTATAAGCAGTTGTCGGGGTGTGTCATATGCCCAAGTGATTCAATTTCCAATATGGCAAAATGATCGGAAATCTCACCTCTGGGGATCCCAACGACGTCGACGTTAACATCCCCACTGAAATATTTTTTGTCTCGATCACACGACATTGCATGCCCTGACACGCCTGTACATTGTACACAATATTAATGTCTGAGTCACATCTCTTGAGCTGTCGCACTTGAGCAATAATATTTACATCGAATGGAAAGGCAAATCTGACTAGCTAGCAGTGAAATTCCAGATCGACCTATATACTATATCAGTGCATCGAAAAGCCTATGGGACGTTGATCAGCATGTTGTTTTGAGAGAATGTCTAACGATATCCTCAAAGCTTCATACTTACAAGTTAAATAATATCTGATTCAGAGTCATACTATACTTAGTAACCTAGCCTAAGGTCGGCAGCTTTTCCCAATATTAGAACTCACCACATGTGAACTCTGGGAGCCTCGACCGTCAGCGAGCCAATGGCAACGGTTGCAAACGATTGCTCCACGTATGAAAGGAAATATGGTCGCACACATTCCCCAGGATGATCGTACTGAAACAAGGACCGTGATTGGCCTAATAACAGATATGAGCTGCAACCCGCTTACTGGATTAATCGGACAACCTCATATGTTCCTGGAGTCTGGGCTGACAGACTAAGAGTGACCGATATTGACCGTGGGGTAAAGGCACCGTTATGTTTTCCATCACGGAGAAAACACGATGCCTATATAGGCTGCATCAAGTCCGTTCCTTTCAAAAATTGAGGTCCTTTCCTTACTGCCACCCCATCGACTGAAGACACCATATCCCATATACCATGACATCATCTTCTTCACCCAGCATCTCCGAGAAAGGTGATGTGGTCCATGTCGAGGATGGAAAGGCCGCTCCCGAAGGCGGGCTCTATAACCCTCATGTCGACGTTTCCGGTATCGACGAGCGCGCTTTGATGCGAAAAGTTGACATGCGAACTGTACCATGGTTATCCTTTCTGTATTTACTTTGCTTCCTCGACAGAACGAGTATTGGAAATGCAAAGGTGAGCATGCATCGACTGTAGCACTCCCATAGGATCTGATCCCTTTGTAGCTGTACAGCATGGAGGCAGAATTAGGACTAACCGACACTCAGTATTTGATATGCCTGACAGTTTTCTTCATATCCTACGCACTATTCGAGGTGAGTGTGAACTTGGGATTAATGGACGCAAGTTGACCTTGTACCAGGTACCCTCGAACATCGTCTTAAAGCGTCTAAAACCGTCTGTATGGCTTTCGGTGCTCATGGTTCTTTGGGGTATTATGATGGTGTGCATTCTCAACACTATTCTCTAGATCCGGTCACACTAATCCCGTGTCCTCTACAGACGGTGCAAGGCCTGGTGCACAACTACAGTGGCCTACTGGGTTGGTACATCGCCTAGTGGTTTTCGGATACAACTGAACTTTTCACTCAAATTAGTTATGAGATGGATGCTTGGTGCCTTCGAGGCCGGACTTTTTCCTGGAGTCACTTACTATCTCTCATGGTACGTGCGACTAGCGTTCTATATGTGAAAGCATTTTCTGATCCGTAACACGATGGTTGTGCAGCTGGTACAAACGTTCAGAATTTGGTATCCGCGCTGCAATATTCTTCTCGGCTGCGACTATTTCCGGCGCATTCGGTGGCCTTCTCGCTGTAAGTGTCAATTACAGCCAGCAGTTTTTCTGCTAATTTTTTTTACAGGTCGCCATAGGCAAGATGAATGGGATCGGTGGAAAGCCTGCCTGGTCATGGATCTTTATCATCGAGGGCCTTATTACCATCGCGGCAGGTGCTGTCTCATACTGGATTATCGTTGACTTCCCGGACACCGCAACTTTCCTTTCCGAGGCCGAGCGGACAGTCGTTATTCGCCGCCTGCAGGGTGATGCCCAATTTAGTGCTGCTGGAGAGAAGATGCAGTGGCGAGACATCAGAAAGGCACTGACCGAATGGAAAACTTACCTTGCCAGCAAGTTCACCTGTTCCGCAATTTACGTCCGCTAACAAACCGTCTTAGTGATTGTCTATGCCGGAGTTGACATGCCTTTGTATGCATTCGCATTGTTCTTGCCGAGTATCATTGGTCAAGTAAGTCCATGGTTTTACGTTACGTCTTTGTGAATTGCATGTGCTAACTCCCGTGAAACAGCTCGGTATGCTCTCATAATCTAAAATGTGACATTCATTTCACCCACTGATTGTCCCCAGGATATTCGGCAACTAAAGCGAATCTACTAACCGTCCCTGTTTATGCGCTCGCTTGCATATCTACTTGCCTCGTCGGCTACCTCGCCGACCGGTACGGCAACCGTGGGATGTATAACTTGTGCGTTCACCATTCGCTACACCGCGGCTCCATTGCTTACCACCGTGTCTTTGTGTCCAGCATTCTACTTTCCATCGGTAAGCTTGCATAGTACACCTTTTTAGCAATAATGTTGCTCACGCTATCTGGGATATTGACAGCTGCTGTGGGATACATCATCTTGATTGCCTCCCGCAGCGCCGCGTTGTCATACTTTGCGGTATTTTTAGCTGCTTGGTAAGTCAGTTCTACAACACAATCAATCCATGACTGACGAATTACAATGTAGCGGTATTTACCCTTGCATTCGTGAGTGGCGCTCTTTCTATTGTTTCCGTAACATTAATGCTGATTGCCCCTGATTCCGCAGCAAACACGGTGTAAGTGTGATCCACCAATGATTTGTTCCCTTCTGACCGATCGGAAATAGTGCCTGGATGTCTAACAACTCAGAGGGAACATACAAGCGTAGTGTCGCTCTTGCGATGGTCATCAGCTGGTGAGTTATTTTTAGGATGCGCATGATCCACGACTGACACCAACTCAGGGGCAACTTGCAAGGCGCCGTTAGTTCCAACGTCTATCGTGCAAACCAGAAGCCTTGGTACCCATTAGGCCATGGACTTGTGCTGATGTATATCGGAACTGGTCTCATCGCTACGGTCGTGTTCAGGTTCCTCTTAAAACGGGAGAACGCTCGTCGGGACCGCGGGGAGCGTGATGAAGTCATCGAGGGTCGTGAGGGAGGCTTTGAAGTCAACGGTCGGTTCGCAAGCGTTGAAGACGCCAAGAGAGAAAAGGGAGACGAATGGAGTGGGTATAGATATACTCTGTGAAAACTGCGGTCCGATTTAACGGTTTGGATTTTCCCCCCTTTCCTCAATGTAACTTAACGTGATTTATGACTGGATGTAACAATTTAATGTCTGATGCCCAGTGAAAGCCTACGAGTGGTGGAGCTACATCCGTATATAGGGACAAAATTGAAAATCTTGTGTGATGGTGAAAATGGCTAAAGAGAGTTGTTCGTTTGCAATGCATAACCTTTGCTTTGCATAACCAAACAAGCTTAGCACGAACTACCAAGTATACTGTCATCTCCTTTCGTGTAGGAGCACCATCGAACGCATATGGAGGAAGTCGAAGACGAGGACTATGATCCTTGTCGCAGCCATTGCACGCCACCCCCTCTGGATTTTACTCTAAAGAGCCGACTCGTATCACCCCATCTGGTACTCCACCTCTACCTCATTTTCCTTCTTCACCTCGTCCTCCTTTTTTTAAATTCAATTTTTTGTCCTATGGAGAGTTGTACTCTAAGGAGGACAGTACTATCTAGTCTAAGGGACCCCAGTCGCATCTCAGGGTGCACCGTGCGCGAATGAGGCGTCCGCCGTTCCCGCCGGCCGTTGTAGATGCGCCACCCTGCGAAGATGAAGATGACTTAGGAATACAGTGGCTATGCGTATGCTCGTACTCCTTTCGCACCTAATATTGATGGTGGCAAGCCAGCGCCCACCTAGCCCGCTTGCAATGCCGGTGAAGAAGTCCAAATAAGTCGTGACACTTATCTATAAGCTCCGTCTTACAGGATGTTATCATTAATATTACTGCTGTTCGCGTCATCCTCGCAGTTGCCATCATGATGTTGTTACTATCACACTTGTATTAGTATTCCCGCTGGAGCGGTGTATCCGCGACTGTGTGCCTGCGTGTCGCGAGCAAGGCAAAGTGGTGAAGAGCACTACGCTACGACAAAGCCCGAAGGACACTGAGTGGCTGACTAAGCTACGGTGCTACCCGGCTGCTACTACGCTCCTACCCCCGGGGTCCCCTACTCCACCGCAGTCCATAGTCCCAATGCATATGTTTTTTCAGAGATGCTTGTAAGCAATATGTACAAACAATAATATTTGGCCCGTCTACTGCAAACTTGCAACCAAAACTAGCACTAGATTGATGCAACAACTCCAATCTACAAAATGGCTAAACTATCTAGTACTATCTAGGACGCTAGATGTGGCAAGATACGCCGGGGCCCCATAGGATGATCTGTGGTTTTAGTATGTTTCATCATCTCAATAAGTACCAATTGGGTTCTACGTCTGGCCTTCCAGAATCCAACGGCGTTACACTATCTCACAGGAAAGGCTAGGATTAATATGGCTGGTCTTGACAGACGGATTGGTAGAACGCCAGTGGATTGCGGCAGCCTCGTGATCAGCCACCGAATAGAAGGTAATCACCCATGATCTGAGGCAAACCGAATAGAAAAAATCGTTCCTACATAGCGATGCCAAGTAAAAGATAATTATATCCCTCAAATTCGACGTGTTTCGTGCCCCGATAATATATTTCCCAATAAGCGCACCGAGCAGGAATGCCGTGTAAGTCCCAAGCATCTATTCGGAGATGACAAAGATGATAGCCTATCTGACAGCGCATGGAAGAGATTCTGAAGACTTACATTCTCGAAATCTCGACTCGGAAGAGACTTCCACAGTTCGAGAAATGCGATCAGAAAGCTCGGATTTACCCACGATAGGCTGTTATTTAATGAATACTGACGCCCAAATGCCATCACTGCCAAGCTGCGACGAGACCGAGGTTCGGTTGTTTGGAAATGCCGGACATGTGAAGCACGGATGGATTTTGGCATGAACCACGGAATTTGAAGTGGTACTGCACGACATACATACCACTATGTATACCAAGAATGCGAGGATCTCCGTTTTTGACTCGTTCTTTGTATGAAAATAACCATGAGCATTTGGTATCAGACTGGATGGCCGCTTTCCAGAACTTCAGAGCTTCATTGCGGTTGGCCGAAAGTACAAGGAGCTATTCAAAAAAAGAAGAGGGCTATAACTGATCATCGAGTAGAGAACGTTGCAAATTCGAACATTCCGAACGATGTGCCAAGACAAGCGGGAGTACATGGTTACCGTCAAAGTCCGCACCTGCCCTAAACTCTGTACGGACCGCATCACAAACCTATAATTAAAGCCCAGAAAGGATTCAGCGCGTACTTTACGCGTCTTCTTTAAGTTGGACTTACTCCCCCACCATCCTCCTTGTATACCCCCCCTCCCTCAAAATTTTATATCTCTACTTGTTCTATTATCAAAAAATGGGTCGCCCTCTTTACTCTAAAGCTTTCCAGACAGAGCCCATCATCAGAGAGCCAGAGGCTCCTCTCCCATACGAAAAATGGTCATACATCAATGCTTTTGATCCAGACTCTGACGAGTTCTTCGAAAATGACCAGGCAGTTTACGAGGCCTTCGTTGACCACGTGCCTGTAGAACACTCGGAAGATGAAGAAGAGCTGGAGGAAGACAGAGAGACCGTGGTTATCAGACTAGATCTCACCGGCGAGGGTAGTCTTCTCAACCGTGACAGTCCAATGGCTGTTGGGGGTGATAGCCTAGCCCAGTACATTGCTCAGGCCTACCGAAGGCAGACGACAGAGGCGGAAACACCCGTCCGAGTTCGTCTCGCAACTCATGGCACTCATGGCGAAGTCCAGAGTGACCTCCCAGTGTCGCACGAATCAGTAGAGATCGATTCTTCGCGGGATATCATGGCACCATTAGACGCACATCCACAACCAGTCCCTGCCACGCAGCCACACAATATCTCTAATCATACACATCATGAACCTCGAGGTGAACTCCCCCTTCCAACCCCCAGTGCACCTATCCCTGTTCCCGGTACATACTCTCAGCACTCTTCCCCTGGTGAAGGGTTATCTTTCTCCTCGTTCTACCACCAGCATCTATCCTCCACACCACCGCCACGCTACACATCCTTTTCTCGTTTTTCCCCATCACCGCCTCCCACAGTGTCGCCGCGTATTTACACTTGGGCGTCTCATCGCCAGACATATTCGCCAGCCGGAACAAGTCCTCTCCCTAACAACAATGCACGCATGTCTCATGCTCATATTTCCCCCGCACTCGTTCGTGTCCGAGACGTCGTGGCTTAACTTGTAAATCACTACCCCTCCCAATCCTTCATACATAACCTCTTCCTTTCATTCATTTTGATTTTTCAAGGCATTCCAGCATGCACAACCCACGTGATCTTTATCCTGCTTCATACACTGAGTTAATCCATTACTTATGCACTATTACAATAGCCGTAAATGACCCACGTCATTTGCTGTACTATCCTGAGTTTTTTTATAGTCGTTGTTTAGCGGATTCGTATCGATTAGAAACTGATGCTCTGAATTCATCCGCTTTCAACATTGTTCATATCATGTATTGCGATCAAGCGTTTGTACGAACCTAACCTCAGTGCATAATGAGGTTAGCCCCATCTAGCATCCCAATGTCCAATACTCTCTGCAAGCACAAAGTTCCCATTTTGACCTGGACCAAGGATGAAACAGCCGGTGTCCTCCGCATCGATGGCCGGTACTCGGAGAGGTGAATCTCGGGCCGTATCGAAAGAAGCATCAGGAGCCAAGGACAACGGCACGGCGCCAATAGGTGATGTACAACAACCGTGTCTCGTCATTGCAACGAATGCGTGGTTATCGGTTGCAGATGCCAAATGTGACCTACGCAGCAAATCATCAATTCTCTAAGCATCATCGAGCTTTAAAATGTCTGACGTCACCGTGTCCAGAGCGTCTTTTATGAACGATTGGTGAAGGAAAGCCGCCCATGTTATCTGTGTCACGTCGCCAATATATGAAGGAGCGGGAACTTCATAGACAGCAACGTAAGGGTTGACACGGTCATTCGCTTTGAGTCTACCATATCGTAATCGGTTGTTGAAGATAAGTTTGAAAAAAAGTAACGCTTAGCCACGAACCTTTGAGCTCCTAAGCAAGCCATGCCCACCCATTCAAAAAGGTCACTGATATGTTCATCCCAGTCCTCCGTGCTTTCATCGGGAAAGGGAGCAAGTGCCGGGACTGGGACGTGTATGTCGGTCGAACGACAGATTTGAGGCTGAACGATCACCCCCTCGGAGGTTCCTGGCTGTACGTCTTAAATAACACCAGAATGAGCTGGTTGAGAAGACACGATCGCAGTCCACCGTACACACATACCTGCTTGACAATACAAAACTTCCCATTTCCCAGGCCCGTTTTCCCTGAGCTCGTCCCAGAGTTTTAGAGCTGCCTTTTGCTTCGCACGTACAGCAACAGATACGGTCTCTTGCTTAACCGGTATGCGTATTACTGCGCTAGGTCTTGATCACTTCTTTTTCGTGCATGAACTGGAATCCTGAATGACATACCGTACTGCTCGGGACACCCTTTGAAGGGGAGTCTCTTCCCGATCAACCCGAGTTGCTCGTACAGTGACTTTGAGACGCAGAGGGTGAGGACGCCTCTAGGGTCGATACACCATATATCAACGCACTCGGAAGTGGATGGCAGTGCGGTTATATTCCTGTTTGACAGAAAACAGCCATCTCAGTATTTCTTCAAGGCACGATTCAGACTCTCCTTACCCGCCTGGACTCTTGGAGGCAAAATCAAGGAACTCCGATAGCGTACAACGTCTTTTACAGTATGTGGGCTTCAGGGATGTGAGAGCCTTCTCGAGTTCATCGGAAGCAGGGAACACGATGTCAAGCTGAGGAAGTGTCAAGCATTTCACTTCAAAAAAAGTACAAAGACAATACTTACCTGCTGAGTGAAAGGGTGTGCTACACAAAGTCGGTCGAGTCGAGTGGATGGTAAAGTGCCGTTCGTTAGCATCACCCTCGAATGCGCCATCGTTACAGTGGATGGTGATCGCGGAAGGTTTGGAGGTGAACAAGATAAGTGACTCGGCAACTCTAATGGATCGGACAGTAGTCTGACTCTGGAGCATTTAATAATCTTGCCTTAGCATCTATTTGCGAGCTATCTTATTATACGTTTGAGGTCACCAACTACGATATTGTCGATCAACCTGGTCTTCCCAACCCATAGCGCACCGCTCAGAATCACGGGTATGTCTCCTGCCAACTGATGGTTCGAAGACGCGTCCAAAACATCGAATGTCTCCGAATCATTCATCTCTATATAATCCAGCCGCATATCCACTCCGTCTATAGCAGCCTGTGCTTTTACTTCGTCGATGATAGCGACAGCTTCTGAAATACATCGATCCTTGAATTCGCCATTCGACCACACGGATTCGGCGTGTTGGAGGGCCTTGTAAAGTGCAGGTGCAAATTTTCGCTCGTTTGTAGAGAGATACGCGTTTCTGGACGATAAAGCTAGGCCGTCATTCGCGTCACGGGTCGTGGGGACAATATGGACGTGGTCAGCTTCGGGGTGTGCGAAAAGCAGGTCCTTGCAGAGTCTTCGAAGAAGTAAGGCTTGCTGAATATCTTTCTGGCCAAAATACGCATTCGTGGGCTACGGTCGTTGTCAAGCTAAGCTACGTCTTGCGGAGGGGCCATCTCACCTGGACCGCATTGAATAGCTTGGTTACAACTGTCACCACACCTCGGAAGAATGTTGGCCTGCTTGCGCCTTCCATCTGATGTCCGTATCCCTTCATCTCGACGAATGCTCCCTTTTGTGCTGAGACATCTTGGCTTATACCCGATGGATACATGTCTTGGACCGAGGGAAGAAATACAGCAGAGGCTTTCCTCACGGCCTCGCCCACAGTAACCTGCTGTGCTGTAAGGAGTTCCAGGTCTCCTGGTAAGGTGCGAGGGTACGTGGCAAGGTCTTCATGCGGAGCAAATTGGGCTGGGTTCACAAAGATGGAAAGAACTGTCAGCTCATTTTCGGCTAGTGACCTTTGGACTGAATCGAATGGTTCGAGATTAGTAAGGAGGTATTTATAGACTTCAGAAAAAAGTGTGTGTGGGATATGCTCACCAAGAGACAAATGTCCGTCATGAAGAGCTCCCATGGTTGGCACGAAACCCACAGATTTACCCTCATCGAAGGCTCTCTGCCGCCATCGTCTGTATGATGCGACAGACGTTAGAAGAGGGATGGGTGATGGTGGAAGGGAGGAGGTTGACATTGCTCGATGGAGGAAAATATACGCCTTTGTGACAGAGCGCCGCATAAATATGAAACGTATCAAGCCACAGAATTCAGATGAGATGCGGCTTAAGGAGAGTCTGTGATCATCGTACAAAACAAACCGCTGAATTTTCAGATGGCCCATCTCATCTAACCGAGTTTGATTGCACGTGATCAGTAATAAACGGTTTGAAATACAGTCGCGTGACGTCTACGAGCGTTCATCGACATCCATTATAATATAAGCATTAAGCTTGATCATGTTTCCACTCAAGAAGAGTTAATATCTTCTTCTCTCCTCTAACTATCTTCCCGTTGTCGAACAACCCCTTGTTCACGAACCCGTTCTTCTCAAAAACTCGGTTGCTACCAATATTCCCAGCAAAAGTGTGCACTACAACATGGCGAACTCCCATCCTAGGGATCCCCCACGCGGTCATCAAGAGACCGACGGCTGCAGTCATAATTCCCCTTCCATGGTGACTCGCAGCAAGCCAGTCTATCACAAATGAAAATACGATAAACTCATCAGCATTAAGACAACAACCGTCATAGGCCCAGAAAACCAATGTACCTCCAATAGTATGCTGAATCGTCGGGTCCCCTGCTTGCTTCTTTGCATTATCTTCCTGCAGTCGCTTCCTTTCTACTTCATCTAGTACCTCCTCGAATGGACTTCTTCCGAAATTCACATCTCCTATAAAAACATCCGTCCCATCCTCTTTGACTTCCCTAAGATGCCCCACAGGGCTCGCGCCCACCAATTGAAGCGGGCCATTAGGAAAATCTTTCGCGCTCTTCCGTAGACATTCCAAAGCAGCATCTGATTCCCCTTTTACAAACTGGATCCAAAAGTCCGCATGTTCTGGTAGATACGGCACTGGGAGTGTTTGCATCCATCCGTAAATAGCGGGATCGTTCAGATGTTGTATGAGCACGGACTGATCTCCCTGTCGAGGTGGGGTGATAATGATGTTCTGGTGTGGTGCTGGAAGCCGGAGGAATGGTTCCCCAGTTTTAGGATTAATCTCGAGCGGGTAGAGTTGGGATGTCATCCTTGGAGTGGGCGTAGAAGCTCTACTGATGTGGCTAAAAGCCTTTATACAGACTATGAGTGAAGGGAGTCACAACGTGTATGTTTGAGTCGTGTAGAGGGCGGTGTGTGTAAAGTCAGCCCAAGATGGTTAATCTCCCATACTACATAGACTAAATATAATGTGTCATTCCTTCAGTAGTACTCAGATCAGTGAAACTGAGTCGAGGCTCGCACGAGGAAAAATTTCTTTTGCTTATGAGAAATCATTTACCTTGGGCAGATTGTGGTGTACACAACAATCCATCCTAAATCTGGCATGCACTGGGGCAGGCAGAATCCGAGATATGGTGTGCAATCATATGTGCGATCATATATCGGATAGATAAAACACAAGGTATTTAACAGTGAAGCTCATGTCGTCTTTTTCCCTGCCAGACATGCATGCTACTTCAGCCATTCAGTTCTCGCTGGAGTTGTTGGCCATAACATCATGATTGTTAAGAAGTTGGTTTGATCCATCCACTGTAAGCCTGCGATGAGAAGTTGCCAGCAAAATAAACTCTAGTGCTTCAGCGTGATGCGTACCAGGGTCCATAGTATCCTGTCCCCGAGAGTTGATTCCAGTCTTATGGCGGCGCTCCTGGAAAGTGTTCCGCGCAAGCACGTGAGTATGAACTTGAAGGAGAACTGGGACGGGAAGAGCATAGAGACAGACAATGGTTGTTGGATGAAGTTATATCTGTGACTAGGCCGTCATTCAACTGCAGCAAGCTTATTTCGCGAGCAACAAATTCTACGGCAGGACGGTCAATGGGTATCATAGACCAGCAAGAAACCATGAAATCCCAGTGCTGGTCGGTGACATTTGGACGAGGATGTATTTTCCCATCAATCACTTTCAGCAGGATTGCGGTGTCATTGGTCAAGTGACGCCAAGGGACGACTCCCGTTAAAACCTACAGGATAAGTTAGCAAGTTGAATTAGCATGAAGACCGCCACCGACTTGGAGCATGATGCTGCCAAAGGAGTACATATCGCTTCGAGTGGTGGCTGCAGAAGCTGATTCTTCTCCAGGGAGAATTTCAGGAGCTGTCCATCTTATTGCTCCTGGACGACAGGTCAGCTTCACAAGGTACGTCATGCCGGTCAATTGATTCATAGTTCCTGCAAGGCCAAAATCCGCAAGATATGCCTTTCCGTCAGCATCGATGAGAACATTGGTCTTGCAGTTTCTCGTTAGTATGAGGTATGTGGGCTACATGAGTGATCTTACACCCGTCAGGTCTCCGTGAATGATTGGATTCAAGTCCGTGTGCCCGCCTTCAGTCAAGCTGAACGTATGGACTAGAGTAGGAAATAATTCATCTTCTGGAGTACATACACTTTTTTACTCACGGTAGTTGAGGCCGGAGGCGATGTCACTGAGCTTGAGTATGAAACAATGAGCTCGACTGTGCATACTGGGAACGTACTTGAAGTGCTCACCAGACGAAGACGATCACGCAGCCTGAGGGTCTCATTGTTCTGGTCGAGGAACGATGTCAGAGTGCCATTGGATATCCACGGAGCAACCAAAGCTTCAGACAGGCCAAACTTTCGAATGATACCCATGAACTTTAAAATATTAGAATGTCGCAACCTCTTCCAAATTCCAAGCTCTCTTCTAAAAGCCTAAGAAATCTTGATCGAACCAGTCTGTCATACAACTTTAGGGTATTACCTTAGCATCGAAGAATTGTGGCCGGATTGCTTTGACGGCCACCTACGGGTGTGTAATACGTCAGTAACTACAGGGGAACTGTAACATCCGCACGAACCTCCACATCGCCATCTGGTCCGTGGTATATACATTTGTAGATATTTCCGTATGTGCCGCCACAAACTGGGTATTGGCTACATTGAGTGATGAGCCCAGTTAAATCTGGGTTGAGGATTAATGTCCCGTTTGTGCAAGTATAATCGTTATGCCTTGCTCAATGTCGTTTATGGCGTATGGCAAGCACTCCCTCCTCTGCATTAATTCTGGGAGGGCAGGCATCTTGTGGGCCATTGCTACGTCGCAGCTCTGGATCTCCGCACGCATGTCTTCCAATTTCCCCGTCGACGAGTCGTCTGAGAAGCCTCCTGTTTACTCGAGTATGGCTGATCGGTTGGTAGCATCGAGCTGAGCCATAAGGTCCTGAATTTGAGCGGCTTGTTCACGGATCATGTTCAAGAGGTGTTCTCGTTTCCTAATGTAATGTCTTAACTTGCTCAGCTGAAAACCAAATGAGCACGTAGGTGGGGTCCGGCGTGGTTTGCGTCCCGGAATGACGCATTCCTGACCGGCGCCTGTGCACCTGTTGCAGGTGTCATTATCGCCCCTGAATTCACATCGTACCTAGCGTGGTGGAAGCGCCTTGATATTTGAAATAATGTCAAAATATATCCACGTACCTCCAGGCTTTTGCACCGAGCACAAGCACCCGTTCTGTGTGATTTGTTAATTTGGATATGATGGAATTATCTGGGAACGCATGCTATCGGGCTATTCGCGGACTCCAGTGGCACTTCCTGTGGGTCAGGTACCATAGTTCGAGGGTGGTGGCTATCGTCTCCATGGCGATTTGATTGCTGGGCGACAGTCATATCCATACTGTCTGCTATGATCTGCGATTGGATCTCGGATTGGATCTCGGATTGGCAAATAGGTGGGGGGAGTTGGGAGAACTCCATTTAGTCTCGTGAACCAGCCACCTGTCTGAGCAGGCAATGCGTCTGGAAGAACAAGCACTTTCAAACTCCGAATATATCGAAATGGTACCGTGTCGCGCTTCTAAGTCCTGGCTCATGAACGCGTCGCGTCCTCTCCGTCCGTATTTGTGACAATGGTGTAGCAAAAATATACGAGAAATAATAAAAATCTGCTAGTCTTTTCTCAGACAACGCGGCTGGTTCACCTTTCACGCGTAGACTAAGTAGGTGCCATCTGGTTTGATTGCACGTGATCGCTAAATATCATCATATCTTGTTCTCATCCAGTTTCCACTCAAGAAGGGTCATCACCTTCTTCTCTCCTCTAACAATTTTCCCGTTGTCGAACAGCCCTCTGTTCACGAACCCGTTCTTCTCAAAGACTCGGTTGCTACCAATATTCCCAGCAAAAGTGTGCGCTACGACATGGCGAACTCCCATCCTAGGGATCCCCCAAGCGGTCATCAAGAGACCAATTGCTGCAGTCATGATGCCCCTTCCGTGGTGGCTCGCAGCAAGCCAATCTATCGCATACGAAAAAATGATAGTCAGACAACCGTCATAGGTCCAGCGATCCGACGTACCTCCAATAGCATACTGAATTGTCGGGTCCCCTGCTTGCTTCTTTGCATTATCTTCCTGCAGTCGCTTCCTTTCTACTTCATCTAGTACCTCCTCGAATGGACTTCTCTTGAAATTCACGTCTCCTATAAGAACGTCCGTCCCATCTTCTTTGACTTCCCTAAGATACCGCACAGGACTTGCACCTACAAATTGAAGCGGGCCATTTGGAAAATCCTCTGCGCCCTTCCGTAGGTATTCCAAAGTATCATCTGATTCCCCTTTTACAAGCTGGATCCAAAAGTCCGCGTGTTCCGGTAGATACGGTATTGGGGGTCTCTCTATCCATCCGTAAATAGCGGGATCGTTCAGATGCTGTATGAGCACAGATTGATCTCCCTGTCGGGGTGGGGTGATAATGATGTTCTGGTATGGTGCTGCAAGCCGAAGGAATGGTTCCCCAGTTTTAGGATTAATCTCGAGTGGGTGGAGTTGGTATGTCATCCTCGGAGTGGGTGCAGAAGATCTATTGATGTGGCTAAAAGCCTATATACAGACTATGAGTGAAGGGTGTCACAACGTGTATGTTTGAGTCGTGTAGAGGGCGGTGTAAGCCAAGGTTGATAACAAACTACCCGATTCAGAGATAGTTAGACTCCCGTACGACTACGCAGACCAATTAGAATGAGTCGCAGTACTCACATCAGTTGGGGTTGCACGAGGAAAGATTTCTTTTGCTCATGAGAAATCATTCACCTTGGACAGGTTATGGTGCGCAAAACAGTCCATCCTAAATCCGACATGCACTAGTGTAGGTAAAATCCAAGATATGGTATGCAGTCATACATCTGATAGATAAAACACAAGGTATTTAGCAATGAAGCTCATATCGTCTTTTTCCCCACTAGACGTGCATGCTGCTTCAGCCACTCAGTTCTCCATTGCTTCCACTCAGCTTCTCTCCCACCATCCGCCCAGACGCTCCAGCCATCCCTTAGCTGTAGCCACACACTTATTGGGTGATTTACGATGGCAGATCGGATTCGTCCAAACACAGAATCCGGGAATTTAGCTGGGAGTAATTCGGTACACACATAATGTGAAACACCCAGTACCATACCAATCCCCAGGCCCCATTTAACTTGATGAGGCGTGTGGTACAGCAAGACGAGTCTGACAGAACATTAGCGCCAAAGCCACTGTTCCAACAATTCCCACTAGAATCATACCTTGAATGGGCAACGATGGCACACCACGCAGCTAGTCCAAGGTAGACAATTACTCGGAAAAGCTGATCGAGCACGACGGATCCTGAGGACGCAAACCGGTGTCGAAAATACATGTGACAGATGAGGAATGCAGAAAAATAGCCCATGTACTGGCTGTGCGACGAGGGAAAGCCGTAACCATAAAGGTGAAGCTGGCTATCTGATCATGGATATTTCAAGGGTCATTTAGAATTAGACACAGCTTTATGTGGGAATGGTTTTGGAAATGAAAACATACCAACTGGACGCTCTTGTTTAAAAATGTGTTTTAGCACTAGATTTAAACCCTCTGAAAGGAGTTGTCCCGCCCACATGTTGATGATAGTCAATTCTCGGGTATGTACTGCGAGTACTGCATACGCAGGCTGTTGTGAGTGTATTAGCGCTCGCGAAGCTGCGGTGTACGGTTGAGCTCGCACCATCAGAAGGATTGGACTCAGCGTCAGCAGTGCAAGTACAAACGAAGTGTCTGAAGAGGCATCATCTGGACCTGCAAGTTAGCGAGGGTAAAGGAACGTGGGCTGCTTTTAACGCACAGATTACATGTGTCAGGTCCAGGGAGACGCGTTCGGCTGCTATGTCTGTCATGACCGTGGTGTGAAGCCTAGTGGGGATACCGAGGAGTCAGGTATAATTTTGTTGGGCTCTTGATTGTGTATAAGCAGTGGCGGAGACACGAATAGTCCGACTCAGTTGCTGTAGCGGATCAAACAACCGGCGGGAAGCGCCCAAGGCACGCGAGCGAGAGCTCCGCTTATAAGTCCACTCCCGCTCGTCACGGGAAAAAAAACACAATCGATTGGTCTTGTGTGCATCACTTATCATAAATGATATAGTTATCAAGAACGTGTTCGCCAAGCACGCTAAGGCCTGTAGCCTCGGCAATCTTGATTCCATGCCAATGTGGACTTTGGGCGCTATGATTCCACTGGCACCCACCCACGCTCGAGTCATCCACTCATCTTTTCCTCGGTGACTCAGTCTGCATCAAGCGCGGGTCCGGCGGCCACAAGGTTTATATAAAATGTGTCTGTATTCCAAGTATCATGTCCGCGTTCCTAAGTCTTAGTCCAAGCTGGCGTCCCTCCCAGACCTCGTCGAGCAGCTTCTGCAGCTTGCAGCGTCGAATGCTTCAAGTCCAAACGCTACCGTGACTAGTACTAATGGTACCTCACCGCATATGACGGAACCTGCTCCCTTGAATGGATTCGGCACGTTGATCTCATTCATTCTTTCGATCTCTGCTCTGAGAGACTGGGCGAAGCTTTTGATCATTGGTAGCTTCTTTGAGACCTGCCGGCGCCTCCTTGCCACAGTCTGGTCCTCCACAATCGATTCTTTCTTTCTCACCGCGTCATTTGAGGATCACGATGACAGTTACAGTGAGTGTTCATTGGTCGATTGCACGGTAATCAATAACATGGGCTGTTATTTTGATAGAATGGATGATGATCTGGCTATCGAAGCAGCCATCCTGGAGTAAGCCCTCCGATCAACCATTGCCATATTATTTTAAATAGTTTCTTTTGGTCTACAGAGAATGTGCGCAACGTAAATATCAGCACTGGCGAAAGGTATTCAGGGAACGTCCCCGATTCCGAAGGGGAGCCTGATTCATCCGGGATGCCCAAAGTCTGTTACCTACCAGCACTCTCTGGGTCTTATACCCTATGGTACAAATACAGATGGATGCGGATTACCCGTATCTCGGAGCCAATACCTGGTTGGGGCCCGAACCACAGGGACTCCTTGAATATCAGGTAACTTCTTTTCAAACATCAGTTGAATCGTCTGTTTTATCTGCTGCTAAACAGTATCTTCACGCGCAACCATGACATTCTAAACACTATCCTACAAGATGCCAAAAAGGCCTATCAAGATGCGCAAGGCAGCTCCATTACTGTCTATGTTTCTGATTCGTGAGTCCTACAAAAATTTGATGTTTCCCCTTTTTAACACGTTGCAGCACGAATTGCTGGAGAGAACTTGCTACAAGACGCAAGCGGCCCCTAGATTCTATTATCCTAGATCCTGGAATTCGGGAACTTGTCGTTGAGGACGCGCAAGATTTCCTTGCGAGTAAAGGGTGGTATGCTGAACGAGGTGCGTTACTTTATACTTGGAGTGAAGCTGTCGATATTCGATTGAACCTACTTTTAGGAATTCCTTTCCGCCGGGGTTACTTGCTGGTAGGATGTTTTCGTCTGAAGAGTTCTTTTATGACGCTCATCGAATTGTCATTGCAGTATGGTGCACCTGGCTCAGGGAAAACGTCTCTGATTCATAGCATCGCGGGTGAACTGGAACTTGATGTCTATATCATCTCCCTCTCCCGCAGCGGTCTTGACGACACTGGACTTTCAGAACTCATTTCAGATCTGCCTGAGAGATGTATCGCTCTCATGGAAGACATTGACGCTGCTCTCCATAACAGTCTTTCGCGGGAGGATTCTCCCGCACCACCCAACCAAACTGCCGAGCTCATCCCCAGCTCTCCGAGGACGCCCACTCATACTACTAGCAAGGTTTCGCTCAGCGGTCTACTCAACGCATTAGATGGTATTGGTGCACAAGAGGGGCGGATACTGTTCGCTACGACGAACAAGTATTCGTCCCTTGACCCTGCTCTATGTCGTCCTGGACGTATGGACCTCCATGTTGAATTTAAGCTTGCGAGCAGATATCAGGCAGACGAGTTGTTTAAGCGTTTCTACCTTCCATCCTCCCCCAAGACCCCCGCAGGTGACGACCAAGAACCGAAATCGAATCCTGCTCAGTCGCATCCTAATGACTCCATTCGTGACGGGGGTTCCACTAACCTAATTGATCTTGGCGTCCCAGACGATACCGCTGACTCCCCTCCCTCATCTCCTTCGGCCTGTTCTGAGAAATCTGAGCACGCAGCTCCCACGTACACAGGCACACGCCACCGTGGACATGCGCCAAAGCTCTCGAGCGATCAGCTTTCTGCGCTTGCTGCACAGTTTGCGTCAGCTATTCCGGAGCGTGCGGTGTCGATGGCCGTTCTGCAGGGTTATTTGATGTCGCAGAAGAGCAGGCCCTGGGAGGCGGCCAGAGAGGTTTCTACTTGGCTTCAAAAGGACCTGGCAACAAAGAAAGCCCAGAATGAGACAAAATCATGACATGACGCTATATTTCATCTGCAGTTTGGTCGTCGCCAAGTATATAGTAGCGTTATATCCATTGTATCCTTTGCTTCACCTTCAAGTCAACTACGCACAATACTATCTAGCAATCAAATTCTAGGACAATTAGAGTAATAGCAGAAGGACAATGTAGTGCTTGGTACAAGCTATTGAAGTGGAGAAACCGGATGTTGTCTGAGGCAATCCGACTACAATTGATTACCACGGATGTACGAGCGAATCCAAGGCGTTGAACATCCACTAAAATTCATTTGTCCCACTGCTGATAATCTTCCTGCCAGTAAATATTTTGCACAGTCCACGAGAATGAATCAGACCTAGGAATATATATATGCTTCCTGTTCGAGGACTGGGCGTATATGATATCATTGATGTGCGAAAATAAAACTTCTTGAGCGAGTTCAGCGTGCTAACTAGCTACGAATTCAACAAGCTACGAAGACTATCAGACGATGGCAACGGCAACTCAACGCACACATCGATGTTGCCTCTTTATGCCATACCGCAGGACCGACCTTTCAATTGAAGGAACTTGCAATTCTGTCGCGCGTTCCTCGTGATCGAATGTGTGCCTTGGATGAAGCCCTTCGCCCTGCGTTTGAACATCAAATAAGTTATATACTAGTACTACGACGAAACATGGAATCAAACGAATTCTCCCACTTCCTGCGATGTGTTCATATCGAACATTTCCTGTATTATACACTGCTGCTAGTCGACACATGCACGCGCTCCTGAAAAGCGAGTGAAGTCATTCCAATTGCTGCGTCATTGTCGGCCACGCGCTTAGCGTGATGTTCTCGGACGCTGAGGATTAGGCGCGGTCCCAGTACAAATGACTGCACGACCACGAAAATTTGAGAAGAGCCAATATAAATCTGAGTTTCCAAGGATGATATGTTCTATAGAAATGATGAGCCATGGTCACATGGAACATTCGATGATAGATCGGCATACGGAGATTGTTGGAGACAAAGCACCAAGGTTGAAGCAAGAAACGGCAACAAGACTACATCACACGTGCGGAACTTCAGTCGGAAAACCAGAATCCATTCACATTATGAGCTCACCTTGCAAAGTAAACTGCATGAGATTTTATCAACACCATGAAAGAGTCCCCGATAATCCCTCCTGCCGAGTGTCGCCGCAGTTCACGGAAGTGTTTTACAGCAACCCAGACTGCGAGACACAGTGCAAGGACCTCCCATACAGTCGTGATTATCCAAGCCACGGAAACTAGAAGAACGGCATCTCCCTCGGAGCCAGCAGTGCACTGATAGTTGCCGGAGAGAATGAGCTCCTCTAGTATTCATCAGTAAGCCTGATGTACACAAGTCTTTCATCCATAATTAAGGCTTACCAGAGGAAATATGCCACATTGTTGTTGCAAAGATCGCTACATCGAAGATGTTGACAGCCAGGAAGGCGATGATAAGAAAGATTAGCACATTCCTAGATCGCTGATACATAGCATATAATCGTGTGACCATGATGACTTGCATGATGTGTCAGTCCAGCAAAGGCATTGTAGCTGAGTAGCTCACCGCCTAGTATTGCAGTTACGACGACATTCGTCCAATTTAGCACGAGATACATAATAAGGCCTGATAAAATTAACAAGTGATCAGCCTCGGAGAATCACCACTGCAAAGAAACTCACATCTGCGGCAGTTATTATTGAACCAACAAGTCGGTCATGTGTCACTCACCCCTACATGGGAACGCAGTTAATCGGACATTTGAATATGATGCAACGATGCAGAATACTCACTGCATCTGTCACCGGGATCGTCGGAACACTGACTGTATGCCATCGGTCAGAAGAAACAAACGCGGTGTATGTGAGAAAACATACACAGTATGGTGATTCTGATTGTGAAGAGATGGTTAATTAGCACAACGTCAATTGCCTCTCAGCGGTCAAGCATACACAGCATATGATATTCCAAGATAGCGTGCCTAGGGTATTTTGAGCATCAGTACAGTTTGCCAACCACAATTATAACACGAGCTAAATACACTCAAATACAGAACGGTCATAAGGGACCAGCGTTGCTTCTGTTGCAAATTAATTTTGTTCTTCTGACGTGAGACTCTGCTCACCCAAACCAGTTCAAACTATCAAACCATTCTCAGCGAGTTGGCTGCTCTAGCAACGACATCAACATACCTCTTGTCCGAATGTAAGTGCTGGAAACACTTTGAGGATATCGCAGCTCTCTAATATAATCATGCTCACCCCAATCATATATCATTCCAACAGAGGCAGCAACTGCAAAACCACAGGCAAGGTTAGATTGAGGTACCACCGTCGTCATCCTACTCCACGAACCTGCAAAGTAGCTGTAAATACGATACGAATTGATGAACGGCCACCAACTAGGGGAATTTGAAACTAAGGTCATATCGTTAGAGGACGAGTGCGAGTGAGAGGCAAACTTGGTGGACGGCATGATGGCATTCGTGCTAGATATATACCACCAACGAGCGCTGTTTGGCCGTTCTTGCCGTGGTCGATCAAAGTAAATATTTTGAAGGCGTGTAGAGATGGGAAGTCAATCCAGTGGTCCCGATTGAATCATAAATGCTGGTCTTGAAATTGTGGAGCATTCTTAGTTAGTACACAAGTGAGATGCTTAAGCATGATCAAAGAACTGTGAACATCGTCATTTCGGCAACTTGTTTCTATCCTTCAGACGACTTCCCAGTTGCATATGCGTCAGTTCAGGAGTTCCGTGATATCACTGATCGTTAAAGTCAAGTAGCAATACAAGCCTATGTGCGATATGACATCGAATACAATCTGAAAAAAGCCAGACATGGAAGTTTGCAACAGAAAAAATGGAGAACTCGCCAGTCCTGCCTGGGTTGTCAACACCCCTCCTCCAAGCACACCCCTCAATGTATAATCTCCTTGATCATCATAGTCTGCAGCATCTGTTTCCTCATGTGCACCCTCTCGCTCTCTGCCTCGCACAGCAGGCTAACTTATGATAATGATGCCCAAAAAACAAAGGATACTAAAAAGTGGTAAGCATAGAATCCGATGCAAAACCCGACATGATACTAGTGCAGCTGATGCATGGATGGCGATGCGTACAGCCAGATACTTTGTGATCCATAGTCCGTGGTTGATACATTGCATGATGCCTGGTGAATATACGACACTGTATTTAAATTTAGAATGAGAAACGAGAGACAAGATTAACGCTACAGGAAGCCTGACTTTGTGTTCTTCGAATTGTAAGTACCGGCTGATTCTATGAAACATCATGCATCATGATTGATATCATCAATGAGCACGTCAGCCTCCCGTCATGCCATGCAAGCCAATCTGTCGTCGAAATGGTCACATTCTGTTGGCACGCCATCAAAAAAGATTGGAGATAAACAAGCAAATCCCACAAATAAATAACTCACCTGCAGGCTGCAGGGCCATGGCGTACAGGCTCATACAGGCTGGCAATGCACTCAATCTAATGCGTCGTCTTCCTTTCTCCCTTCCAATTTAGGGATCGGCCGCACCGTATGCACCTGCTCGCTCTCTTCTGCCTCAGCCACCGAGTTATAATATGTGAAGAATATGGTATGTGAGCGCTTGAGCGGCGAGCCCGGGTAGTTGTGTTACGTCAGCACCAAACTGAATTCAAGGCCGTTTATGTAATTGGACTGACGACGTAAAAATGACAACAAGTGGCGAAGCCAGGCTGGTCGATCTCGGCGCGCCTTGCCCATACTCAGCCCTCTGCACATTGCCAGTGACAGTGGTACTTCCATCTCCTTGGGGTCATGTCCACGTACGCCAGTCCGTCTCTCCTCGCTCTTCCAACTCTCCTCCCATCAACCACGATGCAACACAACAGCGCTCTAGGTGACAAGGTTCCTCCCACCGACCCCCTGTCGTTGAACTTGCGGCCGCCAAGGAAAAAGGGTATTTTACTTGCTTAGATATTTCTCCGGCGCTCATGTATCTTGTAGGCTTATGTCGCTCCACCCTTAACAAAAAGAGCAAGATTGAAGTCACTCAGACCCAAGGACAGCAAGAAGTTGGAACCCGACCTGTAACATCATCATCGCGCCATGGGGGAACCGCCACTGGTGAAATGTCTACGACCCTCATAGTATGACTGCAGCTGACTCGGACACCGCCACCATGACAATACTTGCTGTCGCTAAATCCACTCTTTGGTATCGTGTTATTTGCCTGCTGCATGTCTGTTGACCGTGCTAGTGGCCGCCGCTAATCAAAGGGCAACTGCTTGTAATTCCAGACACCATCCTTGCACTGTTTTTTTCATGACTTCTACCATATGGTCGAGTTTTTCTCGGTGTCGCTATTATGTTAATCGTTGGCTTTACTCATTCCTTGTTTCATATATTGTTGCCGTGAGTGCAAGAATCCCTTTTTTTAAATTAGCAGGTGTGACTCGCTTGATTTCAGTGCAATCGTCTGTTCTGCCGTGGAGTCCGAATTCAGCAATGAATAGATGCTATGATGTTACGCACATGTGGAATTCAGGCTCGTAAAGGTGTCTGGTTCATGCTGTGACAAGGCCGCTGTATCAACATCCAGGGGAAGGTTCATGACTCATGAGACCGCATGGCGCCTCATGGTGATGTTCTTTGCCCTCATGCACACAGGGCGCAGGCTTCAAAGTGGTCGCCTTCTCTTCGACTGCCAAAATTGGCGAGTTTTCTTATCCGCAACGGTAAAGAGCACTATCAGGCTTCGAATTGGTGGCATTCTCTTTCGAGAATAACTACCAAAATTAGCGAGATTACTTGTCCGCAACTGTATAGAGTGCAGGCTTTATGTCTGCAAGATGACGATTCTTCTCTTTATGGACTACCATTATTGATCATGAACTACCTTTGGACCACTGGCCATGCTCGCAATTTGACTGTCGATATGACGGTATCTTGTCATCATGATATTCCAGAACGCTTTCAACGTGTCTGGTCTAGATCCCTGATCTCACATACGCTCAGCAACAAACAACTCAGTCATCGTCTAGTGGTGGCACCTGTAACCGAAGGCCATTCTGCTGGAGAAAAACCTAACGATCTTCTCCCTCTTTTGTCCAAGAAATTCAACATCGCTGATATTAAGCAAGACGTGCTCAAGTGGAATATACTCGGTGATAAGTAAGTACTTTACATCATACAGAGCGCGGGTTTTACGTCTGGAGGATGATGGTCCTTCTCTTTATAGACTATCGTGATTCATCATTGATCATGGAGCTATTATTCACTAGACCATCGATATGATGGCATCCGATTATCATCATGGGGCGTTGGCTTTAAAACGCGTCTGGTCGATATTCCTGATCTCCCATACTCTCCGAGCGGCAAACAAGTTATCGTCTAGCGATGGCATTGGAAATCAAGGACCACGCTGCTGTAAAGAAACCTAAAGATCTTCTCCCTCCACTCTTGTCCAAGAAATTTAACATCACTGATGTTAACCAAGACGCGCTCAAGTGGAATAAGGAGTGGGAGGCGGCAATCGCATCGTCAACTGCAGAAGATGTCCTCAAGGAGATCTCTCATTTCCTAGATGATTCTTTCTTTACTCCTGATGATATCGAGTTCTTACACCGGGATCTTCGCAGCCTCCAAGGTCACGTAGCCGAAAACCTGCGTAGCCTGTTTGACGAAGGTCATTTTGACACTATCTGGTTGCTGTTGAATGTCGCTGAGCAGAGGAGACATATCCTTGAAGGCCTGAAGGGGGCATCTGAAGCACCCACATTCTGGGGGCAAGATTGTCGTGCTTTTTGCCCAGAGGTCACAGTTTCTAATTTCCTAACGCAGGGCGGGAAGGGCTTCGTCGACTTTCTCACTCATGTCTTGGAGATTACCGAGTCGTCCATTAAACCAGCATTCCTACCAAACTCATGGTGGGAACAGGCGTCGAACCTGCCAAATCCATGGTGGGGACGGGACTCGGATGTTTCACCTCGAAAAGAGACATCCCAAAGCACAAAGATTTTGTTCGAAGTCGCAACTATCAATAGGAATAAGTTTATCGGCAAGTGTTTCCCGCTCATATGACATTATGCGAGTCTTAACAGTCAATGAACAGGGCATTTTGTTCTGTCCTCGGTGTTGTCAATCGTACGTGACATTGCCGATCGTAGCGAGGGGATGAAAGGAGTCCTGCACATCATGGAGAATACCGAAGGATACGTCGCCCAATCTTTAGCACATGTCAAAACGACTCTCAGGGATAAACCTCTTATCCGCTGCGAAAATTGCACGAAGACGGCAGAAGACATCGGACAAGGTGTTCGCTTCATGGTGTGCAGCATTTGCAAGACAAAACTCAAATTCGAGGTGCATTATTGTTCTCAGTGCGTAGTAGTCTTATAATCAGTCTTTTCATAATCACCTCATGATGTTGCATTCGCCAGATCCTGCCAGAAAGATCACTGGTCCGTTCACAAAAGGGCTTGCGGCAAAAAGAAAGTGACACGGGGTCTGAGCGGAACAAAGGGAGACTCCCTTTGGGCATTCAGCGACTCGGATCCCGTCGCTAACCTTCTACGTAATCTCCCAAAGGATGGGGGGTTCACTCTCAGAGACATTGGAGTGAATCCCTGCAAGGGCAAACGTTCTCCCGCTGCGGAGCGTCAAGCCGAGATGCTTGAGGCCGACAAAGATGCCGATTACTTCCTTTTCACTGCGAGCGGCGAACGAGTTCGCTTTGTGATCGACGATCTAGGCGCGAAAATGATCTTCCGGATCAATCGCGGTGTGGTAATGACGCAGCCAACTGATATTACGGGTGCTAGTGCTCTAGGGGAGTATATGCTCAGACTCATGAGCAAATATCCTGGACTGAGTCGGGACATCATCCTGAAGCAACTCTGCGCGGAACATGGAGACGGCATTACCGAAAAGATCGTGCAGTTGGAGCGGCAGTCTCAAGAACGGGGAACGGGCTCGTTCATAGAGAGTTGGCTGAAGGATTGGTCGAAAGTATTTGGGAGTTTATCCTGGCTCGCACTGTTATGAACATCTCGAAGTGGTACGCATCTCTTTCTTGTCGAGCCATGTGCGATTTCATTGATTTGCGTTTACAGTCTATGCGCGTGCTTTGTATGTCAAAGATTAGGTTTTCACTCGCGGCTACCAACCATTTTCTTCTCTATAAAAGTTCCACTTGATCCTACGTCTTTTGGTTTTGTCTCTGCCGATTATCTTCGAAGAAATGTATAGTATCCGTTAGTCAAGTTGAACTTCAGTCATGTTGAATCCGTCTGCAATCTCCATCTCGCGCTTGTTGTAGTCAACATGACTCGTGCTAACATCCAGTTTAAGCGTCGCTAATTTACAACAAACTTTGGCCAGGATGCTGTGCCTCGAGTCACCGACTCCTGAACGACAGTATAAGACATTTGTGATCCAGCAACAGGAATCAACAACATCATGTGAACACAAGCCACCGTGACCATGTGCACATGGGATGCGTTCTTACACAGCGATATATATTTCGGGGCGCCAAGTAGAACATACTTGTGACTATGGAGAGAAACAAGGGATGGATTCTGGATAAACGACAAAAAGGACGATGTGACATTCGTTAAGTCGGAATAACTTGGTAAAAACTGCTGAATGGGCGAAAGTCTTTCGCTACACATTAAGTTACGTACGAGATTATGTCCGCAAAGTAATGGTATCAAAAATATTCAATGTTTCTGGAAGGCGAGGAGAAAAGAGATCGTAGGAATTGGGAGTCATTCCCCCTCAGTAGATATACCCCATCCTGTAATTCAATTTCAGTCAACTGCGGGAGTCATAAAGGGCCGATGGTCACGAGTACTACTCCTAGCGCTTCTAGACGCGACCTTTCCGATGACGTTCAGAAAGAGTTTCGTCGTAGTAATGTATATTGCCTTACTCAGGATGAGGATGATCAAAAGTCCATCTCCAGTTCAATCTATTGAGAAATCAGAATTGTGTCCGTGATACAGAGCAAGATATATACATACCGAGGCGACTATCTCTTCAACTTTCTGAGCGAACAGGTTGCTGAACTCTGCCATATTTTCCTTCACCTGGCCAGGGCAGACGGCACAATTTGCAGCCCTGACCATTTCGACTGTCCTGTCCGCTGCAGTCCTCACAGTGTCGCCAGATGGGCTATCCTTCAACAACTCGAATACCTCCTGCATATATGTTATCCACCATGTAACTGTACCCTCATTCCATAGAAAGAATCGTCTGTCGTCACCACGTCCGCAGCGACAGTTCCCTGAATAAAATAGCCATTTGCAGCCACTCTGACTGTGATAATGTTTTTTGATCCAGTTGAAGTTCCATAAGGTTTTCACGGCGATACTGCATTTTTTGTGGTATGTTAGCAGCGCAAGAAGGTCGGATGCGGTGATAAGGTCGATCTCTGCACACCACGCTGGGATTAAGGGCAGGCGCAAGGTGTATCTGGCGGCGGTGATGGTTTCATGTTTCAGTCGCGCATTCCTGGAAATGGCAAAACAGCGAAGGGGCTCTGTCTCGAGAATTTTGGGATTCACTAGGGCCTGACATACTTTTCTCTCGATCATGTCTAGTGAATACTTTCTCGCAGCTGCGAGAATAGACAGGGCATCTGTTAGGTTCTCGAGAGAAGGATCCTCCGCCAGCGTTGATGGATAACAAAACCTAAGAAATGAGTCTAGAGTTTTGCTATCCTCAGACACTGCAATAACAGCTAGACCATCCTTCATCTCTTGATCGGTGGCTCCATCAGGTGCCTGAGGGAGGCCGAACAACGTCTCGAAGAACGGAGATGCAAGGGAGAGGAAGAGTGTAAAGACTCGAAACTCGACACCATCAGCTGATCGCAAAATAATGTCAGCCTTGGCGTGATCGAATGGGGTTGAAGCACAAGTTTCCATCTGTGATTTGGTCTAGCTGTGTGGTGATATTCATTGGATATGGCAGATTATAGCTAGTGAATAAATTGAACGCACCAGTTGCCAAAAATTGTGGATGTGCGTGCAAGCTTGAAGTTGTCAAACTTTCAAGACTAGTACTTAGTACGTGACTTGTAGCGAGCCTAATTAGGGACGTGTTTTGACGTGTTTAGCGCCGTGTCAACCAACAGTCACGTGATATACACGTGCAGGTCCGAGTCGGACCCTTTCAGTCATTACAGTCATTGTTGCGTGGTCCATTCGACGCGCACCAGCCCCGGTTCTAGATATCTGTACCCGGGTAACTTTGTATTTACATCATCATACTTATACCTTGCCCTCCAACTTGAATAACACCACAACCGAAACGTCGACGTGGTGTGCATGAAGCGATGGATGCTGAGCGCTGAGGACTTCAGAGGCGCGTTAATTTAATTTTCATGGTGGGTAGCTATATAATGGAGGGGAATGACTTATCTGTTTGGTGCGTTTCGACCTGTTTATGTTTCATGTTTTTGAATTCTCTCGTGTCTCGCTAGTAACTTAGCAGATCTTGGATGAGACGGTATACTTCCCAGGGCCCCCAGCGGGCGAGGTGGGGGAGCGCACCTGATGATCCATGATTTACACCTATATAGCATGACCACACGATCTTGCTTACTCCTGAACTGGCGAGAGCCTCCCGACGACGGCATATGCATTGGAATAACCCACGATGTTCACAACTTCTGGAAACTCGGCGTCTGAACCTTCCACGCGTGACACTGCTCTACCACCCACACCCACTCTGATTCAATCAAGGGTAGTCGACGGCTTTGCTCGGTCTTCTTTCTACTTGTTTTCATACGACAAACTTACTTCAGCGTCGATCAAGGTCATCAATGATTATCAACGGTTATCGTTCCGCATCATATCCATTTCAGCGATGAACATTGGAGGCGCTGTATATTCTGGTATATATGGCACGAACACCATCGTTATACTCCGCCAGGTTGATACACCTTGCCGCTTACTATCCATTGAACATGACCTTAGCCTTAAACTTGAGTGATACCAGTTGGTTGCCGCTAATTGATTTTCAGCTGTTCGGTTCGCAGTCTGATGACGTTCGCAATGTCTCTGGGATTGCCCCTGGTTTCACAGTTGCATCCTCCTGTTAACTTGCAGTAATATATGATTGGGGCAAACAAGGTAGTAATAATAATCGAAGAATGATTGATTTAGTCTCCAACACTGTCATTCGGTCGTCAAACAAGGGGTAGGTGCTGTTGCTGGAGTAGCCCTCTTACTAAGAGTACTTGATTTATAGTTCGAACTGGTTTTGACGAGCAGAATTCCATATCACAGGAACGACAGAATAAGACAAGCGATTCATCATTCGAGGCACAGGCAACTTTGGTCCCTCATGAGTGTTCTATGTTTATATTTCGGCGGACGTAGCTTATAGCAGTTAGCGAGTTGTCCTGTCCTCAAAATGTTCTAGGTGTGTTACATGGGAATACTCTTTCATACTGCGTGTTTTGTTTCTGACTAGATCTGACTGGTAGTAGGCGGGGAGTCTCCTGTCCATCTCGGTGATAGATGCTGGTGAATATTCCCACCGATAACTGTCATTCCCGTACGAATGACTATCTCTACATAGGAATGGGTGAGATTCTTGTCCTGCTTGCACAACCACTTGCAACGGCTGCGAGTTTGCTTGCTACGTCACCCGTCAATGTGACTTTGGGGACGCCAAATCTCTGATTGCCGACACCTGGATGATGATCATCGTTGCGTAGGAGATTTTTACCATGGGGTTTTCAGCCTGGATTGTTATAACATACTTCCATGAACTGCGGCGATCATCCACAGGATCGACCAATTTGCAGATCTGCGACTGATACTCTGCATTTGACCACCGCTCATTATTTCTACAGAACTTGACTTTGTGGGAATCAACATCTATCATAGCACATTCCTGATTCATGCAGATATTTGTGCCACGCTTCGCTAACGCTGGGCTCGTGGCTGACTCCGACGAAGGGGCTGCCATGACTAAAATTACTTTCGAAGAGCATGTACGCGACGTATCAGCTACCGGTAGTGTGTAGCACGGGAGGCGCTCAGCCGGTCGGGTACACCGGTCGGGTGCCTCATTATATCTCCAAATACGGCTCGGGGTGGTCATTTAAATCAAGGTAGAGCTTTTCGCTGATGGCCGCTGTCCTCCCCGTTTCCACACACTCGAAGGTACCATAACCATGTCTGTCCAAGAGTTCGGTTTGCCATGTGGCGTCAAACTATTATCAGCCTGCAAGCACTCGGTTTGGGGTTTGATTGGCTCATGCAAGTTTCAGATGGTGGTGGGACTTCATCTCATGGTTTCCAGTCTATGTGGGACTAGATAAGCACCTGAGCACAAGGCTTTAACGGGCAGAATATGTGCCCTTGTGGCAATTGTCATTCGTGTGAGTGTTGATATCTTTGACCCTTCTGTTGATAGCTAACTGTTGAGAACGTCGTGACACCGACAAGTGTGGTGGTAACATGTCGTACAATTTTCTTTCGACCACCGACCCTGGCAAGATAACGAAACTACGTGGTTTATAAGTTTCTACGTCAGTGGTCAACGGCACATCGCGTTCACACCTCGAATTCGTCGATTGATCTGCACATTCTCATGTCGGATGAAGAAGTTGCCTATGCTCTCCGATGGAACAACAATATATCGAGTTCGTCGACCGACTTGTTTGTGAACGAAGCATCATGCTGAACTTGATCGTTTTTCCAGTAATGGTCTTTGGATTGATATCCTATGAGTACAGTCCGTAGCTTTCACGAACATTGCACTGCCACTGAGCGCAAGATGATCTAGTATTTCACTTCGATAAAGAGGTAACGACAAGCTTGTTTTCTTTGGTCGAATACTCATGCTCAAATTGTCGTAGGTCAAGTTTGTTTGGGTAGGTGTTCAACCCCCAATGATATCAAACTCCGGACATTGATTGTATGTCCAGACAAGAAAGTGGTCACTGATGACGTGTCTCTACCTCGCTGTAAGTTCCACCTTGTCAGAGTGCTTCGTGATTTTTTATTTTGTTGCTATGTCAGGTTCGATATTTTGGTCTTTTCCTTGCAATGTACGTCGCGGCTGTGTCCTTCAGTTGTTACATTGTAGGTTGACACTGACCCTAGACTCTGCGCCTGTTGTATGTGACGCTGTGCCAACTGAGCCATCATTAACTGACTAGCACTAGGGGGAGGTACAATGTACATTCCCGAACGGGTGAGTGTGTCTATGCTTTCTTTTTTTAAAGGATTCCCGGTTGACCTAGATTCAGTCGTACGTCAGGAGTTCATGTAACAGCTGGGCCTGATCACTGACTTCTTATTTAGCTGCAAGTATACTGTCTTCGACATGAACTGCATTCGCTTACCACGCAACCGAAACAGGCTACATTCTTGCCGTTCTATTGGAATGGGGCTTTTCAATTTATTTTTGGATGGCAGAAGGTAGGTCATACATTCTTGTGTGTCATTGTGCGTACCAATTTTCCATCCGCAGTCATTCTCATCTGGCGCCTTTACGCTCTATACCAATCTAGGTCTATACTGTATGTGCTAATTGGGTTGCTCTCAATCATCGTCGCGCTCTCGATAGGGATGGATATATTCTTATATAGTCGACCCAAAGCGTTCTCAGGTGAATTTCTACTTGGATCAATTTGCGTGCAAGCTAACGTCTCGTTGTATAGTGCAAGAGATAGTAACTCCGAACGTCAATTACTGCACGTCTTCCTTCAATATTGGGCCTATGCCTGCGATCTATGCTTCCATCCCGATCGTATGCTTCGATATCATCCTAGTTGTTCTCGCCGTTGTCGTCCTCGTGAAACACCTTAGGGAACGAAAAGAAATACAAATAAAGCCTAACACATATATTGTTCTGATCGTTCGATGTCATATCATATACTTTCTCCTGTAAGTTCTTCTTCGTTTAATTGGCTCTCTGTTATTCACAAAATCCGCTAGGAACTTGACAAACCAAATCCTATTGACGATATTATGGGCCAACATTCCGGTATTGTGACGTCGTTATTCTATAGAGATCAGTCCTAATAAGTACACCAACAGCCGGCAGCGATGAGTCTCTCGGAGGGGTTCATCGATTGTGCGCCATTTATTGTTGCGCCCCGTCTGATTATCAGCATCTGGGATACACATGTCAATGACCGTTGCACGCATGTCAGTACGGCGTTCGAAGATTGCATATGTTGGACATTGCCACCGGCATCCGAGCAGCACGAAATGGACTACTATGATTCTGGCCAGGATGAGGGAAAAAATATGGCGTGAAGTAGCTGAAGCCCTTGGTTCTGGGTCCTGGGTCCTAGCAAGTTCTTTAATACACGAGAGTAAGTAGTTCAGGGCCGAGTTTTCTGTGTGTCTATGTACTATTGTGTATAAAAAAACCGACCACTTCGGTGGGTGCAGCCACTGAACTTACTAAGGTGTATTTACGGATGTTTAGCGACATTATGCTGCCTCCGATAGTACACCTCCACAGATGTTCATACATCAACTACGCGAGAGGTTCAGTGACAGACACAGTACAGCTCATAAGTGACCGTCTACTTCTGAATACCATCGATCACAACAGCTCGCATCATTCTTGAGTGAATAACAATAATTTCTATTCGAGTGAGTGCAAGCGTTAAGTGAACGCGTCTAGTAACTTCTGAATATCATCGCAACATTTTGCATCGTTCTTGAACATGGCAATAATTTACATTGGAGTGCATGCAAGTGTCCGTCGCAAGTCTAGCGTCCGTGTAAGTCAGTCTGGTAATGTTCGTGCAAGTAGACTGAAAGAGTCCTTGTTCTCGTTTGAAGTTGTTACGTCCGTTTCCTCGAGGCTCGTGTGTTCGCTGGTGTCGTGTGCTTCTACAAGACAACCGAAGGTCGTAATGGTTGAGTATGCATAACTAATATGAGTCTACCTTGTTCGTGAGTCCGATGTTCGACTCTCGGCCTTTCAATAGCTCTGACTGGTTAGGGTTATAGTGAGAGTGTATCGTGTTGAAGTGGATACCGGGAGTTCGTCTTCCGAGTTTTCCGTCTGAAGGAGATTGGTTTGCTAGCAATCTGTGGCCAGAAGTGAGATGTACCTCAATACGACGTTTCTTGGAGAGCGCAAATTGGGACTCTTCTTCCGGATCCTCGACCTGACAGACATCAATGTGGGTACTGACGAGAAGAAGTACGAAAGAAGCAAACAGCTGGTTGTTTTCTCTTGCTGACATGCTGTGGGACTTTACTGATAGTGTCGGGACTGCTTTTGGACTTCTGTCAACATACGTAGGCATGTAGCTGAGTGACAATGCTATAAAAATGGCCGGAAGCTTACCCGAGTGCCTTTCGTTGCGTTGCTGGTTGAGGGGTGATTGCTAGGCTCGCTAAGAAATCCAGCGAGTTGGCCTAGACCCATTTGATCATACTAAAATAGAAGATTAGCACACTGGATTACACGACCAGAATAATTGCAACTTACTTCATCGCCGTCATTTTCTTCTTCGTCTTCTGTTTCGTCTTCGTCTTCTGTATCATCTCCGTCTTCGCTGTCATCACTATCAGTCAAATCATCACTGTCATCGTCGCCTCTGTCTGACGTCTGAATGATAGGACGATGCTTGGAATAAGCATTGTGATGCCGGAGAAACTGGCCAATCATATCTCGCATAGGCCACATATTTTCAAATCGTTGGAGAAACGGATGTTTAATCTGCAACTGAGTTGAGGCGTGTTAAGAGTCTAGATTCCTCTGAATAGAAGAACAAGTATATCTCACCAGCTCGAGTAGGTAACCAACGACAATTGGATCTTGTGCACGAATCGTTTTAGTCAGGTCGAGATATTTTGTGGCAGAGATACGAGCTATAGCCTGCTCGGGTGATATTCAGTAGCATATAGTCAGGTCAGAATGACAGGACGCGCTCGAAATTTGTTGTAACGGTCATCTTCGCCAGTCAAACCCATCGCTTCTTGTACACTGTATCCCCGTGGGGGAGCTCGTCCCGCCTGACCCTTCGGTTTAGGGATTTTGCGAGATTTGTAGTCAAGGCGATCATGATGAACGTCGTTTTTCGCTTTGGCTCGAGTCCCTTATAATTAAGTTCAGCCTCAAAGACCGAAAACTATCAATTAGAGCATACTTTCGAGCTCGATCTGCGAAGCAAGGCTATTAATGGTTCTTATGGACTTTCTGCTCGACATGGTGGTGGTTATAAGTTAGTGGTAACTGGTGAACGTTTGAACGAACATTAAAGGGGTTTATTGACGCGTTGTTTGTACTTGTCGCATTACGTAATCATACAAACTCACGCGCACGGTTCACTGACCTAAGGTTCTTGGTGCTTGAACAGAATTACGCGTCGCTTTCATGTAACGATCTGTCTGATAACTGAGCGACATACATATGTTTGGCACTCCCAAGAATCTGGAGAAGTCAGAGTCGAATCCCCTTCTTGCGACTCAATCATAAGAGAATTTAAGGGGGATGTAACTTTCAATCGCAGAACTATGCACTTGGCAAGTTGGCCTGATAACATATTAATTTCAGAGTTGTCCCTACCCGCATGAGTTCTATTATCGCCGCAGTATTTCAACATCTTTAATTATACAAACATTTTCATCATGATACTACTGGCGCGTCGATGAGGTATATACGTCTAAATGCAATGCAAGTTATAACCGAAACGGATATCATGAAACAGATATCATGAAGCAAGGCCATCAGATGATGACACCAAGCATGCTGCCGCTCATGGCTTGGGAGCGCGTGCGTATTTGCGACGGAACTTGCTGTCTACGCTCTCGAGGTAGAACGTACCAGGCCATATGTTCTCGATGGAACCTTCTGGCGTGTAGTTCACTGCATTGTGGTTTTTCTCGCGAAGCTTTGAGCGGGGCGTCAGCTAACTCGCATCGACACGAACAAATGCTGTACTTACTGTGAGGGCATCAACGTACTCCTGACAAGGCACGAGCTTCATGCTTGCCAAGCGAGCGAGCAAATCCATCTTCTCCCGGATATCTGACGTATCACCCTTGACACGGAGAGTGAAGAAGCTGGCAGCGCAACCAGAACCGAACGCGAACATGCTCAAACGCTTGCCCAGAAGCTCGGAAGGTGTAACGGAAGACAAGACAGAGGCAAGGCAGCCGTAAAGCGAACCCGTGTACATGTTGCCCAAGCGTTTCGAGCAGGCCATACCAGGCTCAACTTTCTTGGCATATGTTGCCTTCGAGACGCCAATGAAGGTTTTCTCGAGGTTCTTGTCGGTGAGGGAAGCGGTGTATGAGGTTGCGAGGACGGATTCGGGGTTAGCGACATTGGCGAAATAGGGTGAGGAGGGGTTTGCGAGGAAGTCGTTGTAGAAAAGACGTCCGAGACCCTTTTGAACCTGCTTGCCGTATGGGCTGTGGAAGACAGCGTAGTCGATGTCATCGATGGAGAAGGAGGTCTGGGATTCCTTGACATTCGCGTAACCGTTGAACTGAGCCTTCTTGGCTTTGGCGGTCTTTTCACGGAAGCGCGAGTATGCAGCATCCAGTGCGGAAGTGTAGGTGGTGACTGAGACAGGCCCGTCGACCTCGGGGTACTCCGAGTCCAATCGGGGCTTGTAGAAATCGTATGTGTTTGTCATGTGATTGCCGTGTATCGCTGCAAGTTCAGACATGAAATATCAGATCTATGACCATCACTACCGGAGCATCATGGAAATGATCCATGACGTCCGAAATGAAATGGAATGGACGTACGTTCAACGACGACAGGTGCGTTGGGACCAATGAGAAGGGCAACAGCACCAGCACCACCGGCTGGGCGTGCGGCACCTTCAGCGTAAATGGCAATGTCACCGCCAACAACAATAGCATTGCGGCCGTCCCACGAGGTGGATTCAACCCAGTTAACTGCGTTGAAGAGCGCAGCAGTGGAACCATAGCATGCGTTCTTGGAATCGATACCTTCGATGTCGAAGTTACCAGATTCGGAGAAGAGGTCCATGAGGGTGGTCTTCACAGACTTTGATTTATCGATGATAGTTTCAGTTCCGACGTCAATGCGACCAATGGACTTGGGGTCAATGTCGTAACGCTCAAGGAGACCAGAAACAGCTGGAAGGAACAAGATATGAATGACAATGCGTGCAGTGACACAGTGACACGTACCATTGAGAGCAAAGGAGTTAATGTCTTCCCGGTCGTCGCAACAAGCCATGTACTCCTGGCCGAGACCAATGGTGTACTTTCCTGCTGGAACACCATCAAAGACCTCGAGGTCAGCCTCAGATATGCACTGAAATGACGTAAGATGAGATATGATTGCTATGTATCATATAGCTTATAGAAATATTACCCTTTGGGGGAAGTAGACCTCCATTGCAAGGATACCGACATCCTTTGGACGAGGAATTTGCTGCTCGGAAGAGACTGAGGAAGCAGGAGGAATGGCCATTTGTGTAGTATTGGAATGAAAGGACAAGAAATGGGTTGTGGATATGAAGGCAAGGGGAAGAGGTTATATAGTCATAATATGCCGGGTTGCATGACCCGAAAATAATATAACGTTCAATTGATCTTCTTTGGAAATTTTATGGTACGATTCATTATATGGCGTGTTTCACAAAAAAAAAAACCCTGCTGGCTGGCGATCACCTTCCTCTTCTGCTCCGAGCCTTTTCCAAGCGCTGTCGAGGCTCGAGCTGGCGCTTTGTCATTGTATTTATTATATGTCTTGAGAAGTCATCCAAGGTGCTCCATATCACGGTTGACGCAGACAAGTACGGTGAGACTCTCATTCATTCTTCTATACCGTATGATAATTTTTACAAAAGCAATCACTGAATGATACGACACTACTCTCCCTCTGAGATATGCTTCGCTGCGATTTGCAATTCTGATGGGCCGGCCTCAGAGCCTTGGAAGCGATGAGTACGTTACGTACAGGTCACAGATTGCCGAACTCCCTCACAGTGTGTGATAACGAGCGCCCACCGGCCCATGGCACCATATCATCGCCTCTCCGGCTCTCAGAACGTACGCTTGAAGCTGTGCTCGGTTTCTCGAGAACAGTCATCCGAGTCCTTATGCCCCTGTCAGAGTCTCTCTGACGCACTCCAGTGGTCTTGTTATCATGACGAGTTCCCACCTAGGGTTCACATTGTCGATTGGAGAATAAACTAAAGAGGATGTACTAGACACGTTTGGAGAGCAGGGTTATGTGTCAACATGAAACTGATATGAATCGCTGGTGATGCTAACCATATCAAGATTATCATGTGTGACTCTTCAACTCGCCCGTTCAAAGGCGTGCACACCCACCGCCCATGCACCCTGGGCCACTGAAAATGATGACCTAACCTTGCGGCGTGTAGCGCCGAACAGTAGTGTACTACTAAAGCAGCATTCCTAAACCAGTCCCAAACGTCGTCACGGTCGTCCCTAAACCTTGTCCCTTGTACATGTACTATAGCCCATAGAATCCTTTGTTAGTGCACATGTTGCGTAGTACAAGTAAGTACTTGATTATTTTATGTAATCAATTCACAATCGAATGATCACGTGCATGGGCGAGGGTCGATGGTACAGCGCGGAGTCTGCGGACACGCCCAACCTTGAGCGCTTGAGCTTGAAGCTCGAACGTCCCTAAATCCCTACCCTTGGGCCACCATGGCAACTTTCTCGGTGGCCCACAGCCGAACCCTGTACCAACCAATGCACCACTGTGTGCATTTTTTATATAATCTGTGGTGCAAATTTCCAGTCAGCCTCCATGTCCGAGGACAATCAGTTCAGCCAATCGTTATGCCTCAGCTGTACTGCCTGCTCAATTCAAAACTATATTTCTACCATACCCGCCACTGTAAAGCGTACTTCCACAACCGCCCTCGCCCGTCTTTCATCTATCTTATACACGAGAATGCCTTCGGACACGTATTATCCACCCGGCGGTCTTATCAATATCATTGACCACCCTCCAATCATTCGCAATCAGCTTTGCACTTCGCTGTCTAATCCAACTCTTGTGACAACGGAGCTCTTAAACTTACGCCAGGTGACCCACCAACGCAGGCAGGAGGAAGCTGTGAACTCGAACTATCAATTTGGTACGAATGCGATGCGATTCCTCACAAAGGTCAGATCATTCTGCACCATTTCGTTTGGAAAGTACGGATCCCTCTCTGTACACTGTGGCCCACCAGCCTGTATTTCGCTGTCCGACTCGACTCTTGAAACAACTGAGATCTTTGCCTTACCCCAAGTGGCCCGCCAATGCAAGGAGGAAGCTATGAACTCGAACTGCCGATCTGGCGAGACTGCGATACGATACCTCACAAAGATCTGGACAGCTGCGTTTGGGAAGCCTGGATTCTTCTCTACGAACTGTGCCCAACCGTCGTACACCTTTCCGCCTGATGCCCCGGAGACCGTCATAACCATCCACTCTCTCAGTTCGTTGGCAACGACAGACGCGGACGACACTTTCGTCACTGCAGATGAGCTGTCTGTATCTTTCTGTTCTGTGTTGTTTTGTTTTCTCATGCTTATATATATTGACGTAGCATCCACGTCTTCAATCTCGCACCCTTAGCAAGTGAAGTTATCAAAGAAGAACTGTACATCCGCGGTTATCTCAAGCGACCTGATCAGGACAATCGTTTTCTCCGCAAGCCACGGTGTATTGTCGTGCCACTTCCACTCCAGGTACTCCGTGACCGCTGGCCGAAGCAAGTCGTAGCTGTCCCCGTGTCCTCCAAGAGTCCTCAACACTCGTCTCCACAGGCTATTGGCCGGCGTGGGGGACTCGCTATTGTAGAGGTGCTTAAGGTTGGTACACCTTTTTAGTGAGGCGTGCGAAATGTGCTCACTTCATATACGTAGTCCGCCAATATTGAGGAAAATCCTCGTACGCCCACTCCCACAAGATCATCCCCTAGTGATCAGTCGATCTACTGGTCTTGCAAGTCGCCACAAATGGCCTTCGATTCATCTCCATCTCCTTTGGTCCAAGAAAGCCCTATGTCGACTACCCAGCTTTGTGATTTCTGTGAATACTCGTACGTCACGTTGCATACTACACCTCCCTCATCACCGGAGCTCGCGGGTATCAATGAGAAGAACGTCCTGGATACGATGAGCTCCTTCTCTGAAGCTGCTCTGCGGTCCTTGGCCCCCCGAGTTGCATCGATGAAGGCGAAGCGTTCGTGTATGGAGGTGAATGCGAGGAGTTTTCAAAGGTTGCGGTATGGGGAAGTCTGTCGCCACAATCTTGTCTGAATCTTGTGGCTTATTGCTCATCAGAGCTCGAATGGTTTTTGTTCGTTCTTTATATCTTCACATTGGGTTCATAATACCGACTGTATGTCCCCATGCCGTCGCTTGAGAATAACGCTTAGCGTTTGTCTGTCAACAGCAACGGCTCCCTCAAACGGTTCTAGCTGTTGGGGTGAGAGAGGCTAAGCTTAGCACTGCACCGCTTCTCGCTTGGCGCTTACATTAACACGGCCTACTGTAACTCATGCAGAAGGTCGCCGGCTTGGCCGGAAACCCGTCACAGCACTCGAATTCTAGACCGCTTGAATCGGCGCCTGCCTCCGCAGTGTCCTCGATGCATTCTTCCCTTATGTCGAGCCCACCACAATATACTGTCGCTGATGCTGGCGTTTGCGGCACGGTGATCTACACACCACTACCGCATCCTTCGTGCATCCACTCAGAACCACTCGGCCAGCGTAGAGACGACATAGGACCGCGGAATTGTCGGATCTGGTGTCACGCCTCAATCAAAAGCATGTTATACTTGGCCATCGATCGCCCAGACACTTAGACTCATTACGGCATTAAGCACCTGGGTTCATAAGTACGTCATGGGCACCAATCTACCTCTTTCTATTTTATGAAATGCATAGGGCACGACTCAAGCACTGACTCTTGCTACCGTGTTTCAAACGTCGAAAGTTGTTTTTTCGGGGGGCTCAAGGAAACTTGTGAGTAGAACAATCCGAAGGCGGTGTAGTATGGATTACGAACAGCCTTGCGGCAGGTTCATTTCATTGTCTAGTAACGGTATTTCACTGATTGGGCTATACTTATAGTGATCGATTACCACCGCAGTCAGCGTTATCCAGGACGCAACTTCCCCTCACCCCTTGACTACACCTGCATCTCTTCTTACCATCTTCCTCATTTCTTGAGTATGCACTTCGTTCGCTTTACGTATATTGCTTTTTGCCTCTCTGTTGCGCGCGCGTTCAGTGTAACTGTTGGGACACCCACTCAATGCGATCCTCTCAACATTTCATGGACCGGTAAGCGCATATCTAATACGTTTTATGTACTCCTGCTGAACTTCATCGTGGTTGTCAGGTGGGCAAGCACCATTTGAGATACTCTTAACTCCCGTTCGTTGATGCAATCGTCTCAACCACATCAATCGTGCGCTAATCTTTGTGCTTTCCAGTCATCGGAACCGTATCAGAATTATTCTGTACCAGCATCAGCCTTCAGCGATGGCAAAGGCTCTTATTCAATATCGCAATTGTTGTTATCGACGGGAACATCGTTTCTACTCACCATGTCTGACGCCACCGGATTTGGTTCGGGTGGGACGACAAACCAATTAATTGTTGGGAATATGGTTGCAAATAACAACTGCAGCACTGCAGTTTTGTCACCTCCTTACACGTTCCAGTTGTCGACACTCCCGCTGACGCAATGCAGGTAAGTTTGGTTTGCCTGCTTTTTGTGGCACTGACCTACCACTACTGCAGTCAATTCAACGTTACGGCTGGTAGTGGTGCAGTCCTGCCCATTACTATTGCGGTCAGATCATCACCAATTCTATCAAATCAATATACTCATCTTGCCACAGCAACTTATTCCTGGCGGACAACCAGTCGTATTCTATTCGAATAACGACACTTTTAGCTCGGTTGTAAACGTCAACCAGGGGACGAACCTCGTGTATTTTGTCACCGACTCCACGGGCAGACAAGGTGGTGTCTCTGGGTTCGATCAGGTCTTAGGATCGAGTAATTCCTCGTGCCTAAGCGCCAACTCGCCATCATCCACTGCAGGCATATCGGCCACGTCCACGGCTTCACCAACATCTAGTTCAAGCAGTTCATCAAGTGATTCATCGCAAAGCAGCGTTGCTCTTATCGCAGGCGTCGCGGGCGGCGGGGCAGTCCTTATTGCATTAGTCATCCTCGGTATGTGCCTGTGGCATAAACGGAGAGCGTCTCGCTCTCCTGATGTTCTGTTTCCTACAACAAGCCGTCGAATGCAGCAAACAGATCCTAAATACGAAGCCAGTCCTTATAGTGACGTTCCGACACCATTCACTTTCCCATACAAGACAAGCTCCCTCAGCTACCATACTGGATCCATTCAACCCAGCCTTGGAACTCAATCAGACTTGGCCAATTTCGCAGCTGGCGCCCCTCCCTCATCATTCAACCAGACACAGCATTCGCGCCAGAGTTCCAACACAGACTCCGTTGTCTACGAGGATACTCGAAGTTCAACCATGTCATCCACTTACAACCGATTGGCTGCATTGGCTCAACCAATGTCAGCAGATTACCCATTACAATACCTCGGCTACCTTCCCATTCCACCCGGCAGCCAATCACCCCCTCTGAATACGTCTACCGGGAACCTCGCAGTCAGTGACCATCCAACACTGCATTTATGCCAAAGTTCAAACGCAGACTTTGCTGCGTATGGAGATGCCCGAAGTTCGGCTGCTATGTCGCGAATGAGTACCATCACTGAAGCGTCATCACCATTACCATGGGAGACAGATTCTGTTAGCCACCTTGGTCTACCTATTCAATCTGGATCCCAACCAAACCTTGTTAATGCGCCTGCCTTGGCGGCCAGGGACCTTCCTCCTACAGCCTTCAATCAGACACAGCCTTCGCACGTGAGCTCTAACACAGCCTTTGCTGTCCATGGAGACGCTCGAATATCAGATATGACACCCGTCGAGCATATGACTGCTGGGGCTCGACCAGCATCACCATTACCACGGAAGACAATCCCTGTCTACCTTACTCCACCTGTTCAACCCGGATCCCAATCAATATCCATCTCTGCCGGCAAAGTCGCAGTTAGTAACCCTTCCGCACCCTTCAATCAGACACAAAATTCCCGTCGGGGCCCCAACACAGACAGCTCAGCTGTGTATGGAGGATCTGGAGGTCAACCTGCGGCATTGGCTAGCGCGCAAACAGCCGCAACGGCGGCCGGTCAAACAACCTACCAACCTCCTACTCGAATCATTGTGCATACCGACGCTGATGATGTTGTACCAGACGACAATGGTTTAATCGAACTTCCGCCGCAGTATTCAGAGCATCGGGGAGCCCGTACCTGAGTCCGCATCATGACCTATGTTTCTACGTTCTTGAGTCTTCGGACATGGGTATACCTGTAGCGCATTCGTTTTATTTCGTTGGAGTGCCTTGTCTTCATGAACGAGGCACGAGGGCATTGTGCTCCTAATTTTAATTGGGAAAAGTGAACCTTCGTGACCTGTTCTTTTCGAGCGTCTTGTGATTAATGTACTTAGCGAAAGACCAGCAAATACCTAATACTATTATTTACCACTAGTTCGCGCACTCCCTACATTTCGTGCACTGTTCAAAACAACACTTTTATACTATAAATCTTCTAACTAATACATGCATATGAAACGATAACGCCCTACTCTTGCTGTCACCTGCCGGTACTGTCGTAGCGGAGTTTCAAACTCAAAACACACTACTACTATCCCTTCCAAGTACTGCAATCGGCACCCCACAGAAGTTTGTCGAAGTTGGGCGAAACCCCGACTCCCCCCATGCCGTCGATTGAAATAACGCTTGGCGTTTGTTTCTCAACAGCAACGGCTCCTTGAAGCGGTTCTAGCTGTTGGGGTGAGAGAGGCTCTTAGCACCGCACCGTTTCTCTCTCGGCACTCACGTTAACACAGCTAACCCATGCGTTAAAAGGTCGACGGCTTGGCAGGAAACCCGTCACAGCACTTGAATTATGGACCATTTGAATTGGTGCCTCTCGATGCATTCCTTCCTCATGCCCAGCCCATCTCAATATATGACCGTTGGGGTCGAGTACAGTGATATACGCACCACTACCACATCCTTCGTGCATCTAGAAACCTCAGGCCAGGGTAGAGACGACATTTTGGTGTCACGCGTCAATCAATTACAAAACCATGTTAACTTATATTTAGCTAATATCGACCGCCCAACGACACTCATTACGGCAATAGTACCTGGGTTCATTTGAAATACTCCGCGGTCACCGATCTAAGTACCACTTTCTATACCTCTTCGAAATGCATAGGGGACGACCCAAGCCCCCATTCTTGCTACCGCGTTTCAAACATCGAAAGTTGTTTTGTGGGGACTCAAGAAAACTTACAGGTCGGGGAATCCGAAAGGCGTAGCATCAATCACGTTGAACAGCCTCACGCCGCGCAAGTTTATGTCATTGTCTAACGATATTTCACTTATTAGGTTATTATATAGTGATCAATTCTAACTGGGGTCAGCGTTATCTGGGACGCAATTTCCCCTCACCTACCTTGAGTCTGTCCTGATTCCTTTTTTTCAAGATATCCCTCGACTACACCTGCGTCTCTTCTCACCATCTTCCTCGGTTCTTGAGTATGCACTTCGTTCGCTTCTTGACGTATATTGCTTCCTGTCTCTCTATTGCGCATGCGTTCAGTGTAACTGTTGGGACTCCCACTCAATGCGATCCTCTCACCATTTCGTGGACTGGTAAGCATATAGCTAGTACATTTTATACGCTCCCGCTGAACTTTATCGTGGTTGTCAGGTGGGCAAGCACCATTTGAGATACTCTTAACTCCCGTTCGTTGGCACGCTATCGTCTCTAGCGCATCGATCGCGCACTAATATTTGTACTATCCAGTCCTTGGAACCGTATCAGAATCATTCTGTACCAGCATCAGCCTTCAGCAATGGCAAAGGCTCTTATTCAATATCGCCATTGTCGTTGTCGACGGGAACATCGTTTCTACTCACTATGTCTGATGCCACCGGATTTGGATCGGGAGGGACGACAAACCAATTAATTGTTGGGAATACGGTTGCAAATAATAACTGCAGCACTGCAGTTTTGTCACCTCCTTATTTGTTCCAATTGTCGCCACTTCCGCTGACGCAATGCAGGTAAGTGACCTTAAGTCTGGTTCGCCTACTTTTGTGACACTGATCTGCCACTACTGCAGTCAATTTACCATTGTGGCCGATAGTGGTGCAGTTCTGCCCATTACTATTGCGGTCAGATCATCACCAATTCTATCAAAACAATATACTCATTCTTGCCACAGCAACTTATTCCTGGTGGACAACCAGTCGTATTCTATTCGAATAACGACACTTTTAGCTCGGTTGTGAACGTCAACCAGGGGACGAACCTCGTGTATTTTGTCACCGACTCCACGGGCAGACAAGGTGGTGTCTCTGGGTTCGAGCAGGTCTTAGGATCGAGTAATTCCTCGTGCCTAAGCGCCAACTCGCCATCATCCACTGCAGGCATATCGGCCACGTCCACAGCTTCACCAACATCTAGTTCAAGCAGTTCATCAAGTGATTCATCGCAAAGCAACATTGCTCTTATCGCAGGCGTGGCGGGCGGCGGGGCAGTCCTTATTGCATTAGTCATCCTCGGTATGTGCCTGTGGCGTAAACGGAGAGCGTCTCGCTCTCCGGATGTTCAGTCTCCTACAACAAGCAATCCACATCGACTGCAGCGTACAGATCAAAAATACGAAGCCAGCCCTTATAATGGCGTTTCGTCACCATTCACTTTTCCAAACGAGACAAACCTCAGCTACCATACCCGATCCATTCAACCCAGCTTAGGAACTCAATCACACTTGACCAATTCGTCCACGGGCAATTTCGCAGTTGGCGCCCCTTCCTCATCATTCAGCCAGACACAACATTCGCGCCAGAGCTCCAACACAGACTCTCATGTCTACGGGGATGCTCGAAGTTCGACTATGTCATCCGCTTACAACCGAATGGCTGCATTGTCTCAACCAATGTCAGCAGATTACCCATCACAATACCCTGTTGGCTACCTTCCCGTTCGACCCGGCAGCCAATCACCCCCTCGTAATACGGCCACTGGAAACTTTGCAGCCAGTGACCGTCACACACTTCATTCACGTCAAAGCTCAAACGCAGACTTTGCTGCGTATGGAGACACTCGAAGTTCGGCTGCTATGTCATCTGTTGACAGACGAATGACTACCGTCGCTGAAACACCATCACCATGGGAGACAGATCCTGTTAGCTACCTTGGTCCACCCATTCAACCCGGATCACAACCAAACCCTGTTGATGCGCCCCCCACCGACTTGGCGGCCAGGGCCCTTCCCACAGCCTTCAATCAGGCACAGCCTTCGCACAAGAGCTCTAACACAAACTTTGATGTCTACGGGGACGCCCGAATATCAGATGTGATGCCCGTCGAGCACATGGCCGCGGGGGCTCGACCAGTATCGCCATTACCACGGAAGACAAACCCTGTCTACCTCATTCCACCTGTTCAACCCGGATCCCAGTCAATTTCTACCTCTGCCGGCAAATTTGCAGTTGGCAATTCTCCCACACCCTTTAATCTGACACAAAATTCCCGTCAGGGCCCTGACACAGACAACTTAGCTGCGTACGGAACTTTATCTGGAAGTCAACCTGTGGCGTCGGTTAGCCCGCAAACAACCGCAACAGCGGCCGGTCAAACAGCCTACCAACCTCCTACTCAAATTATTGTGCATACCGACGCTGATGATGTTGTACCAGACGTCAATGGTTTAGTTGAACTTCCGCCGCAGTATTCAGAGCATCGGGGAGTCCGTGCCTGAGTCTGCGTCATGACCTATGTTCCCACGTTCTTGAGTCTTCGGACATGGGTATGCATTCAGCCCATTCGTTTCATTTCGTTGGAGTGTCTTGTCTTCGTAAATGAAGTACAAAGACATCGTACTCCTACTTTTAATTGTAAAAAGTGAACTTCTGTGACATGTTCTTTTCGAGCGTTTCGTGATCATAATGACATGTACTTAGTGGATGACTAGGAAATACGGTCTCACGTCTACTATATGCAGCGTAGGATCTGTATCTGATGGAGGAGAGACAAATACAAAACTACTTTCCATGGTACTGTAAAATGCGACAGTAAGAAGATGACAAGACAGTGAGTGTGCCATGTTACATAAATCTGGCTGCTTCAGACTGGTTAGAGATGTCACCGGAGCTTCCAAGAAATGGTACTGAATGCGCAGGTCAGGTTAACACGAGTCTGGGAAACCATTGTGAACAAACACGCACCTTTGCAAGTCTCTCGCCGTCACATAGTGTGGCAAGATCGCAGATGAGACATGGCATTTGAGGGAAGCTGCAGTTAGAGGGGCTGGAAACATAGTCACGAACGGAAGAGTAGTAGATATTCACGGGGAGACTGCTGTCAGTAGGAATATCCATGACAGACCATAACCACGCCAATGCTGTCTCTGCATCCCTGCCCTCACCAAGGCCAAGAAGTTTCGAGATTTGTGAATTTGGCAGAGGGTCCGCAACTCAGGCAGCGATAACAAACAAATACATATATGCCCACTTGGGGTCAGCGCATGTGGGGAGGGTGCGGTCGTATCACTTGTACACTTCCGTTCTCGGTAGTAATTTGCTCGTTAGCACAAGCATGAGCTGAAGCCAGCCACAGGGATAATTGCGTCGATCATCGATGGACTTCATCATTGTAGATATCACGATGAAACGTCTGCTAGCTCGGATCGCCAACCACTCAAGAATACCCTTAGTTGGATGCCAGAGCGCGAAAGTGAGACAGGGACTCACAGCTTTCTAAAGGAATGCTCCAAGTAAAGATAGACGACTTCGTTAACATCTGCGCTATCTAGTGAGATGGTGGCTGCAATACCCTCCCCAAAGATATATTGACACCCCCGGGCGCACATCCTCGTTCTGTATGGCCTCACAGATATGAGCCTCTGAGCAACTTGTAATCAGAATGGGTTATCGGCAGATCAGGATCGCGAAGAGCTTGGGCAAGCGGGATCCCCGATGATTTCGGCAAGCTCGCTTTCGGATTTGTCTTCATAAATGAAATCGGATGTGGATTGATCGAAGAGTTCTGGTGTACATTCATCAAGGGCATCAACGATGAATGTCGAAAGCAAACACTTGCAACAGTCTGAATCTAAGCTGCCGCGGAGGTTGGAGAAACAACGCCTCCATCTGGTCTCGAAAAGCCTTGTCCACGTGCGTTTTGAGTCTGGACGCTGAAGAAATTGATGCGGCCACCTGTAGGCAAGCGTCGCAAAGAAATGGCTTAGCTATATTGAGTCATGTCAAGCAAGGTAATTTCCACAATTCTAATTGATTCATTGAAGGTGCGAATTCAAGGCGAAGGACGAAGGGGTAAAAAAGCCAATCCTACATCCTCGATTGACCCAAGGTAAAGTCAATCCTGGGGCTCAACGTAAATGTTAGTAATGAGACATTTGCACGGTCGGAACACTTGAATACCGTAAACAATGATGGAAGGCAAATTGTGTTAGGTCTCGACATGCCAACGGCATACGAAACGTCAAACGTCACAAATAGGGGGAAAGCAAAACAAATAACTCACGCTTTACCCGTGCACGAGCACATATCTCAATGTTTACTATCCCTGCACCTCCTCGTTGGGCCATCTGTCGCTTCATGCACACCTTCTCGCTCTCTGCCTCGGTTATCGGGCTTTCGTATCATAAGGTTGTCAACAACGTTGAGTGCAGAATCTCCAGCCTGTGTCGTGGAGTTAGTGAGGTGCTAACAGGGCATCAATTTGCACAGCCAGAGATAGCCTGGTTGAGAATCCTTGATTGACAGCGAAGATACAATATCATTGCTAGATCCAAACAACAGGACATGGGAAAAACGACTCAGGCGTGCCTCATGAAGCATGATTTTTTCTTCAGATCGTACAGGCTTATTTCGTAAAACTTGATCGACAAGCCTCAGCAACGTCCACATCCTAGGACTCTTGATTGTATAAGAAGGATGGAAGGCTACGTCATCAGCATAGGACGAGGTGAGAGAGTAACTCACCCGTGCCATACAGCTGCCAACCCCTCGATGAAAAGCTCAAAACTTAGTCTAAAAAAGGCCTAGGCGTGATGCGAGCCTTCGAAAAAGCTTGCTGTCTCCATGTTCTCGATGAGCATTGGCAGTCTCCCCGAGCATAACAGGACCTCTGAGATTATTCAACGAGAGGAGCCTATATCGACATGACACAAACGTTGAATATGTACAACAAGCTTGGAGAAGTAGACGGATCGCTTACCTGCATAACCATTCCGATGAATAACCCACTGCGCCCTGCACACCTTCTTACCCTCCACCTCGGTCATCGGCCCATCGTATCATAAAATGGTAAGTGCGGAATCTGATCCCAGAGTCAAGACGCATCAAACTCAATTTGCAGCATGTGGTTGATGAGATGTGAGTGCATCAACCTGGCACAGCCTGCCAATTCACAATCGATTATCCATGATTGATGTGCGGTGAATACAACATCATTCCTCAACTAGTACAAACAGAAATGAAAGAGGCGAAAACCGGGGCGTCATCCTTATCATAACCACAGGAAGCCTTCAAATGCCACAAAAATTGATGATCGTGTTCTTGATGAGCGCCAGCCTGTCAGCTGTGGTTGGCTGGAGAAGGCTGTGGAGTGTTGCAACCCACTACCGTGTGACACCGCATCTGTGCTGCAAACCTGCAACACGCTCACTCTGAATTCAGCTTCTCAAAGGCATGACCAAGAAGCACATAGTCGATGGGTTGTGTCAGTTACTTTGTGCATTGGAGCAGTACTTGTCGAAAATGAGTGTTGAATGTATGATGTAGTAGTAGTATGTTTTGGTGTGGTGCGGCGGTGATTCGGTGGAAGCGTCAATATCACAGCCACTACCGTCATGGGCGTCGAATAACCATTGATAGCCTGCGACACGACTGGACATGAATATGAAAACTGCAGCCCTCACGGAGTAATCACAAGACAAGGGAAATTACGCGCCGTCAACTTATAAGTCATTCCGACTTATCAGTTATTCATCTCAAATTCCCCGAATCATTGTCATGTCGGAACAAGAAGCTATTGTTGGTCTCCGGTGGAACGATAGCATATCTGGTTCGTCAGCTCCTTTGTAAATGGATCATCATGCTAAATATCAGTTCCAGTGGCGCTCTTTACTGTGATGTCCTATGAGTACCGTCAGTAGCCTTCGTGAACCTTGCACTGCGGCTGCTGAACAAAACATCATCCAGTGCTACTTTTGGACAAGGAGGTGATAAATTACTTTCTTGCTGTCAGTCGAGTACTCATGGTTATTATCGGCGCAGATTAAGTATGTCTGGGTCAGTATACAACCCCATACTATAAGTTGTGAAATGATACCAGCCCGAGGATTGACCGAATCTCCAGAAAAGACCGTGGTCAGTGATGTCATGCCTATACCTTGTTGTAAGTCCGCCATGTCACACTGCTTTATGATGGTCTATGTATTATTTTTTGCTACGCTAGGTTCGATATCTTGGTCTTTCCCTTGCACTGTACGTCGTGGTGACTTGTGTCCTTGAATCACACGTTAACACCGACACTAGAACTTGGGGCTGCTGTATGTAACACTATGTCGTTGGAGCCACCCTTCGCTGACTAGCATTAGGGGGAGGAATGTTTTATATACCTGAATCAGTGAGTACATCGATGCATTCCAGAGTGTTCTAAGTTCATCCGTGTTTAAGCCGTACGTTTCACTGAATTTGTTTCATAGTCAAGTCCCAACTGTTATTAACCTCTCTCATTCAGCTGCAAGTATAATTCACGTCTTCAAACTAAAATGCAATTCCCTCATCATGTAATAGGCTACGACATACTTGTTATACTAGAATGGGGCGCGTCTGTATATTTTTGCTTTGCGGAAGGTGAGTCATGCTATCGGCAACTCATTGTGCGCACCGAATTTTCATCCGCAGCCATTCTCATCTGGCGTCTTTACGCGCTATGCAACCAATCAAAGCTCCTACTTTATGTTCTAGTAGGGTCATTCTTGCCCATCGTCGCCCTCTTGATAGGGACAGATATCTATTTGTATAGTCGACCTCACGCATTCTCAGGTGAATTTTTACTCAGATCAGATTGGCTGCGGGCTGATGCCATCTCGTTGCACAGTCAAAGAATTGGTAACTCCGAGCAACAAGTACTGCACCTTTTCCTTCAACATTGGGCCTATGCTTGCGATCTATACATCCATCCCCATTGTGTGCTATGATCTCTTTCTAGTTGTTCTCGCCGCTGCCACCCTCGCGAGACACTTCAAAGAACGAAGGGAATACAAGATGAGCCCTAATGCCTATATGGTAATGATTGTCCGATATCATACCATGTACTTTATCCTGTGGGTTCCTCTTCGTCTAATGGATTCTGAAAATGTTGATCGACTCTCGCTTAGGAATTTGACAAACCAAGTCTTGATGGTGATATTATGGGCTCACATTCCGGTATGATATGATACTCCCAAGACTATACAGATATCAACTAACATATACACTCGTAGACCCCGGCAATGGATCTTTCAGAGCTTTTCAGTGATACCATGCCATTTATTCTCGCGCCCCGTCTTATTATCAGCATTTGGGACACACATGCCCAAGACCACTGCGTGTATGTCAGTACAACGTTCGCAGATTGTGTGTGTTGGACTTCGCCGCCGAGGTTCGAGCAGCACGAGATGGACTCTGACGTCCAATTAACCTTGCGAGCTGAGGTGTCTTGCGAGAGTGCACACCGCGATCAAAATTGAAAAAGTAGGGTGGATAAAATGAGACTCCATCAGGGAAACGTAATTCGCTACAGAGTGCTACAGAGTGCTACAGAGCGCTACAGAGCGCTCTGTAGCTCAATTGAACCCGCTGATGTCGAGCACTGTGGTAATGTAACATCGTATATTTATTGAACCAGCAGGAGTAGCCCTGAAACTTTACATGGGCATTATGGGAGACTTCTCGCAGTCTACACGATCATAACGATACATTTTATATATTGTAATGACCTAGAAAATAGGATACATTCATGGGGTGAATTCTATCACAGTGATGTATCCATGGGATGAGCATGAGTCAGTAAAACGCCTCAGGTCCCTTACCTTACTATTTTTTAAAGCATTACTTGTTTTTTTTTGCAGTTGCAAACTACGCTATTTTCTATGCAAAACATTGATTTTCGTTATCGTTCAGCGCGGCTACCCATACACTCCCAGGCTCCCCAACTCACAAGTTTTTCTGTAAAAAATATGTTGTGGGAAAATGCTTACATGAATACGACGATGATTGTTCCTCGAGCGTTCCTCTCTAGATCTGAGCGCTCACTGTCCGGTGCCCTGCCAGTGTAACATGTGCATGTGAAACTCGGTTGGCGATGATGCAGTCGCAGCGCACTCCCCACTTCTCTTTTGTTTCCTTTCCGAGTCGTCAATACTTGTGCACTCTTCCGTGTTCTCCCACTCTTTCATAACTTCTCCCCTCTCGAAAGTGAGTTTCAATACCTAACCAGGCCTCCACTGACTTCCATGCCCGCGCTTCCAGAGGCCTATGTGTGCCTTTCTGTTCACAATCTGTGCATTGCCGCACGTGTATTGGAACAACGTGATCACTGATTGTCCACCTCATGATGCTGTCGAAATGATGCATTATACTTTCCTAGATTACACGCGTCTGTCTATGCCTCCTCACGCCTATTCTGTTCGTGGTTACAGAGTGCCTTTGTCACACCTGTCCTCAGTTCCGCTCTGATGTGTCTGTTACATTCGACGATGTCTCATTCTGTGTTGAAATCGAGGGCTAGCGCTGGGTTTTTGGACGTCGACACTTTGAATCTGCAAGTTATACTCACTGCATTGTCTTTCGCCAGACAAACAATTGGTAACAGTCAGACTGAGACTTAAACATAAATTTAGGAAGGAGCCGGCCGTACACCAAAAGCAATTGACCAGTCCTGGGAGTTAGGGATTGGCGGCTCGCCGCCGCCATATAGTAGGTGCCTTGGGATTTGGATCCGTCCTCTTCCCACTAATGTGGGAGTCGGGCCCCGGGGACACTGCTGGTGGTACTAATTTTCGTCACGGCTTAGCACGAGTGGTGGCGGAGTGGTGACAACGCACATTCCTTGAATAGACCGTTTGAATCGGTACATACTTCCGCAGGGGGTCCTCTTGGATGCATTCCGAGTCCTCTTCATATCGACCCCCACCCCAATCGATTACCCCTGGCGCCGGTGTTTGCAGTCCGGTGATCTACACATCATTGCGACGTCCATCGTGTATCCATTCAGAGCTACTCTTGGCTTACCAGCGTAGAGACAACATCGGAATGCGGAATATTAATGTCAGACGGTGTCGCGCGTCAATCAAAAAAAGGTAAAATTGGCCAACCAACAGGAACAGCGACACTTGAATTACAGCACGAAATACCTTGGTTTATAAGTACGTGTAATGTCGCAGTCATCCATCTACCTCTTAATGCTTATTCTATGAAATGCATAGGGCGTGACTCAAGCCATTGTTCTTGCTACCGTGTTTCAAATATCGAACGTTTTCTCGTGGCTCAAGGAAACTTGTGAGTGGCAGAATAGAATCTGATGGCGGCGTAGTATCATATGATCACGAACAGCCTTGCGGCAGGTTCGTGTCATTGTCCAACAGTATTTCGCGGATTGGGCTATAATATGACGACCGATTCTCACCAGGTCGACCTTATCTAGGACGCAATTTCCCCTCACCTTGAGTCTGCCCTGATTCCCTGTTCCAAAATATCCCTTGACTACACCTAGATCTCTTCTTACCATCTTCCTCATTTCTTCAGTATGCACTTCGTTCGCTTCTTGACGTATATCGCCTCCTGTCTCTCTATTGCGCGTGCGTTCAGTGTAACTGTTGGGACTCCCACTCAATGCGATCCTCTCACCATTTCATGGACTGGTAAGCACATAGCTAGTACACTTTATACGCTCCCGCTGAAATTTATCGTGGTTGTCAGGCGGGCAACCACCATTTGAGATACTCTTAACTCCCGTTCGTTGGCGCTATCGTTTCAAGTGCATCGATCGCGCGCTAATCTTTGTGCTTTGCAGAATGATGGAATGTATCAGAATTATTCTGTACCAGCATCAGCCTTCAACAATGGCAAAGGCTCTTATTCAATATCGCAATTGTTGTTGTCGACGACAACATCGTTTCTACTCACTATGTCTGATGCCACCGGATTTGGTTCGGGTGGGACCACAAACAAATTAACTGTTGGGAATCCGACTACGAATAACAACTGCAACACTACATCTCAGCACCCTCTTTTCACATTTTCGTTTTCGTCAACCCCACTGACGCAATGCAAGTAAGTTTGGTTCGCCTACTTGTGTGGCACTGACCTACCACTACTGCAGTCAATTGACCATTTCGACCAACGGTCCTGTAGTCCCGCCCATTACCGTTGTGGTCAGATCATCTCCAATTCTATCAAAGCAATCTACTTATCTTGCCACAGCAACTTATTCCTAGCGGACAACCAGCCGTATTCAATTCGAACGGCGACACTTATACCTTCGGGGTAGACGTTAACGCAGGGACGACCCTCATGTATTGTGTCACCGACTCTGAGGGCACGCCAGGTGGTGTCTCTAAGTACGAGCAGGTCTCAGGGTCGAGTGATTCCTCGTGCTTGAGTGGCAACTCGCCGTCATCCACAACAGGCGTGTCGGCCACGGCTTCACCGACATCTAGTTCAAGCAGTACATCAAGCAGTACATCAAGCAGTCCATCAAGCAATCCATCAAATGGTTCGTCACACAGTAATGTTGCTGTTATCGCAGGTGCGGCGGGCGGCGGCGGGGCGGTCCTTATTGCATTAATCATCCTTGGCATGTGCTTGTGGCGTAAACGGAGAGCGTCTCGCACTCCGGACGTTCAATCTTCTACGCAAAGCCATTCAGGTCGACTGCAGCGTACAGATCAAAAATACGAAGCCAGCCCCTATAGTAATGTTCCGTCACAATCCTCTTTCCCATACAATACAAATCCCCTCGGTTACCAAACCCGATCCATTCAACCCAGCCTAGGAACTCAATCAGACTTGACAAATTCGTCCACGGGCAACTTTGCAGTTGGCGCCCCTCACTCATCATTTAACCAGACACATCATTCGCGCCAGAGCTCCAACACAGACTTTCCTGTTTACGGGGATGCTCGAAGTTCGACCATGTCATCCGCTTACAACCAAATATCTCAACCAATGTCACAACATTACCCGTTACAATACCCTGCTGGCTACCCTCCACCTGTTCGACCCGGCAGCCAATCGCCCCCTCTTAATACGTCTACCGGAAACTTCACATTCAGCGATCGTCCCATACTCTTCAATCAGACACTGCATTCACAGCAGAGCTCAAACGCAGACTTTGCTGTGTATGGAGACGCTCGAAGTTCTGCTACTATGCCGTCTGTTGACAGACGAATGAGTACCATCACTGAAACGTCATTACCATTACCATGGGAGACGGGTCCTGCTAGCTACCTTGGTCTACCCATTCAATCTGGGTCCCAACCAAACCCTGTTAATGCGCCTGCCACCGACTTGGCGGCTAGGGCCATTCCCACATCCTTCAATCAGACACAGCCTTCACACAAGAGCTCTAACACAGACTTTGCTGTCTATGGAGACGCTCAAATGTCAGATATGATACCTGTCGAGCATGTGGTTGCAGGGGCTCGACCAGCATCGCCATTACCACAGAAGATAAACCTTGTCTATCTTACTCCACCCGTTCAGCCCGGATCCCAATCAATCTCTACCTCTTCCGGCAAGATCGCAGTTAGCGACCCTCCCACACCCTTCAATCAGACACAAAATTCCCGTCAGGGCCCTGACAGAGACAACTTAGCTGTGTACGGAACATCTGGAGTGTCGGCTAGTGCGCAAACAGCCGCAACGGCAGCCGGTCAAACAGCCCACCAACCTCCTACTCAAATCATTGTGCACACCGACGCCGATGATGTTGTACCAGATGTCAATGGTTTGGTTGAACTTCCGCCACAGTATTCAGAGCATCGGGGAGTCCGTGCCTGAGTCTGCATCATGACCTACGTTCCCACGTTCTTGAGTCTTCGGACATGGGTATGCCTGTAGCGCAAAGATTCGTTTTATTTCGTTGGTGTCTTGTCTTCATGAATGAAGTCCAAAGGCATCGTGCTCCTACTTTTAATTGGGAAAAGTGAACCTCTGACATGTTCTTTTCGAGCGTCTCGTGATCATAATGACATGTATTTAGTGAATGACTAGGAAATACGGTTTGATTTGTTATATGCAGTATAAAATGTGAATCTGCTGTAGGAGAAAAATGCAAAACTACTTTTACACGTGACATCCGGGTTCCACGGTGGTGGCGGAGTGAACGTGGCACCGTGACATTCCTCGAATAGACTGTTTCATTGCGAGCTCTCCTCATGTCGACCCCCGATTATCCCTGCGCCGGCGTTTTCGGCGCGGTGATCTACACCATTGCCGCATCCTTTGTATATCCATTCAGAGCCACGCCAGCTTAAGGACGACTTGGGAATACAGACTGTCGGACCCGAGGATTTGGTGTCGCGCGTCAATCAAAAGCATGTTATATTTGGCCATCGACTACCCAGCGATACTTGAATTACAGCTACCTGGATTTATAAATACGTCAGTCACCCATTTACCTCTTTCTGCTTATTCTATGAAATGTGTAGTGCACGACTCAAACCCTCGTTCTTGCTACCGTGTTTCGAACATCGAAAGTTTTTTTCGGGGCTCAAGGACACTTGCGAGTGGAAGAATCCGATGCCAGTGTAGCATCAATGATCACGAACAGCCTTGCAACAGGTTTGTGTCATTGTCCAACAGTATTTCGTTGATTGGGCTATAATATGTTGATCGATTCTCACCGGGTCAGCGTTATCTAGGACGCAAGTTCCCCTCACCTTGAGTCTTCCCTGGTTCCCTTTCTCAAGATATCCCTTGACTGCACCTGCATCTCTTCTTACCATCTTCCTCATTTCTTGAGTATGCACTTCGTTCGCTTCTTTGCGTATATTGCTCCTTGTCTCTCTGTTGCGCGTGCGTTTAGTGTGACTGTTGGGACTCCCACTCAATGCGATCCGCTCACCGTTTCATGGACTGGTAAGCACATAGCTAGTACATTTTATACCCTCCCGCTGAATTTTCGGGATTGTCAGGTGGGCAACCACCATTTGAGATAATCTTAACTCCCGTTCGTTGGCGCCATCGTCTCAACCACATCGATCGTGCACTAATCTTTGTGCTTTCCAGGAATACAAAATGTATCAGAATTATTCTGTACCAGCATCAGCCTTCAGCAATGGCAAAGGCTCTTATTCAATATCGCAATTGATGTTGTCGACGGAAACATCGTTTCTGCTCACTATGTCTGACGCCACCGGATTTGGTTCGGGTGGGACGACAAATGAACTACTTGTTGGAAATCAGATTACAAATATCAACTGCAACACTGCAGTTGCATCACCTCTTTTCAAGTTTACGTTTTCGCCGCCGCCCCCACTGATTCAATGCAGGTAAGTTTGGTTTGCCTACTTACTTGTGTGGCACTGACCTACCACTGCAGTCAATTGACCATTTCGACCATTGAAGGTAGTCCAGTGCTGCCCATTACTATTGTGGTCAGATCATCTTCAATTCTATCAAAACAATCTACTTATCTTGCTACAGCAACTTATTCCTGGCGGACAACCAACCGTATTTAATTCCGCGACAAGCTCTTATACCTTCGACATAAACGTTCACGCAGGGACGGGCCTCATGTATTTTGTCACCGACTCTACAGGCGCGCAAGGTGGTGTCTCTACAATCGAGCAGGTCTCAGGGTCGAGTAATGCCTCGTGCCTGACACCATCATTCACTGCAGGCACATCGGCCACGGCCACGGACACGTCCACGGCTTCACCGACATCTAGTTCAAGCAGTCCAAGTCCAACAAGTAGTTCGTCAAGTAGCAATGTTGCTATTATTGCAGGTGCAGCGGGCGGTGGCGGTGGGGCGGTCCTTATTGCATTGGTCATCCTCAGCATGTGCTTATGGCGTAAACGGAGAGTGTCTCACTCTCCGGACTTGACCAATTCGTCCACGGGCAACTTCGCAGTTGGCGCCCCTCCCTCATCATTCAATCAGACACAACACTCGCGCCAGAACTCCAACACGGACTTTCCTGTGTACGGGGATGCTCGAAGTTCGACTATGTCATCCGCTTATAACCAAATGTCTCAACCAATGCCACTGAATTATCCATTACAATACCCTGTTGGCTACCCTCCACCTGTTCGACCCGGCAGCCAATCACCCCCTCTTGATACGTCTACCGGAAACTGCTCAAACCCGGACTTTGCTGCCTTTGGAGACGCTCGAATGTCAGATATGACCCCCGTCGAGCATATGGCTGTGGGGGCTCGACCAGCATCTCCATTACCACAGAAGACGCACCTTATCTATCTTAGTCCACCCGTTCAGCCCGGATCCCAATCAGCCTCTACCTCTGCCGGAAGGGTCGCAGTTAGCAACCCTCCCACACCATTCAATCAAACACAAAATTCCCGTCAGGGCCCTGACACAGACAGCTTAGCCGTGTGCGGAGCATCTGGTAGTCAATCTATGGCATCAGCTAGCCCGCAAACAGCCGCAACGGCGGCTGGTCAAACAAGCTACCAACCTCCTACTCAAATCATTGTGCATACCGACGCTGATGATATTGTACCAGATGCCAATGGTGTAGTTGAACTTCCGCCGCAATATTCAGAGCATCGGGGAGTCCAGGCCTTGTAATTGAGTCTGTGTCATGACCTACGTTTCCATGTTGAGTCTTCGGACATGGGTATGCCTGTAGTGCATTCGTTTTATTTCGTTGGCATCTTGTCCCCACAAACGGAGTCCAAAGACATCGTGCTCCTACTTTTAATCGGGAAAAGTGAACCTCTGACATGTTCTTTTCGAGTGTCTCATGATCATAATGACATGTACTTACTGAACGACTAGGAAATATAGTTTCATTTGCAATATATGCAGTATAGAATCTGAATCTGCTGGAGGAGAGAAAGATACTTATGTCGAGCGTTTTACAATCACGTGACATTTGGGTTCGTGGTGGCGGAGTGGTAACAGGCTATTCCTTGAATTGATCATTTGAATCAGTGTATGCTTCCACAGGGTGTCCTCTTGGATGCATTCCTCCTCATGTCGACCCCCGATTACCCCTGGCGCCGGCGTTTGCGGCGCGGTGGTCTACACACCACTGCCGCATCCATTCAGGGCTGCGTCAGCTTAGAGATGACATCGGAATGCGGAATATTAATCATGTCAGACGGTGTTGCGCGTCAATCAAAAGCATGTTATATTTGGCCATCGACTACCCAGCGACACTTGAATTACAGCACTATGGTACCTGTGTTTATAAGTACGTCAGTCACCCATCTACCTCGTTCTGCTTATCCTATGAAATGCATTGTGCACGAGTCAAACCCTCGTTCTTGCTACCGTCTTTCAAACATCGAAAGTTTTTTTCGGGACTCAAGGAAACTTGCGAGTGGAAGAATCCGATGCCAGCGTAATATCAATGATCACGAACAGCCTTGCGGCAGGTTTGTGTCATCGTCCAACAGTATTTTGTTGATTGGGCTATAATATGTTGATCGATTCTCACCGGGTCAGTCACCCAGGACGTAAGTTCCCCTCACCTTGAGTCTGCCCTGAATCCCTTTTTCAAGATATCCCTTGACTGCATCTCAGTCTCTTCTTACCATCTTCCTCATTTCTTGAGTATGCACTTCGTTCGCTTCTTTGCGTATATTGCTCCTTGTCTCTCTGTTGCGCGTGCGTTTAGTGTGACTGTTGGGACTCCCACTCAATGCGATCCTCTCGCCATTTCATGGACTGGTAAGCACATATAGTACACTTTATACGCTCCCGCTGAAATTTATTGGGGTTGTCAGGTGGGCAACCACCATTTGAGATAATCTTAACTCCTGTTCGTTGGCGCTATCGTCTCAACCACATCGATCGCGCACTAATCTTTGTGCTTTCCAGGAATATGAAATGAATCAGAATTATCCTGTACCACCATCAGCCTTCAACAATGGCAAAGGCTCTTATTCAATATCGCAATTGTTGTTGTCGACCACAACATCGTTTCTGCTCACTATGTCTGACGCCACTGGATTTGGTTCAGGTGGGACGACAAACAAATTAACTGTCGGGAATCCGACTACGAATAACAACTGCAACATTGTATCTCAGTCACCTCCTTTCACGTTTTCGTTTTCATCAACCCCACTGACGCAATGCAGGTAAGTCTGGTTCGCGTACTTTTGTAGCAATGACCAACCACTACTGCAGTCCATTAACCATTTCGACCAATGGTCCTGTAGTCCCGCCCATTACCGTTGTGGTCAGACCATCTCCAATTTTATCAAAGCAATTTACTTATCTTGCCACAGCAACTTATTCCTAGCGGACAACCAGTCGTATTCAATTCGAATGGCGACACTTGTACCTTCGTGGTAGATGTTAATGCAGGGACGACCCTCATGTATTTTGTCACCGACTCTGAGGGTACGCCAGGTGGTGTCTCTAAGTACGAGCCGGTCTCAGGGTCGAGTAATTCCTCATGCCTAATCGCCAACTCGCCATCATCCACTACAGGCATGTCGGCCACGGCTTCACCAACATCTAGTTCAAGCAGTCCATCAAGCAGTCCATCAAATGATTCACCACACAGCAATGTTGCTGTTATCGCAGGCGCGGCGGGCGGTGGCGGTGGGGCGGTCCTTATTGCTTTGGTCATCCTCGGCATGTGCTTGTCGCATAAACGGAGAGCGTCTCGCTCTCTGGACGTTCAGTCTTCTGCACAAAGCCATCCACGTCGGTTGCAGCGTACAGATAAAAAATACGAAACCAGCTCTTATAGTGACGTTCTGCCCCAATCCCCTTTCCCTCACAAGACAAATCCCCTCAGCTACCATACCCGATCCATTCAACCCAGCCTAGGAACTCAATCAGACTTGACCAATTCGTCCACGGGCAACTTCGCAATTGGCGCCCCTCCCTCATCATTCAACCAGACACGACATTCGCGCCAGAGCTCCAACACAGACTTTCCTGTTTATGGGGATGCTCGAAGTTCGACCATGTCGTCCGCTTACAACCAAATGTCTCAACCAATGTCACAGAATTACCCGTTACAATACCCTGTTGGCTACCCTCCACCTGTTCGACCCGGCAGCCAATCGCCCCCTCTTAATACGTCTACCGAAAACTTCACATTCAGCGATCGTCCCACACTGTTCAATCAGACACTGCATTCACATAAGAGCTCAAACGTAGACCTTGCTGTGTATGGAGACGCTCGAAGTTCCGCTACTGTGTCATCTGTTGACAGACGAATGAGTATCATCACTGAAGCGCCATTACCATCACCATGGGAGACAGGCCATGCTAACTACCTTGGTCCACCCATTCAATCTGGTTCCCGACCCAACCCTGTTAATGCACCTACCGCCAACTTGGCGGCTAGGGACCTTCCCACATCCTTCAATCAGACACAGCCTTCGCACAAGAGCTCACACACAGACTTTGCTGCCTATGGAGACGCTCGAATGTCAGATATGACCCCCGTCGAGCATATGGCTGCGGGGGCTCGACCAACATCGCCATTACCACAGAAGACAAACCCTGTCCATCTTACTCCACCCGTTCAGCCTGGATCCCAATCAGTCTCTACCTCTGCCGGAAACGTCGCAGTTAGCGACCCTCCCACACCCTTCAATCAGACACAAAATTCCCGTCAGGGCCCTGACACAGACAACTTAGCTGTGTACGGAGCATCTGGCAGTCAATCTATGGCATCGGCTAGCGCGCAAACAGCCGCAACGGCGGCTGGTCAAACAGCCCACCAACCTCCTACTCAAATCATTGTGCATACCGACGCTGATGATGTTGTACCAGATGCCAGTGGTGTAGTTGAACTTCCGCCGCAATATTCAGAGCATCGGGGAGTCCAGGCCTTGTAATTGAGTCTGTGTCATGACCCACGTTTCCATGTTCTTGAGTCTTCGGATATAGGTATCCTGTAGCGAGTTGGTTTTATTTAATTAGAGTGTCTTGTCTTCATTAACGCACAAGGGCGTCTTACTCCTAATTTAAATTGGGACAAGCGAATCTCCGTGATATGTTCTTTCCAGCGTCATATGATCATAAAAACATGTACGGACCAGGAAATACGGTTTTATTTGTAATATATGCGGTTGGATCTGCTGGAGGGGAGGAACATACAAAACTACTTTCCGTGATACTGTAAAATGTGACAGCAAGAAATCAATGTGCGATGACAAGACAGTGAGTGTGACACGTTAAATTGATCTGGCAGTTTCAGACTGGTTACTGTGTATTGAGACTCGGATGTCACCAAAACTTCCAAGAAATGGTACTGAATGTGCAAGTCAGGTTACGAGTCATTGTGAACAAACACACACCTTTGCAAGGTTCTTGCCTTCATATAGCGAGGCAAGACCGCAGATATGAGACATTGTACCTGAGGGAAGCTGCAGCTAGAGGGGCCGGAAACACAATCACGAACGGAAGAGTAGTAGATTTGTCTTCATAAAGGGAATCGGATGTGGATTAATGGGGTGCACTTATGAAGGGCATCCATCAACAACGAATGTTAAAAGTGGACACTCGTGCGGTCTACACCTAAGCTGCCGCAGAGGTTGGAGAACAACGCCTCCATCTGGTCACGAAGAGCTTTGCCTAGGTGTAAAAGGGCAAGATTATCCCAGATATCCAAGTCAGCCTTGTCCACGTGCATTTTGACGCTGAGGAAATTGACGGGCTTGCAGCTGGCAGGTAAACGTTGCAGAGATATAACCAGTCATGCGGCGTTGGGAGAGAAAAAGGATGTTCCTGCGAGCCGCTTTTCTGAGTTCTCTAGTCGTTTTCACTATTCAAGCCTTTGACCATCCTCTCAGCTACGGTAAAATCATGGAAATCGAAATCGCAAGGCGTGTTCATGTAACTGAGCTACTTACTTGAATTTTCGAACTTCCAGTGTTACTAGGACGGGCGCTGCGCTCGGAGGATCTGCCGCATACTAGAAACTTTATCAGCTCAAAATTACATAATGGAAACTCAATCAGGCCTGCCGTATTTCAAATTTCGCTCAGCCCAACACAGCTCTACGACATGCGGCAGCCTGCCTTTTGATGATTGCCAGTGGCCAATGCAACTTCTGGGCCCGGACCTCGATTGTGAACTTGCACGATTTTCATGTGACTCACTCAAGTACTCGTGTCAAATAATGTGAAGCAGTGTTGCACTCTCAATAGATCCTCCATGAAGATCAGGCGTGCAAACTGCATGCCATATCCGCGAGTCACAACACGAAGGGTATATCTTCTCCTGTCTGATTATCTATCTACATTTCCCTCTGATCACTCTATCCCAGAAACTTCTTCATGTCCCAATTCGTGGGGGCTGCGCCTCTTTCTGTCGAAGTTTCCTTGTTCCGCGCTCCTTTTGATGCCACAGATGCAGATTTGATCATTCATACTTCGGACGACGCAAAGTTTGCTGTCCACAAGATCTTCCTCACCGTTGCATCTCCGCTTTTAAAGCGTTTACTGTTGTCAGGGTCGTCCTCTCCATGTCCGCCGTTTGAAGGGCTCGTCCTCAAGCGCGACGGTAATCACGCCATCATCAAACTCGAAGAAGACGCCCAGACAACTGAGAGGGTACTGCAATATTGCTACCCCTTCTCCAATCCCGTACTTAGCAGCCTAAACGATGTGCAGGCCGTCTTGGAGATGATGAAAAAGTTCGGGATGAAGGGGTTGATGAACAAAGTCAAGGGCTCGCTTGTACAACAAGCGTTCCTAGACGATCAACCGCTGCGCGTATTCGCCATCGCATACCGTTATGGTTTGGAGGATGAAGCCCGCATAGCTGCGAAGCATACAGTCCGCCAGCCCTTCTTCACTCCCTACGTCGAAGAGCTGGAACACATCCCCGCCTCCGTCTACCATCGCCTCCTCCAGTACCACCGAAAATGCAGTGTTGCTACATGCTCGCTGACAGCTGACTTTTCCTGGTTTCCCAGCTTCGCATCACGCTGGGTATGGTTCCAATGCGATGACTGTGTTCATCACCCCCTGTCGTGGCCTCTTTCTGATGGGAAGATATACGAAGTAAATGCATGGTTTATCGAGTTTATGGAGCGCGCCAGGAATGTTCTTCGTGAGCGCCCTTGTGGCAAGGTCGTCGCAGATCCATTCTTGATTGCGGAATGTCTGGAAGCAGCATCTGGCTGTGTCACATGTCGACCGGCTGCATTCTTAGATCTCAGCGTGTTTGTTGGAGAACACTTTGCTGTGGAGATTGATAGGGCGATTGATACTGTAAGTACGTTGGACTGGTTCCTTTTTGGTGTGCGCTGATCCTTGCTGTCCTAAGGTGGAGCTAGATATCCCATTCTAGCTAGATGTATGTGGTCTATTTAAAATACAAAACACCACGCTGTAACCAAACTGTTTTAATGCCACATTCCCTACGTCTGGGATCAACCCAAATAAAACTGACTGCTTTGCAACTTGAATGCTTAAATACGGGTATCGACTTCTAACTACATCATCCACCACTTGCACGACCTTGTTTTTGCTACCCACTCAGTCGCCATGTCAGATGCTGAGGAACCAACAATCACTGCTACAGCACCATTTGACAATCCTGACGGCGACATCATCCTCCGTTCAACCACTGACCGTGTCGACTTCCATACTTTCAAATTCATTCTTTCACTCATGTCTCCCGTGTTCAAAGACAAATTCAAACTACCTCAAGATGGTTTGAAGTCGGGAGCATCATCCGTACCTATCATTCCCGTAGCTGAGAGCAGCGCAACCCTCGAATCCCTTCTTCTATTTTACTATCCTGCCGCAACCCCAAAAGCCTTCGGCACCTTCTATGATGCTGTAGATGTGATGAAAGCGGCCAAGAAGTATGACATGCAAGTGGTCCTCAGACGCACAGTAGACCTTGTTATTGCCCAGTTTCTACCCGATCGCGTCCTCGAGCTATACGCTCTGTTTTGTCAGTTAGGATGGCAGGACTATGCTCAGATCGCGGCTACCCAGGCGCTCGAGATCAAAGATCTAGGACGACCCAGCCATATGTTTAATGGGATGCGGAACATCACCGCGTTCGATTACCACAGGCTCCTCGCGTACCACCAGGAATGTGGTGTCGCTGCTCAAGAAGTTGGGGGATCTCTCCTTTCAGGCGGTCATCATCGTAACTTGATGTGTGCCGGACCCCTCTGTTTTAGGACGAAAGCCGGGCCGATACCATGGCTCAAAGCATATCTGGATGAGAGTGGGAAGGAGCTGTTGATAAGACCTTGCGAGTCGACATTATTGGAGTCGGCATCTTACATCCACGCTACTATCAAAGCAATTGAAGACGCCAAGTGCTATAATTGCAAATACAAGCTCATCGAAGGTATAGCTGGGTTCCGTGCTTTGTATATCGCACAAGTAAAAGAGGCGATTGCGAAAGTGAGGTTTCCCTGCTGATCGATTCACCGATTCAATGCTCACCTTCTGTAGGTGAAATTGGCAGATGCTGATTAGTTGGCTACGTGTCGTATGAATTTTGCTGTATGATTAGTCCTTGGAGCTGGCATTATAGAACTCTACTACCATGTTAGTACTAGTAAGTTACTGATCGAGTGGCTCTTGGATAACCTCGGCCGAGATGGAAAAAAGTTGCCGTGAGGTATATAACCCAGCGATGTGACCATATGTCGAGATCTAAGAACTTAGAATTGACTTGGAAGACTGAAAAAGATAATACCTGCTACGCTGCTCCCGCGCATTAAATTTAGCCCCTGTCCCGATGCACAGCCATGACAGCGTACATAGGTACTATTAGGTATGCAAAAAAAAGATCTAGCAATACTGCCAATACATCATGAATAAACAGACGGACTTTGAAAAATACCTGCGGCAACGCGGCAAATTGAACCGTCACCATAGACTCTGGAGTTGTAACTTGTGACCAGTTGGCAAGGTCATCGCAGATCCGTCCTTTGATTGCGGAATGCTAGAAGCAGCATCTGGCTGCGTTGCATGTCGACCAGCTGCATTCCTAGATCTCAGCGTGTTTATTGGAGAACATTTTACTGTGGAGATTGATAGGGCAATTGATACTGTAAGTACGTTGGACTGGTTCTTTTTTGGTGTGCGCTGAATCCTTGGAGCTAGATATTCCATTCTAGCTAAAAATACAAAACACCACGTTGTAACCACATTCCCTACATCTGGGATCAACCCCCGGGCCGAAGAAAACTGGCTCGTGTCGACTGCTTTGCAATACTTAAATTCAGCCAAAGGTATTGACCTCTAGCTACCCAGCCTATCACATGCACGACCTTGTCTCTGCTACCCACTCAGTCACCATGTCAGATGCCGAGGAACCAACAACCACCGCTAAAGCACCATTCGATAACCCTAATGGCGACATTATCCTCCGCTCAACTATTGATCACGTCGACTTCCATACTTTCAAAGTCATTCTTTCCCTCATGTCTCCCGTGTTCAAAGACATGTTCACGCTACCTCAAGATGGTTTGCAGCCGGGCGTATCATCTGTCCCTGTCATTCCTGTAGCTGAGAGCAGCACAACCCTCGAATCCCTCCTTCTACTCTGCTATCCTGCCGCAACCCCAACCTTCGACGGCTTTGATAATGCAAAGGCTGTGATCGAGGCAGCCAAGAAGTACGAAATGCAACCGGTCCTCGACCGTGCAGCAGATCTCGCGATGTCTCAATTTTTACCAACTCACTTTCTCGAGCTATACGCTCTCTCTTGTCGACTCGGATGGCAGCATCATGCGCAGACAGCTGCTACCCAAGCTCTTGAGATAAAAAATCTAGGACGTCCCAGCACCGAGTTTGAAAGTATGCGGGACATCACCGCTTTGGATCACCACAGGCTCCTCGTATACCATCATGCATGTGGCGTCGCTGCCCAAGCAGTCGGGAGCTCTCTTTCCTGGCTTAAGTCAACTATTTCATCCAAAGATATGCCAATGTGGTCCCAATGCAGAAGTTGTACGGGTCTTACGACACTCCAAATTGCAGACTTTGGAAAACTGAAGATCACACAGTGGTTCAGTGATTATCTGGTTTCGAGTGGGAAGGAGTTGTTTGAAAGACCTTGCGAGTCAACCATAAGGGAGTTGGCAGCTTACAATCGCGCTGTTGCCAAAGCGGCTGAGTGCAACGTTTGCCGCAATACGGTCGTCGAGAGTATGGATAGATTCCGTGCTTCGCATATCGCACAAGTCAAACAGGTGGTTGCAAATGTGAGCTTTCTCCGCTAACTAGTTCTTTGCCTATTCAAAGCTCACCCCGCTTCTGTAGGTGAAATTGGTAACTTCTTAAACAAGTCGCTGCAATGCTGTCATGTTGCCACCCAGGCTGTAGAGTGTAGGATACCGTATGATTACCGAGTGGCTGTTGGGACACCTAGTAGGCAATAATGGAAAGCAAATTAGCTAGTGTGTGTGGATGTGAACATCGATGTGTATGCATGATGGCATCAGTCACGTCGAAGGATGCATCGATGAGCGGACACCTGGTAGGCGCTATGGACGAGCAAAGAAAGGCAAGCATGCAGAGAGACCAAGATCGTATTTGTGTGGGGACAGCGAACATCAACAGAAGCCCCTCCGCGATTTTGCTACAACAGTTGTCGAAGGCTTAATGACTCAAGGACCGTTCTTGGAGTGGCTCGACAACATGGCGGCCATTGCTTGATCAATGGCAAAACCTGAGTATATACGCGAAATACACAAGCACGTTCTCCGAGATGTTCGCAACTAGAATGTGAAACAGGGAATCAAGTGAGAAATTTATTGAAGGGACATGGTAGCATTGCAGTGGGTGTATCAATGGACGGGAAGATTGTCGCGTGGGACGCAGAGACAAAGAACATCATTAGATGTCTGTCGCATCACACTGATTAGACCGGATGGGTATGCAGAAGAGCATCAACAATTGGATATACGCGGGAGGTATTATAACATTTCTTCGATGTCTCCAGGTACTGAGGAAGGATATAGAGGGGAATGAGCAGAGTGAACGAGGGAGGCCACGTCCGAGGATTAAGCAGCAAGCAATTCCGTAAAGTACCAGCTTCATGATAATGGCTACTACCGCGATTGTAGTGTGCCGTGGGATAAGTATGTCCAGAAGGACTGATACTATTCTTGATACAGGACATCTAGGCTGTCCCTACGGTCATAAAGGCTCAGCCTGAGACTCCCCCTTCCCTTTGATAAGGATGACCGCAGTGGTAACAGCGATTCCACCGATTGTCAGAGGGAGAGAGGCTATCCCAAAACCAACTCCGACAGCGATGCCAGAACCGTAACCGACAACATTCACAAGCCCTTCTTTCTGAAAATATTCAATGAGTCATGGAAAAGCTTGAGGGGCGGATTGTAGATACGTACAACGGCATTCCGTGGCGCACCGCCCATGAAATGTCCAAGGTCGTCATAATACGGGCCCCTGGCTATCACGCCCCCATAGGTATTCGAACAATGGTTGAAGACGGCATTGGCATACCAATAGCAATTCTTGTCACGAGAAGAATACTCCCCTCCCATTATACTCTTCTCTGCAAGTACAGATGCTATCTCATCGACCGAATGAGGTGAATCAAATTCATAAGATCGACCAAGGTTATAAGGATGATAGCCAAAGCGGGACAAGACATCCGGAAGTGAAATGGGATGCAGGGTGTCCCCGAGTATGACTCGTACGACGTCAGGCGTAGTGGGACGATTCTCCCTGTCAATCACCAGTACACCTGCTATCTCCCAGTCATTCAGGGGATGATACATCTCGGCAACTAGGAACTCGTGCTCCCAGCCTGAATGGCTGCGAGCCTCTTTGTAGTGTTCGATTTTTCGAATAGTGAGGTTAGCAAGGGTAGATCCCCCGGCTGAAAGATCGCTAATAGCGATGGTCCTGAATTCTATCACAGAATGCACTGATTGTGTCATGGGAAAGTCAGCTTGACATCATGAACATGAATGAATGACTACCAGTGATGTTGTACTCTGTTGATGTGTAAAGAGTTGTCTGGCTGGTTCATCGTCTATAAAGAGTTCACGACTTACCCTTGTCATTGAGCACTTCTAGTAATAGCGTCAAATCATGATCAAATTGCAGACAGCTTTGGGATATGTCAGACCTACCCTCATATGTGTTAGACCTGCAAAACTGAGGCGGACTGCTACGCCTGCTGAGCGAAGACGGGCTGCACCTGCTGGAGGAAGGCGGGCTGCACCTGCTGGAGGAAGGCGGGCTGCACCTGCTGGAGGAAGGCGGGCTGCACCTGCTGAACGAAAACAGGCTCGGCATTTTTGTCGATTCAAAGGGTATGTGACACTATCCTGAAGGTGCGTCAACTTTCGGCTGGTATTTGTAAAGATGGGAATGCGATGAATTTACGCATGTCAATAAGGGAAAGTCCGCAGCTTCCATTACCCAAGGCCATGCACTGACAGGAAGGGGGACTACACATGGTGACAAGAAGGGAGGTCTCGAAGGAATCTACAGGCTGTTACAATCTTAGCACACACAAATGAAGCTTAGTTGCACTACAATCGTGTTCCCAAAACAATGTGATTCAGTGAGGAGTCTGCATCCGAAATCGTCCGAACCCCAAATTTAAAGGCTCTATTGCAAAAGGTGTGCCCTGGGTGATGTTTCCTCGTCAGACCTGAATCCTTGTCGATGTCGCCAGACGTTATCTACAGGTTAGCCCGGTTTCATAAAAACATTGCTGAGATGCAACCTACACCTCATGCAACTCATTCAGAGGTTCAGCACGCGGAAATGAAAGAAGTTTCACAACCTGGCGGAGGTGTGCATCTGATATGTACTGTATTATGTAATCGCAGTTAAAATTAAATTAAATGTTTTTGAATCTGAAACTAAGGGACCGAGTCACCTCTTGGCACTAGAGTTGCCGCGAAGCGAACTGGAGCGAATCGAAGTGGAAATTTGAGATACTTTGGTAGACTTCGATAGCAACGAAGTTATTCGAAGTGTTTGCGAAATGTACTTCATTATTTGCGCATTATGTAATTTAAAATTTACCCCTATGCACAGCGATTTCCATTTTGGTCTCTCCTTCCTCTTACTCCACGGTCAGAGTACTGCCTTCATACTAGTCCTCAGATACAGTCAAAGGTAGCTCATCACAAAGCGCGAACTTGTCGGTGTCTTTTCCATTCATCCAGTCACCATGTCAGTTGCTGAGGAAACAACCACCACTGCCAATGCGCCATTCGATAATCCTGACGGCGACATCATCCTCCATTCAACCCCTGACCATGTTGACTTCTATTTTTTCAAAGTCATTCTTTCCCTCATGTCGCCGGTATTCAAAGACATGTTCACGCTACCTCAAAATGGTTTGCACTCCGACGTGTTGTCTGTACCTGTTATTCCTGTAACTGAGAGCAGTGTAACCCTTGAAGCCCTTCTTCTACTCTGCTATCCTGCCACCACACCAACCTTCCACAGCTTGGATAATGCGAAGGCTGTGATCGAGGCAGCCAAGAAGTATGACATGCAAGCGGTCCTCGACCGTGCAGCAGATCTCGCGATGTCCCAGTTTTTACTAACTCACTTTCTCGAGTTATATGCTCTCTCTTGTCGATTCGGATGGCAGCATCATGCGCAGACAGCTGCTCTCCGGGCTCTTGAGATAAAAAATCTAGGACGTCCCAGCACCGAGTTTGAAAGTATGCGGGACATCACCGCTTTGGATTACCACAGGCTCCTCATATACCATCATGCATGCAGCGTCGCTGCCCAAGCAGTCGGAAACTCTCTTTCCTGGCTGGAGCCAAGTATTTTATCCGAAGATATGCCAATGTGGTCCCATAACTGCCCTTGCAAAATATATGCGGGTCCTAGGATGCTCCAAGTTGCAGACTTTCCAAATATGAGGATCACCCAGTGGTTCAATGAATATCTGGTTTCGAGTGGGAAGAAGTTGTATGAAAGACCTTGCGAGTCGACCGTAAGGGAGTTGACAGCTTACAATCGCGCTATTTCCAAAGCAGCTGAGTGCAGCGTTTGCCGCAGTACGGTCGTCGAGAGTATGTATAAATTCCGTGCTTTGTATATCGCACAAGTTCAAATGGTGGTTACAAATGTGAGCTTTCCCAGCTAACTGACTCGAATTATCGACTCAAAGCTCACCCCGCTTCTGCAGGTGAAAATGGTGCCTTCTTAAACAACACTGTCATGTTGCTACTCGGGCTGTAGAGCAGTGTAGGATACAAGCTGGTTCTCTTTCTCAGGCTGATCCTTGCAAGACTATTTGAAATACAAAACAGCCGTAATCGGATTGTAGGACTTCTACCACGAAGCCGCAGCCACGTACGTGATTAGTTCATGCCTTGTTTCTCTCGTCAGTCATGGCAGACACTAACGAAATCGCCATCGTTCAAGCTCAAGCACCATTCGATGATCATAATTGTGACATCATCCTTCGTTCGGCCAATGGTGTCGATTTCCATGTCTTCAAGCTCATTCTTTCGCTCGTGTCACCCGTATTCAAAGACATGTTTGCGCTACCGCAGAGCGAATCGCAGTCAGGTGTATCGTCCGTACCCGTCATTACTGTGACTGAGAGTAGCACGACCCTCGAGTCCCTTCTTCTACTCTGCTATCCTGCCGCCACCCCAATTTTCGACAGCTTGGATGATGCCAAGGTTGTGATGAAAGCAGCTAGTAAGTACGACATGCAAGCGGCCCTCAGCCGTGCAGGGGACCTCGCGATGGCACAGTTTTTACCAAATCACTTTCTCGAGCTATACGCTCTCTCTTGTCGATTCGGGTGGCCGCATCATGCGCAGACAGCCGCTACCCGGACCCTTGAGATCAAGGACCTAGGACGGCCCAGCAATATGTTTAATGGTATGCGGGACATCACCGCTTTGGATCACCACAAACTCCTCGAATACCATTATAAATGCGGCATCGCTGCTCAAACGGTCGGGACTCTCTTTCCTGGCTAGGGTTTTCATATAGACACATGCAAATGTGGAGAGAGTGCAGTTGCAGACATGACAGGGGGTTTATGATGCTCCAAACAGACTTTGGAAATGTGAAGGTCGCCCCGTGGTTCCATGACTATCTGGTTTCGAGTGGGAAGGAGTTGTTGGCAAGACCTTGCGAGTCAACCTTATGGGAGATGATACCTTACAATCGCGCTATCACCAAAGCGACTGAGTGCACCTATTGCCGAGCCACTATCGTCGAGCATATGGACAGATTCCGCGCCTCATATATCGCACAAGTCAAGAAGGTGGTCGCTACTGTGAGCTCTTCCCGCTACTTGATTCATCACTGATTCAACAATTATCTAAATTCTGTAGGTGAAATTGGAGACTTATGATTAAAGTACTCACTGTCGTATTGCTGCTATAGAGTGCCGTGTACCATCAGAACTGATGTTGTGTTAAATACTGTACTGTAGTAAGTTGGCGACAATGCGACTATGAGATTGAACGAGTTATGGATATGACCCAGCGACACTGTATGCATCATGATTGAGAAAGAAGACCAGTTAGGCCAAAAGCGACCTTGTAGCACGGGTGGTTGTAGATCAGGCCCCTGTCCAACGGACCGCGATTCCCATTTTGGTTCTCTCCCCAATTTTGCCTTCTCCAGAGTGATGTACTCAACCTTGCACTGCAACTTTCTCGCGCATCCTCTCCGCAGCCTCGCTTTCGCCTCACGTCGTCCAATTATCCAATATTCTGCTACATTCAAGCTCAAAGCCAGACACAGAAATGCCTTCACCACAGTCACCAGAGCGCTCTCTACCTCTTGCGTCAGATGGTCTGACAGGAAGACCGACGACACTAAAGGCTCTGTTGCAACACCACCTTTACGCGAGAATATATACACAATACCAAATTTGTTGACAGTTTCTCGGATACTTTCATGCCCCGTCCTCGGTTGGTCCATACTGCATGACGATTTCTTCCTCGCGACCGGATTGTTGGTTTATGCCGGGTTGTCAGACGTAGTAAGTACCCCACGAATGGTTAGGTTGATCGAAAGTTGAGCTTTGACTAAAGGCCGATGGCTACCTGGCAAGACGCTTCAACATGCATTCAGTTCTCGGGACCATTCTTGACCCTGCTGCGGACAAAACTCTCATGACTACCCTCACAGTGACATTGGCTATGAAGGGATTACTTCCTGGTAAGCAAACTTAACAGTGGCTCATTTTTATTCAGCTGACACTATCTCTAGTCTCGCTGGCCTCAATAATCATCGGGCGTGATGTGTTGTTGAGTCTTTCCGCCTTTTACATCCGTTATACCTCACTCCCCGCACCAGTACGTGTCAGGCGAATTTTTTAGCACGCGTTCACTAATTTTTCCAGAAAACCTTTACTCGATATTGGGACTTTTCTATACCATCTGCTGAAGTACGGCCCACCACAATCAGCAAGGTAGGATTCTTTGCATCTCATTTTGTGATCCGCTGAGTTTTCATTCGCAGTACAATACCTTTGCTCAACTCGCGTTAATGTGCGCTACAACCGTCACTCCCATCCTGCCTACACAATATAACCTGTTTGTACCCGAAATGCAGTAAGCCGGTCATATATTCATGCTGTTTCTTACACTGACATGCTCAGAATTTTGGTGGCCGTGACAACTGTTTGGAGTGGCTTGTCCTACGTGTTTTCCAAGGATGCCGTACGAATAGTATCGGAGACACGCAAGCAGCTCCCGCCTTCATAACGCGCGATTCAGGTTTCCGCACTACCAACGCCTAGTGCAGGGCGTACAAGATCTTGATTTAGGATACCGAACTAATGATACAACAACTATGATAACAATGGTCTGGCCAAACGGGAAGGCATCGTGAAGTGAGGGGCTACGAGGTAGCCGCAATGGTTCTTCGACGACGGACTTCTTCTAGTGCATTAGAAATCGCTTGTTTGTTTGAGCCTGCTTCTCGCCAAGCCTCACTAACTTGCCTGAAAAGACATCAATCGAAACGGAAAATGGGGGTCAGTGACTAGGCACCTACCTCACACGCCGTATAAATATGATACTCAGTACAACGCTTTTTATTGAGCGTGGCTTCTTCACAGTAGTTGGTGGGTTTTTTGGTTTGGGATATCCTATCCGGGATATGCAGGCCAGTATGCGTTTCTCACTGTCGAACAAGATAAATGTACAACATAATGATTCAGAAAATGCCCGTACCTCGCCTCAAAGTTCGAGAGGAGAATAAGAAGATAATGTTTTTGGTATACGAGATCATCTCGCAAGGTAGACTCGCGGGTAAACTTCGCCTTGAGGTACCGAATCTGGACGACAAGGCCCTTGCACTCTTCCTTGTGCTGTCTTTTCAGCTCGACAAGCTGGTAGCCATCACTAATCTTTTGTTCAGCATCGAGATGCAGCACGAAAGTACGTCATCACCCACGTAGCAAATCCATAATCCTTGATCTTGAGCTTCTCCTGGGTCGTCTTTAGCTTCGTATGCTGGCTGCCGAGTTGCTCGTTCAGGAGACGTATCTGGGTTTGGGCCTGCTTCTTGGCTCGTTCAGCTTTCGCCAGTTCGTCTCTATGTTTCGCCTGCAGCTTCTCTTTCTCTGTTCGCAGAGTTTTAAGATCACGTCCAAACGCCTCGGCATCTCGCTTAACGCGTCTAAGGTCAGACTCAAGGGCTGCAACAGTGCGTGCAACATCGGTCTTCTCAATCGCCATGCGGTTTTTCTCCTCTTCGCTACGCTGTAGCTCGTCGGCTTGATTGGAGAGCGCACGCCTGAGGTCTTCAATTTCACCGAGATGCGAGTCAAGCTGATGACGGCGTTTGTCGTGCGATGATTGTGACCTTGCATAGTCATTGCGAAGCTTGTTGACCCGCTATTCAAGTGTCGGCGCAATGCAACAGTATTACAAGAAGAAACACTCACATCTGATACCTCAGTGAACTGCCGCTGAAGTTCCTTGTGGTCCTTCGCAAGAAGAGACCGCTCTTCCCGCAGCTGATCAATCGTCTCAGAATTTTCTTTGACTTTGCATTCGAGGAGACGAGCTTGCTGCTCGATGGTTGCATTGGCTGTACTTGTCAATCAGGAGTGATGATTTAGAGATGGCACGGTACGCACTTCGCAACTCGGTCTCCAGTTCATTATTTTCGCGCTTGGCTTTCTGCAGCTGTCTCTTAACATCATCGATATCCTGATAACTTTCAGGTTAAAACGCTTCTGACGATAGTCAAGGGACGTACCGCCTCAGTCCGTTGTAGTTGACGAGCCACAACACTCTTCTCACGCTGGACGCGGTCCTGCTCCGTGGACATCTGTCTGAGACGCGTCCTCTCGGCCTGCAGCTCAGCCTCGAGGTCAGCAATGACAGCCTTCGCCTTCTCGACCTCCCGAGTATCAGCTCTCGATCGTCGGCTAGCTTCAGTGGCTCTCTTCGCTTCGTCCTTTGCGCTTCGTATTTCCATGTTCATTCGGTTCGCAGCATCTTGAAGAACCGCCCTTTCTCCTAGAAGGTGGCGCTTTTCTTCCTCCCATCGTTGTTTCATCGTGTCCAGTTCCTTGTTGACTGCATGAAGGTCCAATCTAAGAGCTTCGCTGGTCTTCGTTGGAGGTGTCGGGGGGTCGGAGGGGAGGCCACTATATGACACATCCAAGGAGCTGAGAAATATTGTGTCAGGATATCACGTCAAGGACGCGTTATGAATCGCACCTTTCATCGGGGTCGTAGAATCGTTGCAACGTTGATGTGTCCACCTTGACCATACATTTCTGACAACGGAGCCTTTGGAGTCGGTGAAGTCTGCGCTCCTCGCGTCTCTCCAACCTTCCCATCTCGTTTTCCATCTGAGAAATCTTGGATCGAGCAAGCTCAAGGTCTCTTGTGAGCGATACGACCCCCAGTCCAGCATCTTCCAGTTCATCAAGCTTTTGGTCGATACTATCGTTGGCACGGTCGAGTTCAGTTTGAAGACGAGCGATTTCGTTTAATAGCGGGGACACTGAGGCATCGCCAGTGGTGTTGTTCAACCAGGAAAGCTATAAGTTTCCATCAGCAAGGAATCCTCGGACGTTATGATATCAGCTTACATCTTTCAGAGGACCTCCGGGTGTCTTCGGAGCCCTAACAGACATCGATAATACATGTCGATGAATGGGTGAGATCCCACTGAGGTTGACTACCTTGTTTGGAGTTGCCGTCTCGAAACTGGTCGATCGGAGGGCCTTGATACGTGCCTGGAGTTGCTCTTTGTCCTTCTCCAGAATCTCGATCCTCTGATCCTTAGCAGCGTCGATAGCTTTCCGCGCAGGAGAGTGTTGAAGGAGTTCGCTGAGTTTCGCGATCTCTTTGTGCGCCTGTTCCAGCTCTGCCTCGAGTACGTTTTCAAGTTCAGCATTGCTCTCGTCTGAATGCTGCCCTTTGAAAAGCCGGGACATCTCCCTCTCGCGCTCTCTTTCTCTTTCGAGGGTGGAAATCTTGGCCTTGAGATCTGCGACAACTTCTTGGTCGGTACGTATCTTCTGCTCCGCAGCTTCAAGAGCATCCTCCATTTGGTTGACCAGCAGCGATGCCCTTTCTTTTTCCTTTTCCAGTGCTTCGGCACGATCGTTAGCCCCCTGTTCTGCTGTCTCCAACTGGTCAAAGTGGTCTTGAGCGGAAGTGAGCTGCTCTTCGAGGTCTTGGACGCGTTCAGTCATCGCTGTGACAGCCTCTTCGAGCTCGGTAGCATAGGTCTTCAGTTCGCGAACTTCCTCGTTGATATCTTTGCCAGAATCTGCAATAAGTTGCTGTGCTTCTGCGAGCTCCTCTGCCTTTGCTTCCAACTCATACTGTAGGCGTTCTGCGGCGGCTTCTTGAGCTTTGAAGTCCTTCTCGAGTTCAGATGCCCGAGCACTAGAGCGAATGATTTCAGCCCCCATCTCGCTCAACTGGCTGTGAAGATCATCGTTAGCCAGCTTGGCGGAGAGCCGCTCTTTCTTGAGCTCCTTCTCAAGCCCATCAATACGACGGTCGCTCGTCATGATTTCATCCTCCAGATCCTTGATCTGCGCGGTCGCACTCTGCAGGTCGGCTGTGAGGACGCTGATCCGCGTGTTGGCCTCCTTCAGTGCGCCTCCAAGCTCCTTCCCGTTCTCCATTACCATCTCTGCCTGTACAGCCCTCTCCAGCGCAAGGTCACGCTCACTTTGAAGCCGCTCACGGATATGCTCCGCTTCCTTCGTCATCTCTTCCAGAGCTTTCTCGCTCTCTACGACTTTCTGTTCCAAGTCGCCCACAATCTCTGCAACACCACTCTCGACCTCATGCATGCGCTCCCGCCAACGTTCCTTATCCCGTGCACGCTCATGTCGTTCAGTCTCAAGGTCCTGGTCCACGCTCTCCTTCGCCCCTGCAAGCGTGTCGAGCTGAACCTCCAGGTTCTCGATGAGCTCCTCCAAATCTTTCTTCTCCTCTGCCCACCCTTCTTCCCCTGCCTCCTTCACATCGCCCAATGCACTCCCTGCACTGGCCCTTCGTGCATTTCCAGAGCCCATACTCTCCAAACTGAGCCGTCGCTGATCAGCATCTTTCACCTCCTCGTACTTCCTCAGTCGGTCGACGAGTGCCTTGTTCTCTTCCTGCAATTTCGAGTTTAGCGTGTGAAGGTAGTGATTCAGCTTCGGCGCGTCGAAGCGCGCCACGCCGCGCTGACCTGTGCCCAGCGCAGGGTCGTACGAGGTGTTGGCGCGTGGGTGTGTGGTGAGATCATGTGAGGACGCATTGGAGATGAAGGAGGCCGATGGCCCGCGGAGCTCGGTGTCAGAGGGGGATGCGAGATGTTCACTGTCGCCTGCAGAAGACGCACTGTCTGGAACATGCGCTTGCGCAAGAGGGTGCGACACGCGGCCCCGCCCCCGTCCAGGCCGAGGAGTGATACCAGCAAATACGGTGCGCATGTGACCCGCGGGAGTTGCGCTGACACCCAATGCGCTTTCGCTGCTCCCACTTGAGCTCTGGGACACAGGGAGGGCACCAAGCCGGTTGTAGGGGTGAGGGGTGAACTTTATGCGTGGCCGGGCAGTGGAGTTGATGACTGAAAGAAGAAATGACCGTCTGCGGGTATGAGGTGTGAGGGGCTCTCCGCCTGCGTCTGTACCTAGTTCATTGTATGCAGGTGGGATGTTGAACTGCGTACGAAGCCGCGGAACGGGTGTGAAATCCAACACTGATCTGGCGGGTGATAGAAACGCTGTTGAATGCGCGCCTATAGTTCGGTCGTTGTTGATTTGATTACTTGGATCAGACGATGCGGATGAGAATGTGGGCTCGCGGTCCGATTGCGTGGCAGAGTCCTCCTGCCCTGCTTCGGGGTCACTTTCCTGTGGTGGGTCCTGGGAATGGTCTGAGGAAATCTCTTGTTCATCATTGCTCTCATCCTCTGGAGGCTGTATCACAACGCTTGGAAGTGAAATGACAGCTGGAGAGGCGGTTCTCGAACGAGGTAAGGGAACGTAAACACCAGGAATCGGTGACGGTGTTTCTATAGGTAATGGAATGGATCTGTTGCTGCGAGGTGTGGAGTTTGGAGGTGATGAGACAGGAGAAGGCGTCGTTCGGGAAAGTGACGGCGTTCTCGTCCGCGCGAGCGGTTTTCGTAGCGCGACATGACGGTATTTGTCGAACGGCGATTGCTGGAACACGTTGAGCCATCAGAGTAAGAAGCAAACAGAAAAGCATTCACCTGAGGTTCAGAACGTAATGACATCGAGTAATCATATTTCTTCCTCGGCGTAGGATTTTCCAGAGGAGTTTCGGGGGAAAACGGGGAGCTGGAGCGACTGACCGATTGTAGCGCGTCCTCCAAAGACATGTCATCCATCTCATTCTCTTCTGGCGGTAAATGAGACTCTGGAATACTGCGCCTACTCTGTGCGAGAGGCGAGTCTTCTGGTTCTGTATTCTCGTCGCTCTCATGGGGAAGTGAGGCTATGGCACTCACTTCGAAGCTTTGTACGGGGCTCCGAGGGTATGGATATGTTCTAGAGGCAGAGGAAGATTTTGCTGAAACAGAGCGTGATGCGAGAGAGCTTGCAAAGCGTGCTGTGCTGGAAGTACTCGATTGTAGTCTGATAGTTGAGGTCACCGTGTGCGATGATATAGCGGCGGGTGTGGAATGCACCGGCAAGATATCAAGGCCATCGTCAGTTGAATGATGGTCTGAGTCTGAGTCTTGTGCACCAGAATCGTCGAAGGCAGGTAATGACGGAAGAGAAGGTGGCTCTCCTTCGTCTGCAGCTTGGATTCTGCGCCATATTCGAGACGGTGTTTCAAGCATCGCCATGTTGAATGATGTTGCGGATTCCTTTGGAAGCTCAGTATTTCGTTAGTTCTCGTGCACGCGATAACGACTTACCGAGAGGTTGATGTTGTAACTTGTTACACTGATCATGACAACTTGGCCACAGACCACGTGACCGCGTTTCATCACGTGCTGCTAAGAAGTCGAACGCGTGAAAAAGTTAACACTACACACACTGGCAGCATACGACCTAATGCAAGGAACTGCAGCTCAACACTAGATATTTTCTTCAAACCACTATGGCTTTGGGATATGCCAGCGAACTAATCAACCACCACTATAGTACATGATACATTGTCTTCGGTGACGGTGTGACGCCCAACGAAATTAATGGGAGATTTATGAGGAGACAGTCATGTGGTTATAATATGTATCAGAAGCTTCCCATTCATCACCAATGATCATTGTAGTCATCTGAACCGTCCATCAGCGGGTTGACGGCGCGGACGGCCTACTTGTCTTGTATCATAAGGTGAACAATATACCCGTGTCGTGTTCTTTAAATTATCCAGCACAGAAAATTTTCTTAAAAGAGTGCGAAAGCAATTACTTTTGGAGTGCTGCAGAAGGACAATAGGCAGTATCCAAACATATATGCGGGTGTCACTGCCGATAGAGAGAAGAGAATAATTTCAGCGGTATTTGTGAGACGACTTGAGTTGGTTGTCAATGCGTACGTGGAATTAATGGAATAACCTACTGTTTCTTTCTCACAAGAAATAATGAATTATAATCTTGTGCATGTATTATAAGTTACTTTGGGTAGACCATCCACTTTCGGTATAAGTGCGCCGTACCCAAACCCAGGGACGGGGGAGTCGGATTCAATCCTAAAATCGAGGACTTGCATGTGACAAGAACGTGGAGGAGTACAAAAATGGACACTATCAGTCCTCGGAGAATCGCAGTATGACATCCCCATTGTTATCGCACGCAGTGCGAGAGTAGCTGCAGTTGTTCGATGATCCATTCCGCCGGTGACATAGTTTGGAAGCGCAACAAGGATAGTGGTAGTGTATGTTTCGTCCCAAGAGGGGCGTTGTCAAGCAACTAATTGGAGGTGCGCTAATCGTGGGCGCCTGTACCCCGCCTGGGGTGCGTGCACTGTTTAGAATCAGGTGCATGACTTAAATGACGAAACAGGATAAAAGTAAAGAGATTGGCTCACGGCTGCATATCAATTTTGACAATATCTCAATCCCATCAATCCGGGTGTATTCCCAAATCGTCCTGCATGCAAGGCAAATCTGAGAAGGGAACCTGCCCAGTGCAATTCACCTAGGAACGTGCGACAAGCATAGAACTATTTGTGACCTGGCTCTAGTACATGGTGAGATAGATATTATCAGCGAAAATCGATGTCCAGGCGAATCTGAGAGGAGTTAAATCACATCCAATCAGTCATCGCAAAAGAACTCACCTCCAGGAGAATCGCCATTATTGGGAAGACAAGCTCCTTTGCATATTCAGCAAACATCCTCGGCACTCTCTCTCTACATCCAATACAACTTCCAGCCCTCTTCACCATACTGTCAATCCACTCGGGATTAAGGAGGCTTTCAACAGATGGTCGAATTCGGAGTGCCTCTATGACACTATCTTGATATTCTTTGAGGGACAAGCGAGAAATTCCCTTCTTGCGACAGAACTTGCAGTCGAGCGATGGTAGGGGATATGTAGACCAAAGACGGGTAAGCTGCGTCATAGCTTGACCGCAACTTGCATGGTACTTGACCAACCGCTGGAAGTCTGAACCAGAGATGAAGTCCAATTCAGAGACATATGCAGGCTCCCACACTGCAAAACGTAGCATATATCTCGCCGCCACAAGAGTCTCTGCCTCCGAGCGGTAGCGACATGCAATAGCAAATACTCACATGGGCTCTTTCTCTAGAAACCTAGGAGCCGTTATCATTCTAACGATGAATATACCGACTCGTTTCATATCGTATTTATCGGCGGCATCGAGGACGGACATGACAATGTCTAAGTTCTTGAGAACGGGCACGTCCGTGTCGTAGACGGGAGAACAAAAGCTCAATAGCTTCCGCAAAACGACGCTCTTCTCCGTCACTGGTATAATGGGGAGACCGTGTTTTGTCCGGTCCGCAGCATCATCGAGAGAGCCTGGCTGAGGTAAAGAGAACATATTTGAAAAGAAAGATGACGCTAGGGACAGCAATAACTTGTGAAAGTGGAAATCAACATTGTCCGCACTGCGCAATATGATATCCCCTCTGTCAAAGGGGGCTCCAGCGTCGACTGGTGATTCGTCTTCGATGCTGGTGTGCTTGTGCAAAGTTGTATGGCATGTGTCCATTGTGGGAGGCTTCTGGTGAGAGTTAGGTTACGACTTTTCTGCAGTAATTCCTGCGACAAGCATTTCCAGCACCCACAGCGTGGAAGGAGTCTAACTAGCTAGACAGCCTGAGACAACACTGATGCTGGACGGCCGGGAACAAGGAAGTTCGTTCCCCTTTGGGATTACCCTAAACTTAGATTTAATTTTGATTTGCTCCCTAACTGTTATCCATCTGCTCTCTCACCGCCCACTTGGCAGTTCGATGTGCTGCACACGAGTTTCCTGGGGAAAGCGCAAAAGCTGTACGATGACCACGACACATCACACCAAGCAACAACATACTTGTCTTTCTGTCATTAGATGGAAAGTTCTCTACAATCTAAATATCTATCATATGTTAACTCGCCAGGAGTATTTATACGCCATCCGACCAGCAGATGCTGGCTCTACTAGTAAGCCCTCGATAACAGGGTAATTCCAACCTGGTTCAACTATGACGGATTGAACAAAACAGCCCCCACTGATTTTTGACGCCCAGGTGCACACAGCCCAGGTACGTACGTGCTGACCCTCCATCAAATGGCGATATCTAAAGTGATCTGCAGAGGCAAGTTTAGTTCGTTACTGCAACCGCAATTTAGCCTTTTGCGCACCTCGGTGATGACTCTGTTCAATTCCCGAGCAAAAGTCCCGGTGAAATGAACCATCTGGTCTTGCGCCCGCCGTCGACATGAGGGACAACTATTTGCCCTTGCGATAGCTTTTGCCAAGTTTTTCGTCAATGCCGCACCACAAGGAGACTCTTCCAAAGCAACGGATGTCTCATCCATGTAATCTGCCCACCAGTCCCGTGGATAAGTTCCATGCGTCAGGTACCTGACGTCCGCCTTCGAGTTACATGGACAGCAGTTTGTCCACCACTCGTAGAAACTGTGTGTTTGCGATTGTTCCAGCCAGCCCAGACTGTCGCAAAGCGTTCTGGCGGCTTGGCTGCACCTTGAGCGATATGCGACAAGACCCTGAATGACGTTATTAGGAAGGCATGCTGCAGACAGGGTATCATGTGTTGGGGCTGTGTGATGAAGCGAATATCTTGCCGCAGTTCTGGCTTCCGGTTCTAGACCAAACCGACACGCAATCGCAAGGATGTGCATGGGGTTACTCTCTAGGTGGGATGGGGCAACCATGGCTTTCTTCACCCTCTCTTCAACATCTTCCATTCCGTATTTCATTGCAGCCTCTAGGACTTCCTCCACATCATTCATGTCCTCCAAACCGGGATCTCGTACCGCTGCCGGATAACAAAATCTGAGTAGCATGTCGAGTGTCTTGCTGTTCTCCGACACCTGAATTACGTCTAGGCCGTCGGACATCTCGCTGTTAGAGTGGTTCCTTCTTGGTTGAGGAAGGTCGAACATTGCCTCGAAGAATGGAGAGGTAAGTGCGAGCATGCAGCGGAAGACGCGGAAGTAGATATTGTCTGAAGAGCACAAGATGATATCTGCATTTGCATTGTTGAATGGGGCTTTGGCTTCGCTGGGCATTGTGAGGACTAGTTAATAGGCGAGGGAACATGTCAGAAATGCAATTCGGAGTCTTATAAGTAATTTGGTGATGCCGAGCAGAAGTGGATTGGTGAATTTGGTAACAGCCTTGCGTTGCTCCTCGCCTCACGGGGCCTGGTTCGCTTCCAAAGACCCTGCCTTTCAGGCCTTCATTACTTCATTCTCATCATGGCTATGTATATCGCGTCCGAGGGTATCTTGTATTTCCTCCTTGGCAGAATGGGAGACTGATACAGCAAGATGTTGGTCCGGCAGATTATAGTTCATATGTATTCCTATACATAGATTGCAAGAAACGCCTTTCTGTTGTCTGGACGTCCGAAGGATCTTCTTGTCCTTCAGTCAAAAATGGATCTAGATCTCTATCAGAGATCTTGCGGCATTCGGGGGAAATTAAATAGTTGTTTACATACATTTGTTCGTAACATAAAAGTTACAGTATGTAGTAAAAGGAAGGCTTTTGGCAAGGGTGGTAACAGAATATACTCGACGTACGCACTATCGTGTCCCTTTCTACATACTCACGTCCTGCAGGTAGTGTTGTCAATGTTGAGTCAATACATCAAAGATAAATTGGCCCTCACCCTGGTTGTATCCTAATTCCACGAGGTTCTGGTCCCATAGATCGCGCCGCATCAGGCACATAGTTTCTAACACAAGTCTTGACCATCTTATCTGATCTACCCACTGCTCAGCTCCAAGGTTCAAGTGGCCTGATCCGAGGAACAGTTCCAACAGGACCCTGCAGGACCCCGGCCAGAGTGCCTGACTCTAGTTGCCTCCTCGCGAGTCCTCGAAAAAAATCGCGATGTTCTTTTAAGACGTGGCACAACTATTGTTTTGCAAATTTCACTTACTGATTTGTAGATGAATCTGCTTCGAGACTCATACCGTTCATATGAGTTCAGGTTCAGTCCCCAAGCACCGCGAGCAACTGCCACATATACTATTTAATCCATGAATAGAATAATAATAATGATTTTGAGAAGCCGCAGAAGACCGCAGATCGTCGTTGTCGGGTGTTTGATCACTGCCAATTCGTTGAAACAGCCGCATCATGATGGTCACCTACCGCTACGATATATTAAATACCTACACCCTTGTGTCACCCACAGCTGGGTGACATCTCCGTCAGCCAGCCTAGGGTGGAAGGTATGAGGTTAAATCTAGGCGACCGTCCGGACTCCGGACGCCTACTGGTGTTTGCCACGGGTCTCCAGAATAGCACGTGATGCGGAGGGTGGAGTAGCCGGGTCCTGTTCCCGTAGAGTTCTTTCCTTTGATAGATACTTAATATAAGCCGAGGGACAATATATCAGAAGAGTTGCTCCCGTGGCCAGTGGGACCATACCTAATCTTCCCTAGAGAACCCTTTATAGACGAAGGAAGATAACCTTCTAAACGATACCGCAGCGTATATCTGTGTACACATATTGGAGTCACTGATCACATCTTCATCGACGTGCTGTCTAAAGAATGGCGGACTAGTGGGAGTGCTTCACACCGGGGCATTCGCAACTTGAGGGATGCAACGACAGGATAAGAGGTATGTGTTGTCATACATCGAGTCTCGATGGACAAAAAAAGGTCACCAAAAGTAAGTGTTTGTTCTCAGGCGAGGAAAAAATGGATGACAGCAGTACTAGTCACGGATCTCTGAGTCCGAGTCCACTGGTTGCATGAGTGAACTATTCGGAAGTATTTATCTTCAAGGCCAATCTCGATGGTTCACGCGTTCATGCACGATAGCAGACTCCTTATCAACGCCACTTAAAGCTTGAAGTTATGGTGTAGATATGTGATAACTCACCGTGTGGTCGATACAAAAGGCTGGCAGCGTCAAGTCTCTTGTCCACCTACCCAATAATAAACATTATGTGTGCCATTGTGTGGGAAAACCCAATTAAATGGCAAGCAGATATTATCATTGCAAAAAATATCAATACATGAGCATCAGCATACAGAGAAATGAGAGGACATATGATGCGTGGTCTTGTTTGGATGGTTTCACTGACTGTAGATTCCGTGACACTTCCCACAACCTTCGCACTGTTCAAGCATCTGAATCTGTAATCCTGGGCCAATGTCTGAATGTCTCGTGCGCCGCTGACGCTTAACAAACCGAGGAGGAGGATCGTAAGATCGTTCGTGCTGTGATGATGAAGCCACGCTTGACCTGGGAAGTGCACGTTTCAGGCGTAAAGGTGCAGATTCGAGCACATCAGGGACCTCTTCGAGCTTCACATCTGACTCAAGGACAGAGGAAGGATGTTCTTCTTGACGGAAAGAAATGTGCGAGTTATCGCCACTCTCCCTGCCTTTGCGTTTTCGCCCGTCGGGAGATGTCTGGGATAGAGTTGAACTAGTGCGAGTCAGCGACAGGATGCAAATTGATTTGTAGAAAACGTACCGGTCCAGGAATTCCCTTTCCAAAGCATCATACTTCGCCTGAAGCCGGTCGGTGGCTTCCTGAGCAGCCTTGGCTTCCAAACGAGCGTCCCTCTCATCTGCGGCATATTGACGACAAGCTGCCATGCGTGCCTCACATTTCTCCATCAGAGCATTCTTGTCTCTACTCAACTCAGCGACGCGTGTTTTGAGTTTCTCATTCTCAGCAAGCAACGGAGCAGAAGAAGCAATGTCCAAGTATAACTTGCGCACGCTGGGAGCCATGAAGTCATGGTATTTTTTGGGAACAAAAGATAGATCAGGCATAGCTACATGATAGTCTGAGCAAAGAATTCTTCAGGGAACGTGAAACATACCAATATGGAATATGCTTCGACACGATGGGCACGATGATTTCAAAGCATCATTTCCGGAATTTATATGGGCGCGTAGGCATTTTTCACAGTGAACGTGTCCTAGATAGCGTGAACAGGTCATGACATGCAGAAGTCTGAATTGGAGTAGGGCTGACCACAAGGAATGCAGACAGGCTTCTTAATATCCTCTAAGCAGATTCCACATTCAGCCATGTTAGAGCGGGTCTGTCAAATGTTAGTAGTACGGACGAAACTTGGATTAAGAGAGATTCATTGTCATGAAACAAGCTCAAGTAGAAACGCGTCCACAGTCACGTGGCCGCGTCTTACTTGGCAACATCACAACAGAGATAAATATTTGAGGACTGCTCGGGACAACTACCAGCGTACAACAGTTCTGGCTGCGTCTCAAGAGCATCAGCGGGGTCTTCCTGAACCCGTTGTTTTAAAAGCAGTGCCTTAAATCATTGAAACAACTAAATTCTGATCATTTCTGGTGGACAAGCGCTCCATCACGATCATTTGATATTCATATTGCCTACAGTGCATGTCTAATTCTTTGCACTCTCCTTCCCGTCCACTCTCAAGATCTTCTTCACGCGGCTCCTTGCGCTCTGCACGCGCTTCGAGCCCCTCAATACCCAAAAACGATACAGGTATTACTCCTTCACCTGTCAATTCAGACTTCATTCAAGCATCTCGGTTCGTTCTATTTTATAGTGGCTGTTCGTAATCAGATGTCGACCTTGAAGCACTCTATTCGACATCAACAGGCACAGCTGCACAGTTTGGAAAATATCGTTTTGCGTGGATCACGTCAGCTACCATCTAGCTTTATGGCACCCTCCCATTCTCCACATCCCTCGTCAGAGGACGTCTTGGATATAAGTCCTTGCCCTGTATCATATACCACGAGCTTTTCGACTCCAAAAATGCAACGTCGCTCCAGTTTTGATGTTTTGCAAGGCCTCGCTGGTCGCGAGTCAAATCTTCCGCTCCCGAGGAGAGAGAGCGCGACACCAATATTGAAACGCGATGGAATCCGCGAAGGTATCCCCATGGATTTTGGCGGCAGCCCCGGACATGCGATTAACACTAAGCGGATGTCTAGTCCAACGCGTACACTAAGTCGTATGTCACCCGGGCCTTTGTTGCCTCGTTATGCTAACGTCTTCTCGGTTTAGGGATACCTGTAGCCTCCGTAGGTCAGTCTTTCTTTCCCTCCCCTATGACCAGGATTTCCCTCATTGTGAACGCGGTGACTCAATGCTATTAGGGAATGCCCGTGCGTTAGCCGACGATGGTCTCTCTCCACCTCTTAACTCCCCGCCAGCAATTTTACCGATCGACACTCATGTTGGCAATAACTCAGACAATTTCAATGCCTCCACTTCTTCGCTACAAGCTCCATCATCTCCCAATAGACGTATCTCTCTTACACCTGGGGGGACAACTAAAGTTTTGGCAGATCTTCAGGCCGGTGTTTCAAACGCTCGCAACGCCTTGGAAAATACCAAGTCCCAGCTTCGTCTCTCACAGCGGACTGTTGCGCAGTTGACGCGACAAACCGAGGATTTGAAAGAAGGCCGAGAACGCCTCAGACTGGAAAATGAAGGTCTTAACAATGTTGTAGCAAGAAAGGAGAGGTTGTTGCAAGAGGTTAGTCTGCCTTGTCTTAATTTCTCCTGCTGACTCATTGCAGGTTCTCGAACGGGCCCGCAAAGCTGAAGCCGAGGCAACGACCTTGAAATCTCAGCTGAAAACGGAGACTGCGACCTCCAAAAAGTCCCTTCGCGAGATGGAATCTGCTCTTGCTGAATCAACGGCCCTTTCCCAGAAGGCTGAACGCGAGTACATTACATTGCGCGATAGTATCAAGAGCATGTCCGAGAGTTGGAAACATGACACTGATTCACTTCGTGAAGAGATGCGGAAGCGCGAGGACAAGCTGAAAAAAGAAGCCGAATCGGTTGGTAAGAAGTATAAGCTTCTCGCAGATGAGATGAAGGAGGCGCAACGTCAGCAAGCTTCCGTGAAGGATCTCAAAAACGAAGACCAGAGAATCAGGAAAGAGGTCGAAGAAGAGTTCTGCGAGGAGATTATAAAACTGAAGGCCCGGGTTGAACTTCAATCTCATCAAAGTGACGAGGCAGTGGAGACTGCGAAGTACGCAATGTTTCTTTATTGCCCCATATCTTGGTCTTACGAAATTTGTTCGAACAGAACTTTGGCAAGCGAGCTGGCTCGTCTCCGTCGTTTGATGCAGTCTGGCGCCAAGTCCCCTCCACCTAACACCGAAAGCCCGCCTCCCTGATCTATATCTCCTTTCGTTGCGTCGTCTGGCTGTCCGGGGGACCTTATTCACTGACATGGACATCCATCTCATGTATATCATGCACACTCATTCACACTTTGCATATCTTACACTCTTCTAGCCTTGCTGTCATATACCCACCAAGATAACTTCTGATGATTTGTACATGGCGCATGATTTTCACTCCTCTACTATGCCGCATTTAGTTCTCGCCCAAGTCGTTCCCTTAAGCGGTAGTAATGACAAGGTTTCAATTTTGCACGGACTACTATCTCGGCTACTTATAACCGGAGGCATACATTTCCGAAATACTCATGCACATGATTACTGTATTGCACAACCCGACTCGGAGGTGCTTGCCGGTCCTTGTTATTGATTCAAATAAGTTTCACGTCGTCTCCCTCTGAAATTCCTCATCTTTCTCTTCTACCATCTCGAACGATGTCTGTTATCATCTCTACACCAATCACCGAGCTTTTTGGGATCAAACATCCCATATTGCTAGCAGGTCCGTATCATAACGCTAGTGTCACTCTCCAGGTAATTTAATCACTTTGTAGGCATGAATGTGGCGGCTGGTCCGGAACTGGCGGCCGCAGTGACGAATGCAGGTGGACTTGGTGTTATTGGTGGGCACGGTTATACTCCAAAGGTGCTCAGGCAGCAGGTGCGTATCACTGCGGGAGTAGAGCTCTTATGGTCACTTAAATACAACTCCGCCACATCAGATTCAAGCCATTAAGAAGGACTTGAAGGATCCAAATGCACCATTTGGGGTTGACCTACTTATCCCTCAGGTCGGCGGAAATGCGAGGAAGACAAACGTAAGTCGGGTGCTACGTGTCGGTTCTTCCGCCCTGAATCCTCTGCAGTATGATTACCAGAATGGGAAACTAAATGAGCTCGTCGATATCATCATTGAGGAGAAGGCGTCTCTTTTCGTTTGCGCTGTCGGTGTGCCACCACAGCATATAGTCGACAAATTGCATGCCGCTGGTATACCCGTCATGAACGTGAGTTTCTTATTATATCATGAGGGCGGCGTGCTCACTATGCCCTAGATGGTCGGACATCCGAAACATGTTCCGAAAGCGCTTGCGATGGGAGTTGATCTAATTTGCGCTCAGGCCGGGGAAGGCGGTGGTCACACAGGCGATGTCCCCGCATCGGTCCTTATCCCTGCGGTCGTTGACGCATGTCGTGGACATGTCTCTCCGCTGACGAAGAAGCCGGTTTACGTCATCGGCGCTGGTGCTGTGTACGACGGGCGCGGACTCGCCGCGAATTTAGCGTGGGGAGCACAAGGTGTCTGGGTAGGCACCAGGTTCGTTGCATCTACGGAAGCAAATGCGCCCAAGGCACACAAAGATGCGCTCGTAACCGCAGGATACGAGGACGCCATCACGACTCTCATTTTTACCGGCCGACCTCTCCGAGTCAGGAGAACGCCCTACGTCGAGGACTGGTAAGTTTCCACCTTATTGTTGTTTAGCGTTGTTTCAATCTGATTTGTCTTTCAGGAATAACAATCGCCAGGCGGAGATTAAGGAACTCACATCCAAGGGTATTATTCCTGCGACTTGGGATATTGAACAACACCCAGAGAAGTCGCTGCAGGCTAGAACATTCCTAATAGGAAGAGTGGCCGCACTCATCAATGATGTGCTCCCTGCTCAGCAGATTGTGGATACGATGGTGTCAGATGCAGTGAAGATACTGCAGCACGGTGCTTCGCTAGTGTCGACTAAAGCAAAGCTATAGATACTTAGATATATATTTGTTCAGGCGCCCACATATATCACTTTCTCTGTCTTGAAGTTTGATGCGCGGGCAGGCTTGCACGGTCCACACCGCACGGCCCCCGGATCACGGTCCATGTGCACGTGTTGGCACCACGTGATTCGTTGTATGTCGCGACGTGCCAACGAACAATCGATGTCATTCATCCGCAAAGAAGCAGAGTCACTCCTCTTGCGCGGTGCGAACTGGAAACACTAATGGGCCATGGCTATGTCTAGTATTGAAATACAGCAAGCCACTACGAAGCTATTAGAAGAAGCTCGTGCCGAGGGGAAATTAAGGCATGTTATGCCTTCGGTTCCGTGTCCTGTAACTTTGTTGCGACTTATGCCCACTGTAGCAAGCTCACTGTACGCATTGTGCGTGAGAGGTTGGAGGAAAGCCTTGACCTCTCACCTGGGACTTTAGACGCCAAAGAGTACAAAACGTCTATCAAGAAAACAGTCGTCGACTATCTGGTAAGGCAGGGTTCACAGCCGGGTATTGACCTGCTCTCCTAATGCTAACGCCATCTTTCTGAAGGACGATGTTTCAACGCCACCGAATGAGGCAGATAATACAAAGAGCCAGCCGAAACCCTCAAAGAAACGCAAGGTAGCGACAGATGAAGAGCTTGTGAAACCTCGCAGAGGCGCTTCTAAGCCCAAGTCATCGCCCGGGAAGAGCAAGAAAGGAAAGCAGGTGCCCAAGTCATCTGTGAGCTTTTGTGGCATCCCTTTATGTCTAGCCACTTGAACTCCCTTCTGTTGCCTCTAGGCTGTAGTGGACTCTGAAGCGTCTGAACTATCGGAAGATGAAGTTCCAGCTAGGAAGAAACAGGCTAAACCTCTGAAACATAAGGCTGTATCAGAACTGCAGAGTGAGAGCGAGCATGACGACGAGCATGAAGCGAAACCCTCTGGCTCCAAAGTATGTGCGATTCCTTCAAAATGCCTACATCACTAATAACATACAGCGCTCTCAAAGGGCGTCAAAAACCAAGAAATCGACCAGCAGAACCGCTATGAAGGAACATAAATCAGCTGTGAGTTGAAATTTTATTACCTTGTGACTGGTCTTCTTTATTTACTACGTACAGTCTACTGTCGAGTCTTCTGGGGACGAGGCTGATGCTAAGCGTCCATCCGAATCCGTTGTGACGTCTCTAAAGAAGGAAATGCCGCCACCTAAGAAATCGCCTTCAAAGGAGAAGCCTCTGTCCAAACCTAAGGTTAAACATATTTCTCTCACCTCTGTATTCTGTGTGAATTGTTCTCTTCACTAGTCGTCCACCAAGCAAAATGCGAAACATGAGGTAGTCGACGAGTTAGAACACGGAGCGAGTTCTTCCACCTCAAAGCCTCAGGAACCCGTTGTTCTGAAACATGCACGTCCCCACAGCGAACCTGTATGTCCCGTCTTTATGACCTACGTTTCACAAAATTAACAGGCAACTAGGAGAATGACTCCGATATGTCAGTGGTCATCGATGAACCCCCGAAGAAAAGAAGGAAGAAACAAGAAAAGGTTTTTGGCTCTCCCATTCGATTGACGTTCTATGCCACTTCTGACAATGTATAGGATTCAAACAAGAATTCCCTGACAGAACATAAGAAGGCACGGAAGAGCAACACGGGAGGGTCATCCAAGGATGATGAGACCGTGTCCAAACTCAAGGTAGGAGTGTCTCTTCTATTTAACATATGCGTTTAACATATGCGAAACGCGGTTTGATTTTTGCTTAGGCTATAGTGGTTGCTTGTGGCGTACGCAAGATGTGGAAGAAAGAATTCGCAGATTTGGACACACCATCAGGGCAGATTAAACGACTAAAGGAAATCCTCAAGGACTTAGGGATGACGGGTCGTCTCACTCTGGAGAAAGCAAAGACCATTAAGGCAAAGAGAGAGCTCGCACAGGAACTTAGTGCGTACTTTGAACGATTCGCATCGAAGACCAAGCTCATAGTCACGTTGTGTGTTAGGGGATGTGCAAGATTTCGCAGAGGCGGAACGCCGGCGGGAAACGAGGAAAGAAAAGGGAGTATCGGAGGATGAACAATCAGGGTCAGGAAGTGACGATGAGGACGAGGGCCCACCAGTCAAGAGGAAGGTTTGTGAATCATTTGCTATGTTCTTGTCTTCGGGATCACGATTTTCCTCAGAAAACTGCGGGTGCGAGCATTCTAGCCTTTTTGGGGGACCAGAGTGACGACGAATAAGTGATGACTAATAACTTGGAATAACTTGAATACTTCTTACATCTCCTTGATATATCTTGAATCCTATGTAACTTTTCACTGACCTGATGTTTTTGTACTGCGTCAACCCGACTAAGCTGTTCAAGACCGCTGACTATGGTCACTGGTGTTTAGATTTCCCCAAAAAACAACTCAGAAACGTAACACGAGCAGGGATGATCATGTCGGTCTGATCTGGTGTCTCCTACTTAGTGAAAAATAACGGCCGGACTGGGAAGACTGGAACGATCTCTAGTACTAGTTTAATCTGTCATCGAAGTCGTTTAGAATGTGTTACTATGCCTATACAGAGATACTACGTACCGGAGCAGTTGCCTTCTCGACCTCGCGGGCGAGCAAGTCGCTAAACTCTTCCATGTTCGCATTGACCCCAACAGAGCAAATGGCACAGCCCCCATTTCTGACCTTCTGTATCGTCTTTTCTGCCTCCAACTTCACGATAGCGCCAGAAGGGGCGTCCCTCAATAATTCGAATGTTTCCTCCATATAAGTAGCCCACCAAGAGAGTGGAGCCATTTTCCACAACTTGAATTTGGCTTCGGTACTCCGTGCACATCTGCAGCCGGTGTTATACCGTCCTCCGGAGTCTTCAGTTACCAACCAATGATTACGGTTTAAAATACCATAATGGCTTGTCACCCAATCGAAGTTGAGCAGCAATGATGCTACTGCGATGCTACACTTCTTATGGTACGTGAGCAAAGCCAGAAGGTCAGACGCAGTGATCAGTTCGATCTCTGCAAACCATGCGGGAATCAAGGGCTGTCGTAGGGTGTATCTAGCAGCGGTGATAGTTTCATGTTGGAGCCGTGCGTTCCGGGCGATTGCGAAGCAACGAAGAGGCTCTACCTCGAGAACCTTGGGATTAGCTAGGGCCTGACAAACTTTCCTCTCTATCAGGTTTAGCGAATACTTCCTCGCAGCCCCGACGATAGCTTTAATGTCTGTCAGGTTCTCAAGCGAGGGATCTTCTGCCAATGTGGAGGGGTAGCAGAATCTGAGGAAAGTGTCAAGTGTTTTGCTATCTTCTTGCATGGGAATGACAGGGAGGCCGTCCTTCGTATTGTCGTTCGTCTCAACTGCTGGTTGGGGGAGTGCAAACATAGTCTCGAAGAACGGGGAGGCGAGGGAGAGAAAAAGCTTGAAGACACGAAAGTCGACCCCATCTGAGGACCGCAGGATAATGTCAGCTTTTGCGTGGTCAAAGGGCGATGATGCACAGGTGGACATAATCGTTGAAAACTGCGAAAAGACGTTTATCCTATCAGTAGCGATTTGACATAGATTCGTACTCACTCGAGATGAATTCAAATGAACTCTAGACGCGAGTGTTCGGATGGGTGGACTTACAAATAGCTACCCACCTATATACTATTGTAATAGAGTCCTCGACAATTCCTTGCATGCCGCAGGGCAGCGGGTAGCTTGGATTGGACTTGCCCACTGATGGTACATCGAGGTCCCCAGGATTCAACGAGGCTTACCAGAACATTGATGTTCGAATCGATCAGGTGATGGTTTCACTGCTGCACAGCATGTGTAGTTTCAGCATGCCGCGACGGCACCACCCTGGAAAGAAGTTCGAGGAATTCCAATACATGCGCCACTGACATATATACGGAACTTCTTGATTACGAACGTCGACCAGAACTTGTTACAACAAAATATGTTCTCTGGATTCAAACGATCACTGGTGAGCGCCCAGAGTTGCCTGAAGCTCCTTGAGAAATGCAAGTGCGGCACCTATCATCATATGTTAGTCACGACCGTCATAAAAGGAAGTCCCTAAAATAATAAGCATAGGGTTCGGAAGGTGTGCGTAGCGCCTGTCCTGATCGCCTCATCTGCGCAGCATCAAGCGGTGGAGTAAACATGAAGATAACGCACGGAATGCGCCTTGGTAGTAGGCGCTCAAATGAACCCTTGGTCCCTTGCCCAACTTCCTTCTCAACGATTCAACGATACTTGAATTGACACGTCTTTGTGAAAGATAGGACCTCGCCATAGCAAGCAACCCCTGTTCCTGTGGGTCAGGTTCGAAACTCTCTTAACAAGCTTCTCGTGAGCATTTTCTATTGCGCTTCTGTTGACAAGGGTTGACACAGAATTAGAACCCTGGAAATATTCGTTTCTGCAGGATCAGTGGTCCCAAGATCCCAGAAAGTTGTTATCGCGCTACGCGTACTGGTTCACAATATTCCTTAATCCATACGTTCAAAGGCCGACCATGTCTTCCACCACGATTGAGATGCAAGATACATCGGCAATAACGCCCTCCTCCCCCATCATCGAAACAGGAGAGGCATTAGTAATAGCACCCTCTTCACCCGTCAGCGAGACGCAACAGACGGCAGGGATAATGCCCCGCCAAACGCTGAGAGACCATACCGAGTGGGTACGAGGTGTTGTGCACCTGCCTGATGGACAACGAGTCATCACATGTTCGAACGACGGCTCGCTCCGACGGTGGGATCTGGAGAGCGGTTTACAGATTGGCGACGACTGGCGAGATCAGGAAGATGGAGTGGGGGTTGTCACCATGGCATTGTCTCCCAGAGGTGACATTGTTGCAAGCGGTAGCGGAGATGGGACAGTTAGGTTGTGGAACGCCGAGACCGGGAAGGTCATTACAAAATGGATGGGCCACACAAGAAGCGTGTGGTCTGTGAGCTGGAGTCCGACTGGTGAGCGAGTTGTGAGTGGATCAGAGGACGGCACTGCAAGGGTCTGGGATGTTGAGACCGGTGAAACTACTACGTTTGGTCCAATCAAAACGGCACACAGATTTGTATACGCTGTGAGCTACTCGCCCGACTCCAAACAGATCGCGACCGGTGGATACAAGAAGAACGCAGTGCAAATCTGGGATGCCGACACAGGGAAACTGCTCTCTACAATCGAACACAGTCGACCAGTTTACAGTATGACCTGGACGTCGGATGGAAAGAAGTTTATCTCCGGATCAGACGTTGGCTCGATTAGGATATTCAACTTCGACCCAGTTCAACTTGAATGCCGCCAGGTCGCCATTCTTGAACGTCACCATCATGCTGTATTCGCCATCTCCTTGTCTCACAATGACCGTCTCCTCGCAAGTGCTTCACGCGATCGAACAGTGCGTTTGTGGAATCTCGACACAAATCTACCTGTCGGTGAACCCCTCCGCCACGAAGCTGGCGTGTATTGTGCAGCTCTTTCCGCTGATGGAAAACTGCTAGTAACGGGTTGCAATGACTACAATGCGTACGTGTGGGACATCCATGCCATCCTAAAAGATATCGGTCTTGATGACCTATTGTCCAATGTGAGTGTGAATGCGTCGCCCACTCTAATACTGAAAGTGTTCGTTCTTAGCCACCACAAAATGAATCGAAAGTATGCGTCATCTCATGACTCTTTAATAATAGAGCGCACTAATATCCAACTCGTAGGATGTGGCCGACAAGTCGTTTTTGGAGGTATGTGATATGTTTGTTAACATCTTTGATACTCATAAACTTGACACTCCAGACCGATGCTACGGGACAGTTCGAGGATGCCTATGAAACACAAGGCTTTTTTGACAGCATGCAAGGACGCGTTCATGTGGGTCGTTATCATATTGAGTTGGTTGGCTCTTGTGCTGACCTCCATGCTCTCAGTACTCCGCAACGCTCCATGCCCATACCCAGCCCTCTGCACGTCGTCGCAGCAGTACTCTCGCCTCCTTGGGGTCACGTCCACGTGTGGCCCTCAATAGACTCTCCTCACTCTTACAACGCTCTTCTCCTATCGATCACGATGCAACACAACCTCGGCAGCGCTCTAGGCAAGGTTCCTTCCGCCGACCCCCTGTCGTGGAAGTTGCGGCCGCCAAGGACAAAAGGGTATCTCGCTTGCTTGGCTATTCCTCCGGCGCTCATGTATCTTGTAGACTTTATATGTTGCCCCACCCCGTAACAAAAAGATCAAGATTGTTGTCACTCAGACCCAAGGACAGCAAGAAGTTCAAAACCGACCTGTAGCATCATCATCGCACCATGAAACCACTGCCGCCGGTGAAATGTCCACGACACCTATAACTGCAGCTGACACCACCACCACACCCGCCATTGCTAAATCCACTCCTTGGTGGATTCGTATCGTATTATTCGCCTGCTGCACGTCTGTTGATCGTGCTAGTGGCCACCGCTAATCAAAAGGCAGCTACTTGTAATTCCGGATATCATCATTGCATTGTCTTCTACCATATGGTCGGGTTTTTTTGTCTCAATGTCGTTATGTTGATCAATTTCTGTACTGATGTTTTCTGCTTTACTCATTCCCAGTTTCATGTATTGTTACCGTGAGTGCAAGAAACCCATTGTTTTTAATTAGCAGGCATGATGCTGCACACATGTAGAATTCAGACTCGTAAAGGTCTGGCTCATGTCATGACAAGGCCGCTGTATCAGCATTCAGCTGAAGGTTCGTGACTCATGAAGCCTCGTGTGCAGGTTCAGCCTTTCCTTTGATTTCCAAAATTGGCAAGTTTTCTCGTCCGCATCGGTAAAGAACGCTGTCAGCAATTACATTCCAAAATTGGCAAGTTGTAAGTTGTCAGGTGTCGACAGCAACTACCAAATTTGGCTTGTTCACTTGTCCCCAACTAGGCTTTACGTTCTGACCTTCTCTTTCTAGACTGGCCAGCATGCTTGCAATTTGACTATCGATACGACGGTATCCGATTATCCAGAACGCTTTCAACGCATCCCCGATATCACATACACTCTTCCCGAGCAAACAACTCAGAGTGGTGGCACCTGCAACCGAAGGCCACTCTGCTGGAGAAAAACCTAACGATGTCCAAACCATTGATATTAAGCAAGACGCGCTCAGGTGGAATATACTCGGTGTACTTTACATCATACTGGGCGCGGGCTTTACGTCCGGAAGATGATGGCTCTTCTCTTTATAGACTATCGTGATTCATCATTGATCATGGAGCTATTATTCACTCAACCATCGATATGATAGCATCCGATTATCATCATGGGGCCTTAGCTTTAAAACGCGTCTGGTCGATATTCCTGATCTTCCATACCCTCTGAGCGGCACACAAGTCACTCATCATCTAGCGATGGCATCGGCAATCGAGGACCACACTGCTGTAGAGAAATCTAAAGATCTTCCTGCACTCTTGTCCAAGAAATTTAATATCACTGATATTAAGCAAGACGAGCTCAAGTGGAATAAGGAGTGGGAGGCGGCCATCGCATCGTCAACTGCAGCAGACGTCCTCAAGGAGATCACTCATTTCCTAGATGATTCTTCCTTTCCTCCTAGTGACATCGAGTTTCTCCACGAGGATCTTCGCAGCGTTCAAGATCACGTAGCTGAAGTCCTGCGTAGCCTGTTTAACGAAGGTCACTTTGACACCATCTGGTTGTTGTTGAACGCTACTGAGCAGAGGAGACATATCCTTGAAGGACTGAAGGGGGCATCTGAAGCACGTACGCTTTGGGGGCAAGATTGTCGTGCTCTTTGTCCAGAGGTCACAGTTTCGAACTTCCTAACGCAGGGCGGGAAGGGCTTCATCGACTTTCTCACTCGTGTCTTGGAGCTTACCGAGTCGCCCATTAAACCAGCATTCCTACCAAACTCATGGTGGGAACAGGCATCGAACCTGCCAAATCCATGGTGGGAACAAGCCTCCGAGTCGGATGTTTCACCTCGAAAACAGATATCCCAAAGCACAAAGCTTGTGTTCGAAGTCGCGACTATCGATAGGAATAAGTTTATCGGTGAGTATTTCCCGCTCATAGAACATCGTGTAAGTCTAACAGTCAATTGAACAGCGCATTTTGTTATGTTCTCGGGGTTGTCGATCGTACATGACATTACCAATCGTAGCGAGGGGATGAAAGGAGTCCTGCACATCATGGAGAATACCGAAGGATACATCGCTCGATCTTTAGCAGGGGTCAAAACGACTCTCAGGGATAAACCTCTTATCCGCTGCGAAAACTGCACGAAGACGCCAGAAGACATCGGACAAAGTGTTCGCTTCATGGTGTGCAGTGTTTGCAAAACAAAACTCAAATTCGAGGTACATTATTGTTCCCAGTACGTAATAGTCCTTTAATCCCGCATTCATAATTACCTCATGATGCTGCATTCGCTAGATCCTGCCAGAAACAAGACTGGTCTCGTCACAAACAGGCTTGTGGTAAGAAGCCGGTATCGAAGGGTCTGAGCGGAACCAAGGGAGACTCCCTTTGGGCATTCGACGACTCCAATCCCGCAGTCGACCTGATTCGCAGCCTCGGTAAGAAGGAGGGTCGGGGTCTCACGAGCCTCAGAGACATTGGCGTAAACCCCTGCAAGGGTAAACGTTCCCCTGCTGCGGAGCTTCAAGCCGCGATGCTCGAAGCCGACAGAAATGTCGATTACTTCCTCTTCACTGCGAGCGGTGAACCAGTTCGCTTTGTGATCGATGATCCAGGAGCGAAAATGGTCTTCCGAATCAACCGCGGCATGGTCATGACGCAGACTAGTACTACCAGTGTTGATGCTATGGGGGAGTACATGCTCAAAGTCATGAGCGGATATCCCGGATTGAGTCGGGACATCATCCTGAAGCAACTTTGTGAGGAACACGGGGCGGACACTGCCAAAAAGATCGTGTGGCTGGAGCGGAAGACTCGAGAACGTGGAAAGAGTACGTTTATAGAGGACTGGTTGAAGGATTCAGCGAACGTATTTGGGGATTGGTCTTGGCTCGGATCGCTTTGAACGTTTCGAAGTGGTAGGAATCCTCCTTTCGTCCAGTCATGCCATGAGCTCATTGATCTTCGCTACGCATGTTTGGTATCTCAGAGATTTGGGTTTCGCTCGCGGTCATCAACCATGTTCTTGTAAAAATACAAAATGCCGGAGTTTCCTTCGTTTTCTTTTTGGGTTATGTCTTTGTCGATAGTCTTGGAATAAGTCATGTACAGTATCTGTTGATCAAGTTGAGCCTCGGCGACATTCGTTTACGTTTCACTATCAATTGTTGTGTTAATGTCCAATTCGAGTCTATCGGCACTAAGTTTCGAGTCCTCCTGGATGTCCAAAGGAAAGAATCATCTCCGGATCAGTCGGCTGAGTCAAGTGGGATATTGAATCAACAAGTTTGACACCGTCCCTGGAGGCACTCGAATGTTCTTGATTTCTCCTAAGGCCACCTCAGATCTGCTTGTGCATTGAGTGTTTGTACGTTCTTTCAATCTCCGATCTAAGCGCCTTCGCCACACCTCCGATGTTTGTCTGTGTCGTAGACTTTATATGTTGCCCTACCACGTACAAGGAGCAGAATCCAAGTTGGTCAGACCTAAGGACAGCAGCAATAAGGTCAAATCCAACTTTGAGTCAATCGTCGCACTATGAAACGCCTGTCGCCGGCCCGTGAAACCCCGCGACATATATGACCGCAGCTGCTGCCACCTCCCTGTCGGTAGATTTGTACCAAGCTATTCAAGTTCGCCTGGTGCATGTCCGTTGATCACGCCGGTGGCCACCACTAATCACAAGGTAGCTGCTTGAAATTTTAGGCACCATCCGCGCAGATCCGCGCGTTGTTAGTTCCCGACTTCTAATTTATGATCATATTTTTCTCAATCTCGCTGATATATTGATTGACCTACGTTTTTCTCCCTGCTTTACTGATTCCCCAGTTCCATGGATTGTTACCAGTGACCATGAGTGCAAGAGATCCATCCCATTATTTCTGATCTGTAGATGAATGACCGTGACTCGCTTACTTCCAGGACAATGATCAGCTATGTTGTCGACGCCCGGCTCATCTTGTGTCATAATTTTCCTAGTCTCGAACTAGGTGTTTTAAAACAGCGTACACATCAATCATCTGGTAACCACGGTTCTAGCACCGAGACAGACTGAGACATGACATTCAGCTACTAAGTACATGAGTTGGTCGATGGCAGCGCGGTGTTCTAGAATGTGCAATCTGGTCTCGAGAATAGTGTCGGACTACTACTTACTAGAACTATTTGCCAACCAGTGTGCCAATATACAGCCTGAGTAGTTTTGAGAGTTCCTTAATATTTTTTCTTCTTCTTCCCCCCCCCCACCACCGTGACCTTCCGACCGCCCGTTGTCGTTCCCTGGGCCGAGGTTCCGCTCGCTGCCCCCTCAAAATTCTTCGTTGGAGTCTTCGTTGGTAGGGTAACCGGAACGAAGGGTTTAAGCAACTCCATGTCGAGATCAACCTTTCAAGTCGATGTTATGAGTCTGATGCGCTGCTAGCAAACGAACAAAGCCATCAAGTCACCTTTGCCGTCAACGTATCAACCTCCATACTGAAAAACTCGGCGAAACCCGTCATTTTCACCAAGATATTTGAACAACACTGCGAGCAACCAGTAGCTCGAACGCGGCGGACTGTATCACCGACTCCCACAAGGATCGTGTGGCCAGATGGCTTGTCGTACAAGGACATCAGACTTTTTTCCATGTAATCACTCCACCATTTGAATGGTCGTTGACCATTGAGCAAATATCGACTGCCAGACTCGCAGCCACAGGAGCCGTTGGCAATGATCCATTGGTATCCCGTCGCATTCAAGCTGTAATCGCTGGTAATCCAAGATAGATCCGTGCCCAAGGATTGTACCGACACGCCACACCTCTGATGATAGGTAAGTAGTGCGAGCAGTTCCTTTGCTGTGATGAGGTTGATTTCCGGAACCCTCGCAGGAATGAGAGATTGGCGGAGAGTATATTCTGCAGCGAGCGTGGCTTCAATGTTTAGCTGGGCACGCATTGCAAGCGCAAAGCATCTCAAGGGCTCTTTCTCCATGCGGCTTTTAAGCGCTTGGCGAACTTTATGCTCAAGCGGTTTCAAAGAATATTTCCTGGCTGCCTCAAGGACAGGTATGATGTCTTCAAACTCATGCAGAGGAGGATCCTCCGCAAGAGTAGAAGGGTAGCAGAATCTGAGCCAGATGTCAAGGACCCTGTGGTTTTCTCCCACGGGCACGATAGGCAGGTCACCTTCGACTCTCTGGTCTGATTGTGCCGCTTGCTCGATTATGGAGTCAAAAGACGAGGAGGCGAGATTCAGAAAGAACGTGATCACGCGAAAATCGACGCCATCAGATGATCGAAGGATGATATCTGCTTTGGCATGCAGAAATGGCGGGGCTACCATGAGAGGATTCGTCTTTACTTGTATGAACAGTAAGAAGAATATTTCTGGGCAAGAAGCTAGACTTACCTTTGACTATGGAGAGAACACAATAATGATTTGGAAGGACAACAAAAAAACGATGTGGGTGAAACTCGATGAAGATTTTACCTGGAGGGTACGTTATATATTCAGACTGCGGAATTTTTCTACTAGAACGAGGTTCCGGTTAGTACTATGGAAGACTCGTGCAGAGAAAATGAATATTCGTAATTTTTGAGACGTATTTCTACACTACTAGACGACGGCTATTAAGGCTAAGCGACCCCTAAGTAGAGATACCCCATTTGATATTTAAGGTCAGCTGTTAGATCTGAACGAGCCAATCATTGATGGACACTGGGGCGGCTGGATACTACACTTTGGCACAAACTTATTGTCGTGATCTGCCTGATGACATTAATAAAGTGTTTTACCACGGTATTGTATGGTGGCCTTACGCTCGGAAGAGGATAGTTGCGATCAGAAGTCCATCTCCAGCTCGATCTGTTGGGAGCTCTCAGTATCTGGCCGTGTTGTATAGCAAGTTACATACCGGTGTGACAACTTCTTCGATTTTCAGAGCAAGCAAGTTGCTGAACTCCGTCATGGCTACCTTCACCCGACCAGAGCAAGCAGCACAGGTTGCACTCCTGACCTTTTGGATTGTCCTGTCCGCTGCCGCCCTCACAGTATCACCAGACGGACTATCCTGTAACAGCTCGTATATCTCCTGCATATATGTTGTCCACCATGCAAGTGGAGCGGTATTCCAAGGAAAAAATCTTTTGTCGGTACCCTGCCCACAGCAGTAGTCATTGAAGTACGACTCGTTATTGCGGCCAACCAGCCAACCGCAGCCATTCAGACTGCCATAATGTTCTGTCATCCATTTCAAGTCCTTCATTAGAGTTTGTACGGCGATAATGCATTTTTTGTGATATGTCATTAAGGCAAGAAGGTCGGATGCGGTGATCAGGTTGATCTCTGCAAACAACGCAGGAATTAAAGGTCGCCGTAAGTTGTGTCTGGCAGCGGTGATGGTTTCATGCTTGAGCCGTGCGTTCCTCGCAATGGCGAAGCAGCGAAGGGGTTCTGTCTCAAGAACCTTGGGATTCGCCAGAGCCTGACATACTTTTCTCTCGATCAGGTCTAGTGAATACTTCCTCGCAGCTGCGAGCACAGAGAGAACTTCTGTGAGGTTGTCAAGGGAAGGATCCTCCGCCAGTGTCGATGGATAGCAAAACCTGAGAAACGAATCTAGAGTTTTGCTGTCCTCAGACACGACGATGACTGCTAAGCCGTCCTTCATCTCTTGATCGGAAGCCCCATCAGATGCCTGAGGGAGGCTGAACAATGTTTCGAAGAACGGAGAGGCAAGGGAGAGGAAGAGCATGAAAACTCTGAACTCCACGCCATCAGCTGATCGTAATATAACGTCTGCTTTAGCGTGATCGAACGGGGCTGAGGCACAAGTTTCCACTGGTAAGTCCACTGGCAATTCCATTGGCGATGATGATCTTTGTGGTGTCATGAATATTTATGGCCGATCGTAGCTAGTGAACTCACCAGTTGAAACTTGAAATCTGTAGATGTGCTTGTGGGATGATGAAGAGGCTCTGAGAAAGATAAGAGAATCGAACTGGCCTTGCGGTGGCAGGTTGCTTATTAGGGCGCAGACCACTGCATTCGGCATTCATTGCATATACGTGTCTTCTTTGACCTCAAGGCCTCATGGCCCTTTTGTACGTTGGTGTTCGAATCAACCTGGGTATTTGCGAAGCGAGATATCGGCGTAAGATGGTACGTGACGGTGATTAAAAGGGGGATACGCAAGAGGATAAACCATGTCGTGATATTGAATCTGGGGCTGTGGCAAGTGATCCGACTAGTATCTAGTGCAACAGTGCTGAGCCGACAGCGATTTTGTCGATGTAGGAGGCTATAGCTCAATCCCCCTCCATAATATGAGCATCTAGCACAGGTTGCTATTATTTCTGGCCTCGATCAGCAAATCATGGATTTTTCTAGTACAATCAGGATTCAACAGATGACTTACATCCCTTCACCGCTTCAGCCGGGTTAGGCCGTGTTAATCTTGTCGAATGTCAATATATCAAAGTGGACTTGAGGTGGGCCATAACGAAGTGAGTAACAGTCACGTAATGACTTATACGTGACTTAGAGAACGGCAGATTCAGAGAGGGACTCAAAAGTCCCTCGAGTCTTGCGGCGCCAGAATTGAAAGCATGTTAACTTAAAATAGGGGATATCGCACGCCGATACGGAATGTCGCTCGACAGAGTCTTGCCAAGAGAAAAACGTTTTTTCACACATCAAAAGCAGGGACGGTATTGGCGTGTCGCACGTTCTTCCGACGCAAGTGGTGAACTTGGTCTCCCATAGTCAGGCATTAAAAGAAGGAAGTCGAACGTACCGTCTTTTCAATTTTGAACCTGGAAACAAAAAATTGATGAACATAGCTAGCAGAGACGCATGTGAAGTTGATGTTAATGTAGTTTTTACGGAACGTCCTGATGCTTGTCTGAGGTCATAGATTACTGGGTTCCGGGATTTAGGCAATTCAGCTAGATCGAAATAGCCAAGACTCGCGCACCTAAAGCATAGATTCATAGTGACAAAGTCTAGTCGGCGAGAGGCAGAAAGTTAAGCGAAAAGGTGTCGGGCCTTGCCAACGACGGATGATGCTACAACTGATATCACTATCAAGAATCCATGTTTATGAAACAAGACAAAGGATTGTGACAGACGTGTAAGTAGAAATACCTGGCTTGTTTGTTCCCCCAGGAATTCGAATTCAACTCTTAAAAAGTCTGGACTGAGTCAATCAGCTCAACCTTATCGAGAAGTACCAGAATTAGTCCGTGATTAAGAGCAAGACACACCGGACTGATGGCATCTGCGACCCCAGAGCAAAAATCACACTAAACTTCATCGTGTTCGCTCCCACCTGGCCCAAGCGAAGTGAACAGCGTGAAGTTCTGACCATGTCAATCGTCTCGTCCGCTGCTGTCCGCAATGTGGCCGGACAGGTGTCTTCAACAACTCGAATGCCACCCACATGAGCTTTGACCACCAAGCAACTGGAGCGGTGTCCCAAGGCAAAAATCTTCGGTCGGTATCCATTCCGCAGTCACAGTACCTTCTGGTACCTTGAGAATCATACATCCAACCAGATATCACTGGGACTATCGCTGTGATGGTCATAGTGTCTGGTCGTTCATGTCAAGTTGTGCGCTGATGATCGTACGACAATACTGCAAGTTTTGTGGTATTTCAGAAGGGCAAGAAGGTCGGGTGCGATTATAAGATCTATTTATGCAAACCACACGGGCATTAAGGGTTCTTGTAAGATGCTCCTGGTAGTGACGATAGTTTCAGGTTTGAGCCGCGTTTGCATGGCGATTGCGAGGCAGCGAACCGGCTCTGTCTGGAGAAAGGTTGAAGTCATAAGAGCCCGGTATGCGTTTTTTCGAGTAGGTCTAGCACATATTTCCTTGCAATTGCGATCACAGGTAGGCCGTCCGTCAGGTTGTCAAGAAGAGGATCCTCTGTGAGTGTTTGATGGATAGCAAAAACACTATAGTTTTGCTGTCCTCGAACATGGGGATGACTGCTAAGCCGTGATTCTTCTCTTGGTCGGAAACACCACCATTAGGGCCCTGAGGAAGGGGGAACAATGACTCGAAGAATAGAGGGGCAAGAGAGAGTGGAAGAGTGGGAAGACTCGAGTCTCAACGCCATCAGTTGAAAAGTAAAATAATGTCTGCTTGAACGTGATCGAAGGGGACCGAGATACAAGTTGCTATCGTTGATTCGTAATCTGGTTCAGTGGTATTGTTAGCATGGTGGTATATAATATTAAGCTAGTGACTCGAACTCACTGGAATGGATACTCGCGGCAGAATTAATAGGAGTACTCGGAAGACTGCACGCATCGTAACGAGCTGGAAATTGGGATGTGGCCGTAGCAAAGTCAGAGGACAGGAAGAAAATATTGCGAAATGAAACGCGTAACGCGTCAGTAACAGCCACGTTAACCGTGACCGTGACAACTTCATTGCCCTTCGACCTGCGCCAGAACGCGTTCTACTCAGGCTGCCAATAATTCTAAATTCTAGGTGGTAAACATATACGTATGCTACTATCAGGCTCATCATCACCTCTAAAGAATTGAATACTATTTACTTCTTCACGCCGACTAACATCAACCCAACGATCGCCAAACTGTTGCCTGAGCTTAGTACATTGTACGCGGAGTCCGTTCGGTAGTCGATCTTCTGATATGTGTGCGGAAATGCACGCTCATAACCTTTCAAGGTCACATCAAATTCGGAAAGATGCCAGATGAGCTGTTGGTAGAATGCTCTATCCACCTGGATAGTGTCTCCCTGAAAGATGTGCGATTATTCAAATGCGGTGAGTCAATTCGTCATCCGTGTTGATATCACCCTTGATTGTATCCAGGACACGGCTTCTGCAACACATGCATTGAAAACCTTTTCCAAGCCGCACCTCCGCCTTTCAAATGTCCCACTTGTCGCAAGCGCATCCAGCGCAAGGACGCGTTTCAAATATTTTTGAATCCTCATCGATCGCTCACACAATTTAACACACAATCCGCCATTGGAGATTCGGGTGTCGATATTGATATCACACTTTCCGATGACCCGGATTCGACCATGGAGCGCGTCTCTAGCCTCCGCAAGAAAACGCGTCAAAATGCGGTAGAACTACAACGCTTGAAAAAACATTTGGAACGGCTGAAACAGAATTTGTCAAGCGCGAACGAGGAGCGCGATGAGTTGGATGATCAACATCAGGAGCTGCAAAGGGAGTATGACCTTCTCCAGGAGCAGCATGCAGACCTCAAGAGTACCTCTACAACTCATGAGAATGAGCGCCGCAAAGCCGAGCGTTCATTTGCCGTGCTGCAAAAGAAGTACGAAGTCGCTGAGAGCGATGAGCAGATGTGGAAGGAGAAATGCAAGACGGCGCAAAGAGATGCGCGAGATGCACGAAAGGAAAAAGAAGAACTAAGCAAAGGAATGAAAGAGTTGGCAGAGAGGACAAGGGAATTCGAGCATCGTGCGCACCGAAACAAAGTGGCGGTAAGCATGGATTCATTCTAACAAGCATTGTTAATTTACCTCACCGGCAGTACGACAAATACAAAGGGAAATACGAGGCTCTGAAGGAAGAGAACGCGCGTCTTCAAAAGATCCAACAAATCGCAGAGAATCCAGAAGAACAGTCGCTCTTGGTTGTCGATAGAAACGCCCCTGACAGGCTTGAGCGTGCAGTTGACGAGGACTGGTTGGACGATGTGTGTGAGGTTCGAGGGGACGATCTCGATGATGTCGACAGCGATTTTGGAAACGAATCGAGCAAGGAGAATGAAGATGAGTGGGAGGAACATCAGCCAGGCCCCAGTCATGGTGTTGCATGGCTCCGAGGCAGGCGAGCGACGGAGAGCGTGGACGATCGCGAACGACCACTTCCCGAGGATCGTCCGTACCGCCCAGCAGTTAGTTTCATTTCTGATTGGAACCTCAAAAGGGACGATACTGGGCACAACAAAGTTGCTAAGACGAACAAGCGGAAGAATGAGGAGGACGCCGTCTTGGGAGCGCGATCGTCCAAGGTAGTGAAAATCTCCTTGCAACCTGCCAAACTGGTGAAGGGAAAGGGAAGGGCTACTGAAGAAAGAGGTCATGCAAGACCGCTCCCGTCTTCCGCGCAGGTGCCAGGTTCTCCGCTGAGAAGAGCCCCCGCATCCAAGTCCAAGACTGACTTGCCAATAAAGCTTGATGCAATGGGCCGTTTGATGGGAGTTGCGGTACTAGGGTCAAGACGTAAATTTGACAAAAATTCATGAGTTCATCAAGGACGCTCGGACTACGATGTAGATGAACGTTGTACTATCACCACTGTTGTTTGTTCATACCCTGCCTTGCGGTAGACCACCATATATTGCGAATAAGCAGTACAACAACGTAAATAATCAGATTACAATTCTCCGTTCCAAAAATCATCCTGTGAAGAACCTCACACCTTCACCATCAGCGACCCCAATGATTTGTGCTCGATTGGAGCGTGAGAGAATGGTGATAGCGCGCCGTAGGAGTGGTATGGGAATGCCAGAAAGAGGCGACGGAATGGGAGGGTCTGAGATCTCATAAAAAGTGAGGATGGTATTGAGCTGGCCAGTCGCTGTTGCCTGTATGCCACAATAAATCATTTGACTTGCGATGAAAGGAGGTACTAACCCACGAATGGAGGGCATCAGCCCATTCTTCCGGAAGACGCCAGTAAAGCAGCACCGCACGGGTCTGCTTAGACGGCTCGTATACGGCGAGGTTCTTTGCGACCATGCTAGCCATCAACGACGAGAGATACGACGGTGGGATTCGTCCTGAAACACATATGTCATAACAAGTCTTCTTAGAAATAAAAAAACAATTAAAACAAAACGCACGGTTTATTCTCTCATTACGAAGGATCTCATCCCAATCGCCGCCCGGGACCTCTGCATCCTCAACGCGCAGCACGAAGAGACGCCTATGTCTTGCGTATGTCAGGATGAGGCGTATCCACTGCTCGGAGAGATGTGCCTGAGTGTTTTGGTTTGGTTGCTCGCTGCCTGGCGGATGTAAATATCGATCAGGATTTGAGGCGGAATGCGTACGTGAAGAAGGGGGGTGCTGAGTGGATCGACGGTAACAAGAATCCTAATTAGCAGGTCAGTATTTTGGAAGCATGCAACGCTGTTGATGGTTGGGGACTGCAGAATTACCTGACGGAGTAGTGTAGGTGGAAAGAGCCATACCAGTGCATGCAGACTCATCGCCACTTCGAATCTTGCTTACATGAAACTTACAAAGTACTACGCACCATCTCATTAGTATAATCTGCTCAACCGCTTAATTGATAGTTAGAGCGGGTTCATCTCTACAGTTCTCAAACGTGGTGTGCAAAAACACGTCAAGAACTAGTACTGGATCTACCTAGTATTAGTCCAGCCTGAGGCCTGCATGTGACTGGCGAATGTGTCTTTGGGATTACACATGAGTATGAGTTCACCGTCTCATACTTCACTCCGACTTATTACACCCGTCCGAGGAAACCGATCCGGCAATCCGGCGTATACTGTCCCAGAGGATCTAGGTTACTGGGCAAATCATGTTCTAGCAGTCTGCCGCCACCAATGCTATCCTCTACTGGTTGGATTGAATAGAACGCAGGATTCCACCAGCTGAGAACAAGGCATCGCGATCCTGTGCAAGTATAAAATCTGGCGCTGTGGCCTAGGAGTCACCTGGAGCTTCGTTCATGCACGTCTACGCTTGGAGTGAGAACTGATCCTGGCAGGTCAAAGTTTCTGACTGTAAGCGCAAGTTGCTGAAGTAATGAAAAATATATTAGTGCAGTAGGGGACCAGTGTAGCGCTGTGCAACAATCGGACTGTAGCTCGTATAGTACTGCGAAGCAAGTCATGTAACTCCAGATGACCGTGACGCTGTATGTCCTTATTTGCCAACAGCTTGTTATCCTAACAACGTCAAACAGCTCCTCCGACAAAGTCTGAGCACAATTATTTGTCGTTGTGTCGACACTTCTTCGACTATGGACCCATAACCCCCTAGGCCATGGCATTTATTGCGCTTACCACAGGAACAACATCTTGCCGCAGAACGTGACTTCCAGTGTCATCAGAAATTTTACATGATTGACGACTCGGATTGTTTCGCCATCGGGAAGCCAGTAACCGTAGACATGAAATATGCCGCAGCGCAGCGGAGGCCAACTGATCATTGCTATATGATTAGTTCCGAATGAAATTTACCACAGCTTGCCGATCTGTGCTCACTGTGGCACTTCCTGTGGACGACTCGGTGAGTCATCGACACCGTTCTGGATATCAATATTGTGACAACAATTAATATTGTATTCTGTAAGAGTGTGAACATCACGCTGACCTTCAGTTATCTTATTCACGGCTTTTATTTTACCTACAGGCTTTTTGGTTAAGGAAGTAACACATAGCATGACACAGGAAGGTAAGTTATGCTCAACCTCCAGCGCTCCGATTTTCTATCGCTTGTCTACAGGCCTCTGCGGACACTCGATCTCGGTCCATTTACTTGCCGGATGTTACTCTCTCCTGTCCCTGCTATGCTACCAGCTTTCTAGTATAAAAAAGTCGAGGGAACGACACTGATTCTCCCAACATTCTTTGCTGACTTCCTTTGACCTCTTCGAAATATTACCAATGCCAAACGTAGAACGTATGTGATACTCTCGGGAAACTATACCACGACTGACTGTTTTGTGTTTGCAATGGTAGAGAACAGAATGGGGTTGAATAACCTCTTGCAACAACGATATGGCACAAGTGCTGCTACTCACTTGCGATGGGAAAGTGTCAGAAATGGCACTGATCATAATCCTACTTGGACTTTCGTTGTCTATAGTATGTGCTCATTTTTTTTGACTTGGGGTTTTTCATATTTATTGGGTGTACTTAGTTGACGATATTGAGTACGGGCGGGGTTCTGGCAGCGACAAGGGGTCTGCCAAGGAGAGTGCTGCAAGAGTTGCCCTTATGCAGCTTCGAAGGCAGTGGGCTCATCTGTTACTCTAGTTCCGTACTACAAATACATCATTGTCTCGTTGGTGTCGCGGTTCTTTATATAGTGGACTCCATCCAGCTTACCCTAGCTTACTCTCTTGTAATTTTGACCAAAGAGCAAGAGGCACCCTGTCGTGTATTCGAAGTTTTATGTATTTCTACTCCGAGCCTTTTGTCCGAAGTCCTGGCAGTGAAAGGAAAACAAAAGTGGGGTGCGCGTCACAACAGAGTATTTGAACGAGTGAACGACACTGACTAAGCCCCAGCACGACTTCATTCCTTTAAATTATTGCCTAGATTGCTAATCTTACCGACAACAGATACATCGTAAATATAACAGCGTAACGGTTTGTCCGAGGGTTCTAGACTTATGACCGTCCTTCAGGCGACCAAGGAGGGTTGTTAGTCTCGATACCACCGACACCACCTTCGTAAACGCCATCAAAGGTGAGCTGCAAAGTTGGAGTAACAGCTTGCGGTTCCATAGCCCACAGCGCGACAGCAACTGTACTATACGGAAGTTAGTAATAATCTCACGGTCACATCGAGGGTCGTACTTTATGCCATTGTAGTCCAGAATACCTTGCTGGACAGGGAACTGATACTGGGGCCTGTACCTTGCTATCAGCCCGGTTCATATGACAAATTGAAGCGGGCGTACCCAAGGTTGGACACCCTCTTACCCATCATCCACCCGTTGACGTATAACTGAGATCGATACGGCTGAGAGATGTCATCAAACGTGAAGGACATTGGAACATCAAATCCATCTGGGATGCTTAAGTTGAACGTCGTAACAAAGAACCCAACACCGGCAGTAGCGTTGGGCAGACCCTCAGAGAGGTCTCTCAGTGCCCAAGAAGAGGTGTCAAACCCAGGTAAGTGCCAGCCCATGCGTTCACCATAGAGACCTCCTTCATTCAGCACCCCGCGCACCTTGTCCAGATAACTGTGTCGCCATGAGCTGACGAGGTGGTCATGCCAGAAAAAGGAAAACGCACTTGGTGTATCCGCCAACTTTACCCTGAACCTTCCATTCACCGAACTCTCCGGTATTGAGCATGAAGCCACGGACACCACGAGGGGATTTCTCTTCATCAATAACAGCTAAAATCGTGGTCAACATCAGAATTGCTTCGGTCTGAGTTCAACGTGTGGCTTACGGCCCGACTGATTGAGGCCCATATTATCCTAGATCTGTCATCAGTGGCAACGACGTCCTGGGACATGAGAACCTGCCTGAAGGATAGTAATGACGTTCTCTCGCCCGTAACGCAAAGATCCTACAGGGAAGTGGAACTTATCATCCGTTTCTTCCAGAATATTTCGGTTGTTTGTGGAGCTATGCAGCTGAAGTCAGTAACACCCTCAGATCGTATCGATTGATAATTTACTTTCCGTAGGATGTGTTCAAGAACACGTCGTTCACCCAAACAGTGGCAGCGAAAGCTAATTAACATAATCAGTATTCAGACATCTTTTACTCCTTTAGACTCACCTTCGCCGCCATTGATGGAGAAATTGACAGATCGTGTGTTTTCCGTGGCATCGAAGTGCCCACGCCAAAGTACGATATTCTCGCAGCTGTTAGTCAATGAGCTATAGGAAAGGACGCAAATCAGCCGATGACTGACTATCCATAGTCACAGCCGTAGAGAACCCTCCCGTCGCCGTAGTAAGGCTTGAAGGGTATGTTCGTGGTGGTATGGTTAGCAAGAGTCCAGCTAGCATCAGAGAATCCGCTGCGGATTTCTGGTAAACTGTCTGCATATCTCCAGTTTGTCAGCGCGGGTGGAGCAAAGCCAAGCACCGTGGACGAGGGTTTGAGTTGTGCAACAAAGCCTCCTTGGGTGGTCAAATTTGAGACCGCAGTAACATCATCTGAGATAGGAATTCCGTTCCATGTAACGGTCTTCACATCATTAGGTGCAATGACTGTAAGTCGAACACTGTCATTCAAGTCGCCACGAAGGGCGAGCGTCGATCCAGTGATTGTAGCGTTACGAACTAAATAAGGACCTCCAACCAGGATGGAAGAATTCGTGCCAAACTGCCAATAGTTGGCAAACTCGACGGAATCATTGGCAGAGATTTCGGGCGACCAAAAAGTTCCAGCAGTGTCGGCATCACTATAGAGGACAAGCTGCTCGCTGGAATCCCAAATCGTGACAAGTCCTTGAATGCCCGGAAGGAAAGTGACAGGAGTGACGCCATTAGAGGATACCAGAGAAACTCCAGTCCCTTGTATACGAGGTGTACCCTTCAATGTCAGAGCGGCCTCTGACTCAGATGTAGGGTCGCCGTAGAGGAACAGTACATCTCTCCCACCAATCTGGCCGGCAAAAAGAACCTGCGCTGTGGAATAAAGAACCTTCGATGACGAGCCAAATGAATAATCGGTGACGATAATTTTTGATTGTCTGCCCCCGAGTGTGATGCCACATGTGAAACGGGGGACCTCAAAGTTACCAGCAGAAGTAGTGACATTCAGCTTGAAAGTGGTTACATCCCTAACGGAACTATCAACACCCGGATCAACGTGACGGTATAAAGAACTGACGTTGTTGTGGAATTCTCTTGTCTTGCAATGTAGAACGATGCCGCCGAGTCGGGGTTCCTTAACAGAGTTACAAAGGCAGCCGAATTGGAGACGGAAACCACGCCGCCAGTACTGTTTCCAACCCAGTCTGTCTTATAGAAATCTGGGGAGCTTCGCAAGAAGAGACCCTGACGCTTAAGTTCCGGATACTTGAAAGTCAGCTCCCTGTTCTCTGCAATGGCACTCCCATAATCGTATGAAGCTGTGAGTCAATGAGCTAGCAGTTTCGCTGTTAGAGGGATAGAACCTCACTGTAAACACCGGGAAAAGGAAGAGCACCCCATGAAGTTCCTCTGTAAGCGTGTTAAGCTTCACACCAAATATAAGAATGAAAGGCTTGCCCGTATAACATGTAGTAGTTGATTAGTTTTGCATTGGACGCCAAAAGATTAAGATTGAAAACATTCTCGAAATTGGCTCCCGTGAGTATGCGGCATTGATCGTACCCTGACAGGAAGGTTATGTGAGGGAGTAACTAAGGCGTAGACTAATAATTTACCTGGTGCCGTTGGACCCCAAGCATCGAAAGAACCACCCTGGAACTCTGGGAAATACCAAGGTTGGCCAGGATTAACAGCTGAATGCTGACTTAGAACCAGAACTAAGAGGTACCAGTATAGATCACATACACTCATGATGGCTATAATAGTTCGTGACGACCGGGTTCCAGACATCTGGGTTGGAACAGTCAAACCTTTGTGGGTAGGAATCCATACTTGAGGATAATAATCGTGTCAACACGAGCCAAAGTGTCTCGTGAATGGACTTGCCCGTAGATATCCACAGCACCCTACACGTCATGGAACTCAATATAACAGTCTTTTGGAAATCATTCAGCTCACCGTTCCATTGATCCACGCCCGATCTTCTCCCGGGTCGTTAGTGGTCAACGGGACAACGATACCAGAGTTCCAATAGACAGTTTCCAGCTCGCGAAAGTATTCTGCATGCGTGGCTGGTTCTTGGGGGTATTCATTGTCTTTATGTCACAATTAAGCCCAATTCAATCATATGGGCACGCTAAATGTGAGAGCCACTGACCGATTTGGATTGCTGAGAATGAAGTGACTGTCAGACAAGTTGATGTAGAAAATGATCAAGGCCGGCTTGCCTATTACCGGTCCACCTTGGGTCACTTGGTAAGGAACTGTTTCAGCGATGACACCTCGCACGTAGTCCTGCCAAGCTGCGTTCCAGTCCGTCGCGTTCGTCCGCAGTTCTCCTGCAACTTCTGATGTTACCCAGTGTGCGATACCTCCTGCAGTCGTCTCCGCATTGATATACGGCCCTGATCCTCATTAGCACCAACCCCTTCAAAATACAAAGGATCATACCCGGACGGAAAACAACCCATATGCCAGTTTGTTTCGCAGCTTCGTAAAGGGGCTCCAAAGCGCGGTAATCGTTGAAGTCGACAACGCCAGGAGAGGGATTGATCAGAGCCATGTGGGAATAAACACTGATGGCGTTAAATCCAGCAGCCTTCACTTTCTGTAGGATATCAAGCCATAGTCCAGGCACAGGCAGTCGAAATGTGTGGAACTCTCCTGAACTGAGTGCACAAGGTAAATGTATCAAACGTGACTTGGGTGTTCATTGAGTACTCACTGGATGAAAACGCGCTGCCCTTTTATAATTAAACTATACTTATCCCACAGGACATCGTTCGTACGTCCGTTTCCAGTGAAGCCCATACCTGCCAGCGTATCTACTACTGGTTCTATCCCCGAGAAATCAAGATGAGACGCCGGGGAGAAGATGTTCGAGCGCCTAACTGGTAACACCAGAACACACAGAACCGAGAGAATTACAATAAGAACCCATGACAGTCCACGACGTTTGGGGAGCCTAAACGATGCAGGACTACTAAGGGGTAGCGTGTCTGACTGCAGCAACTTGGGATCCACTGCCTCAAGTGTCGCTTTCCCCTTCTTAGCACTCCCAAGTGCATTAATACCGCGCTCCGAGTCTTGAGGTAGGGTCGTGTTGCTAGCATCCCCGGATATTTTGAGTCGCATTACTGCAACTTATCGCACGCGAAGCTGTTTGTCGCGGTCCGCTGTGCTACACGTTACGGGAGAATGTTACAGCCTGGATAAACTGAATTCCAGAGTTTGTCAGTTCCGAGTCATATGACACAGACTTCAACCATGCATACCTCGAGTGACAGTAGCACTGATGGGCCAAAACCCAGCGGTGAATCAGATGATATGATGACGGCCGTTGCTGATGCTAGGCTCGTGTCTCACAACGAGACTGAGTCGAAGTGAGCCGAAGAAAGCGTGTACGTCATAATTCAATTTCCACATGGTTGTTCTCACAATACACTTTGATCAGACTCGGAAGTCTCACCATATTTATGTCGGTAACAGTTCTGGGAGTAATTCAACGGACCGCCTCGATAAATTCAATGACTCAATTCTTCTTTATAAATGCTGGAAAATCGGACGCTACTAAGGGCGGCGCCCGAGCGGGCGATGGAGCTTCAAGCTTCAAGTTGGAATGTGCATGCAACGGCGTAGTATCTTCAGTCAAGACATGACAACAATATCGACCGATTTTGCTGTCTGCTCCGAGCCATGTTCGAAGCTATCACATCTCCCCCATGAATGTTAACCGCAGCCCTCTCAAGTTTAGGCGCGCAATCAGACTAGCAGTTATCACCCATGGATGGTATAGCATATAAAGCCTCAACGTATGCGGGTCCTTGGCCTCCGGACTCACCACATCATTCCCCAACGTCTACTCATACAGTCATCGTATTTTCGTGCGTGTTGGCTGTAGTTTTTGCTTATTAGTGACAGTCATCAACAAGATACTTGACAGTAAGCTGGGGTTGTTGCAATCTTTGTTAATCTGTTCTGCTCTGCTCCCTAGTCACGCTGGTTGACACCTGTCTCTCCACAACCTTGCTCTCAGCCTTCTCGATATGTCCGAACATCGTGGTGTCCTGTCTGACGTGGATAAGGTCATCGAGCTCCATCGCACTGGTCGCGAATCTACCGGTGACATCTCAGACTCTCAGTAACCAATCAGCTTGAAGCTGCCAGATCTATGCAAACTTACTGTCTTATCACATTTTATAGTACCACGGAAAGATGTTTTGGTATTTTTTCTCCTCCAGCACTGCAGCAGATTCAATCCTACGCATCATATCTTAAAAATGAGACCTAGTCCTTCATTAAGTACATATCATTATGAACTCGAAAAGAACATGTCACAGATGTTCACTTGTCCCAATTCAAAGTAGGGGCACGATTCCCTTGTACTTCGTAATTAATGACAAGACACTCAAACGGAATAAAACCATACGCAAACGAACGCGCTACAGCTGGGATATCCATGTCCGAAGACTCAAGAGTGTGGGAACGTAAGAGATTACGAGGCAGGGACTCCCCAATGGTCTGAATACTGCGGTGGAAGTTCAATTAAACCATTGTCGCTTGGCATAACATCATTAGCGTCGGTATGCACAATGATTCGAATAGGAGGTTGGTAGGCTGTTGGCACGCTGGCTGACCCTGTAGATTGACTTCCAGATGCTCCGTACACAATTGAGCTGTCTGTGTCAAGGCTCTGACGAAAATTTTGTATCTGATTGAAGGGTGTGGGAGCGTTGCTAACGGCAGCGTTGCTGGCGGAGGTAGAAATTGATTGGGATCCAGGCTGAATGGGTGGAGTAAGATCAACAGGGTTTGTTTTCTGTGGTAATGGCGGTGCTGGTCGAGCCCCCGCAGTCATATGTTCGGCGGGTGTCATATCTGATATTCGAGCATCTCCATAAATAGCAAAGTCTGCGTTTGAGGGCTGGCGTGAATGCAGTGTTTGATTGAGACGATCGCTGACTGTGAAGTTTCCGATAGACGTATTAAGAGGGGATGATTGGCTGCCGGGTTGAATAGGTGGAGGGTGACCAACAGGGTATTGCAATGGGTAATTTTGTAACATTGGTTGAGACATTCGGTTGTAAGCGGATGATATAGTCGAACTTCGAGCATCCCCGTTGACAGGAGAGTCTGTGTTCGATCTCTGGCGCGAATGTTGTGTCTGGTTGAATGATGAGAGAGGGGCGCCAACTACGAATTTACCATACGGATAGCTTGTTATAGAAGACTGAACGTCCGGAGAGCGAGACCTCCGTTTACGCCACAAGCATACGCCGAGGATGACCAATGCAATAAGGACCCCGCCGCCGCCGCCTCCCGCAGCACCTGCGATAAGAGCAACATTGCTGCTTGACGAACTACTCGTTGGACTTGGATTGCTTGAACTAGATGTTGGTGAACCCGTGACCATGGACGTAGATGTGGCTGTGGCCGATATGCCTGCAGTGGATGACGGCGAGTTGGCGCTTAGGCACGAGGAATTACTCGACCCTGAGACTTGCTCGAACCCAGAGATACCACCTTGTCTGCCCTGTGAGTCGGTGACAAAATACAGGAGGTTTGTTCCTGCGTTTACGTCTACAACCGAGGTAAAAGTGTAGCTATTCGAATTGAATACGACTGGTTGTCCGCCAGGAATAAGTTGCTGTGGCAAGATAAGTAGATTGTTTTTATAGAATTGGCGATGATCTGACCACAATAGTAACGGGCAGGATTGCACCACTACCAGTCACAACGGTAAATTGACTGCAGTAGTGGTAGGTCAGTGCTGCAAAAAGTAGGCTATCCAGACTTACCTGCATTGCAGCAGCGGGAGTGGCGACAACTGCCACATATAAGGAGTTGACAAAACTGTAGTGTTGCAGTTGTTATTTGCAACCGGATTGCCAACAAATAACACATTTGTGGTCCCACCCGAACCAAATCCGGTGGCGTCAGACATAGTGAGTAGAAACGATGTTCCCGCCGATAACGACAATGACGATATTGAATAAGAGCCTCTGCCATTGCTGAAGGCTGATGGCGGTACAGAATAATTCTGATACGTTTCCCAAGACTGGAAAGCACAAAGATCAGCGCGCAATCGATGCACTTGAGACGATGGAGCTAACGAACGGGAGTTAAGAGTATCTCAAATGGTGCTTGCCCACCTGACAACCCCGACAAAGTTCAGCGGGAGCGTATAAAATGTACTGGATATGCGCTTACCAGTCCATGAAATGTTGAGAGGATCGCATTGAGTGGGTGTCCCAACAGTCACACTGAACGCACGCGCAACAGAGAGACAAGAAGCAATACACGTAAAGAAACGAACGAAGTGCATACTGAAGAAATGAGGAAGATGGTGAGAAAAGTGTAGTCAAGGAATAAAGGAATCAGGGCAGATTCATGAGGGGTCGGATGACACTGACCCTGGTGAGAATGAATCACTACATGGCCTAATCAGTGAAAATGCCGTTAAACAATGAAGCTTTGAAGTTCCATACTGTTCGTGATGTGATTATGATACGGGCTGCTCATTTCTAAAAGTTCGCGTTCACTTGGGACCTGAGCAAGTTACCACACTGATTACCGATGCTTACAACTCCTTATTTGGAACCGCACGCCGGCCGTTAGCCGAGTAAGCCAATTCTTGAACACGTGATCAATTGCACAACGACGAAAGCAAGATTATTATAAGGATATTTTAACTTTACATTATGGTCTGGCCATGGTAGGACCCCCTGGATGCTGAGCGGGTGGTAGAGCTTCAAGTTGGAATGTGCATGCAACAGCGTACCTTCAGTCAAGACCTGTCAACAATATCGACCGCCTTTACTACTGTCTGCTCCGAGCCAAGTTCGAAGTTTCCACATCTCCCCCATGAACGTTTACCGCAACCCTCTCAAATTTAGGTCTTGAGGAATAGCAGCGAGGCGACCTGTCTCTCAACCTTCTCGATATGTTCGAACATCCTGGTGTCCTGCCTGACGTAGATAAGGCCATCGAGCTCCATCGATCTGCACGAGCGCTTTGCGCTTCTGGCTATCCTGTTCGATACATGTCTCTCACCAACCTTCGAGCCAGATTCCAGCGACGGGGCGACCTTCCTGATGTTCATCTGGAAGGTCGCATATCAAGCCACCTTGACATTCCTGGATCAGCAGAGAGGCAACTTCTATGGATGCCTTCTCGTGCCATGTCTGCGTGGTGATTTGATGACTGCTGTGGAACTTCTAGAGCAAGGCCGTGTAGTATTTTGGACGCATTGCTACTGGCACGCTTTTACACGCCCCTTGATGAACTTCCTGCGTCAGGTGACGCTGGTGAAGTCTCGGCGCAAGAGTTCAAGCAACACATTTTCGTCCTTCGTAATGCGCTAGATGTATCCACTCAGGGCCGTCATAAATTGAGCACCTGACCATGCTATGGATGATGCCATCTCCCGCATCCGCAGCCCAGTGAATATTTCCGATTTCTCCCGCCTCCGCTGTTCTCTGACCTCCAAAAGGCAGCAGAAGACGGTCCAGTCATCACTGTAAATGATGGCCGCTATAGTTGTGAAGATCGTTGGTTGCGACACTTTGGGGTTGCATTGTTGGTCCTATAGTTCAAACTCTCTGGGAGTGAGTTAATCCTGACTCCCGCATTTGGTGGTGTCCTACCGCTGAGTTCACGTTGCTTCCTCTACATGCAAGACCCTGCGAGCCGAACCACCATACTTTTACATCTTCTCTTCCACTCCAACTTTGGCGGCACTCATCCAAGCGAGACAGCAGGTTCTACGGGATCCGTCTGTTCAGCGTTTTATTGCCACCAGCGAGTCTCATTCTTAGATGCGCTAAGCTCATAAATTCTTGCCATGGTTTGCAGTATGACACTGAGCAGGAGGCAAAATGTCGGTCCTGCTTCCTATTAAACAAGCCAAGGTCTCGGAATTGTCCTCCATACTTTGTCTTTTACAGATCACACCGGCTCTTCTGATCATCAAATTGAATCAAACAAGATCTTCAGCGTCCTACGCATGCTCTGGGCTATGATAGTATAATTGATCATGTATTTGAATTGCTCGAGAAATTTATTTTCGGCGGTTTACGCATCTGGTGGTGTCCTAACGCTGAGTTCACGCTGCTCCTTCTATTGGTACATGCAGCAGGACTTCACCACTCGGAAAGCCATGATCTCTTTCTAGATCGAGTTTATGCATATGAGTATGTAGTTTGAGACCCGTGCGCTATGTTTTTGCGATTGCAGTAAGTGATCCATGTCCTGCCAGTGTCAGTATAATATGTACTCACAATACATTTTAAATTGTAGATTGCCCGACTGTTCTTGTTGACAGTTCAGATGGGTAGGCGTTAAGTAAGACATCCCCGAAGGACAACATCAGTTATCGTTATCTTCTTCGTCTACCACCATCTTCAACAAAGCATTTGACACCGCATGCCATGGACTATTAATCGGAAAGGCTCACACGCTACCCTGGACACTCTTGAGCTTTGGCGCCATCGCGTGCAGGAACCGCGAGATTAACATTATCTCCCTCGATTCTTGCGACAAGATAAATGTGCCCGCGGTCGCGACAGGCGAGTCCCCGACATTCAGTTTGATCAAGCACCTGTTAGGTCGGAGACCTTCTTCGTCATCGTCATCTGCATACTTATTATCTCTGAGCGAATCGACTCGCGCATCTACGCGGAGCGCGACCGTACACAACTCGTGACAGCGTCTGACAAGGACGTTCAAGGCATGCAAGGACACAGGAGTATTTTGCGATCCCAGGTCAAGAATGTGGAGACGGGGGCACGTACGAGTGAGGGTGAGGATGTCGGGGTCAGTGAATATGATAGAGGTTGTGCGGCCGGGAGAGAGTATGAGGGTGCTGAGGCCTGCAAGACTTGAGTGCGCAAGTAGGGGGTGAAATTCGAATGAGGAGGGTGGGAGGTATCGAGAGTCAAAATTCTCGTCTATAATCATGTGCTCAAGCATTGTGTTTGTGTGGGTGAGAGAGGTGAGGAATTGGGACCAGGTGTGGGCGGGGCTGCAACGTCCTGCATTGAACTGGATTGTTTTGAGGTTGGAGGATGTGATGGAATGATTAGTGGAAAAATTGAAATTGAGGATTTGGAAGGCGCGTAGGAAAGATATAAAAAGCTCCAAAGTGTCGTTGGATTAGACATGCAAGTGCGTGAGTGTCGCAACGGGTTGGTGAATGTGGACGGTAGGGATGCTATCGGGACCTAGCTTTAAGGTGAGTGATCGGAGAGATGGCCAGACTGCAATTACGTCTAGCACGCTGCTCGGGACATCACACCAATGACATTGCAATGAAAGCTCTGTGAGACCATCAGGATAGCTGATGAGGAGCGACTTAATTTCTGAGGGACCTGTGTCGGTTATGAATATGCTGCCCTTTATCTCAAGAGGTTTGAGGCGGGGAGCGAAGGTAAGCAGTTCAGGGATGATGAATTTGTGAAATGAAGATGCGTCGAGGAAGATGGAGAAGATCTCGACCGTGGGTAAGAGGAGTTTGAGGACTGGGATACAGGTGATAGAACAATCGTGCCATGCGAGGGAACGTAGCTTTGGAAAGAGCGGTGCTTTTTGTTTGGCACACGCCAAGAAGGAAGGGTATGCACTGCTATTGTACTGGGGTTGGAAGAGAATGCGTACACGGGAAGCGAGGACCAATGGACGGAATAGTTCAGGTGCATGGATATGATGGCCATGGGGCCTGGCAGGTCTGGATGAGGCCACAAGTTTCCCAGATGAGAATAAAGAACATTCAGTGCTAAATGCACGATAGGTGTTGGAAGATGGAGATGGTATGAGATCAGGCAAATATAGGTGCGGACGGAAACGTCGTCCTTTATCCTTGACAAAATAAAGTCGTCCTTGTACAAAATAAAAAATCGTTTCCAGGATCTCAGTTACGCAGAGACACTGGTGCATGTCAAGAAGTGAAGCAAGTAATTATGTAACAAAGTACCGAATAAGGAATCCCCTGGGCCAGTGCTGCATCACATAAGTAAGCCGCGGCACAGCGTATGCGTCCCAAAGGCATCGAGTGCGCAGCCCCTACGGAGATACTTAAAAGGGGGCTAGTAGTACGTGACTGGTCTCGACTCAACATCCTACTACAACCAAACTTCATGGAAAATTCTAAAGTCCTCGTTATCGGAGGTTCACGAAACATAGGCTATTACTCTGCTGTTCGGCTCCTTGGTGAATTAACCTCCTTTTTCCTGACGCTCACATATTCTGACATCCCGCCAACAGCTCTCGGCGCTACTGTTACATTCCTCCTGCGCTCACCACAAGTCTTCGAGCAAGATGACACAATCCAAAACTACATCAAGGAAGGTAAAGCCCGCCTCGTCCAAGGCGATGCACTCGTGAAGGACGATGTTCGCCGGGCGTGGTCCGAGGCTCGGGTAGACGACACCACACCAGTCGACTTCCTCATCTTCACAGTTGGTGCGTCTAACCAATTCCAAGCTAGTCTAAGATTTTACTCATCCATATACCTGATTATCAGGCGGAACACCCCAGTTCTCATTAACAAAAGGCTTCATCGTGACCCCACCAAACCTCGTCACCCAATCTCTCATTAACGTCCTCGAGACTCTTCCATCCCCACACCCAAAGATTATAGGAGTCTCATCTGCAGGCATCATGCAGGCCTCCCACAAATCACTTCCTCTCCCTGTCAAACTACTCCATAGCCTCATATCCGTACCGCACAAAGACAAACGCGGCATGGAGGAAGTCATAGCTCATAGCGCTGGGCGGGAGTGGGATGCAAGAGATAGCGTGGGTGATGAGATTCTCGGTGTTGATTGGACAAGCCGTGTCCCCAATACTGGAGAATTCAAGAGCATCGCCGTCATCCGCCCCGCGCTGTTAACTGACGGGGTGTGTCGCGCGGACGTAAAAGGTAAAGGAAGCGAGGCGTACAGAGTGAAGGAAGGGGATCTAGAAAGCAGTTGGACGGTTTCGAGGAAGGATGTGGCACATTTTATCGTGGAGGGTGTGGTGAAGCATTGGCAGGAGTGGGAGGGTAAATGTGCAAGTATTGCATATTAACCATCATTATATCATGACGTTTCCTTACCCCTGTAGGCACATATGCATTCTCTCTCGAAACCCCACTTCAGTACTACTTACTTATAATTACCTTACTGCCTTAGTTCGGGTATCTTAGTATCCAATTTATATTTGGCTGATATGCTACAAATTCAGGTGCGAGTGAATGAGTATGTCGTTACTAATTGTACATGTTACTACATAGTGACAGTGGGATGAGAAGAGCCGATAGAGACCGAATCAGCGAGGGTACTCCAAGTTGAATTGCTATAACCAGCAATGAACGAAACGAGGAGTAACGCTAGGGCGATTCGAGTAGTAATCAACTCTGCTGCATCGACAGCACAAGTGACAACAGCGGTCCGTACTCCGGCGCAACATAGTCTGCCTTCTCACCTTTCTCTGCCCAGTCATCTCGATCGCGTTTTAGGAGCACCAAGAGTTGGGTGTATTGACAAACTCGCCTCTGCACTGCGAGATAGTTTTCGACCACAGCATCAACAGCTTGGATGGATCATCTATGCTGTTCATGCAGATTCTATCAAGCGACATCTTACGCACCCATTTAGTACTTGAGGCTAAGTGATACAACGATAGCATTGTGCCGAATCTGTCTAAAAATCTCGATTGCGCCCATCGGTTTCTACCTGTGAATGGGGATCAGGCTCTTCAGGCACAACGTTGCTGCTGAAGCCTCCCACCAACGTCTCCATAGCATGCGCAGGTGCCGTATACAAGTCCTGTACACCCACTTGCGCTGAGGTGGTTCTCGCCTGCCAACGTCGATAAAGACAGCGCAGATGTCAGGTACGATCTGTGCTAGAAATAAATAAATTCATAAGCACAAGTCAAATATACAATTTTTGACACGAAATAAATAAAGAAACGCACTTGGCACACCAATATTTTCACCTCTCGCTCCCGCCACCTTCCGAATCGTGTCAAGTTTCTTTCGGATGAATTTATCGACCTACCAGCTCCGGTGCAATTTGGCGATCCTACGTTTATCATGATGCACTGGCCAAATGTGTTGCCACTCAATACTATGCTTTGATGACCGTGCTTTGTCGGCTCTGCCTGCGTCGCTGGTGGAGGCTCCAAGGGTGTGGGCTCTGCAGTAGTGGTAACATGTTCTAACTTGGTCACGGCTTTTTATATCGTGAGCTGAGTCTTTTGGTCGGCAAGACATACGAAGAACTCACTGGAACCGTTGCAGTGACTTGAAAATATATCGCAATATAGTTTTCTGAATGATCACGGTACAGTTGTTTGAAGGGTTTGGGATGACTGTTGGACGCTCGGCAGTGGAGTGTCATCAGTCATGATTCCATGAATGAACAACGATCTCGGCGTTGCACTAGCATCTTGCAGTGGGATGATGACGAAAGACAGACGACATTCTGTTGAAGGACAAGGTGAGTATGCTCTAGTGGAAGTACCCATCGTAGAAATGGGGGTCACGGTCCTGATATAGTAAGTAGGATGAAGTGCGTCCTTTGAACCTCCTGGACTCCTTTAAGTACTCGCTGGATGTCTGCATATCAGTTTACAGCTGTTTGCATAAATGAAGGTTCCAACTTAATCGAAGCTTCTCACTACTGTGTCGACGTCTGTGTGCACTTAATGGGGAAGTTCATGCCTAGTCGCACGCACACCGCGTCCGCGGAACCTATTCCATATGGGTACTAGTTGACTGGTCGACCGGTCAAGTTTCACACAAACTTGTAAGCAGTTGCTGTATAATGAAAAGCTGTGACTATCCATCACGGCAAAAGAACAAATCACCGTTGCGCAACATGCCGGGAGCCAGCCGACTCCTAATGCAATTCCTGACCCTGATCTACGGTGCACATGTGGGTATATGCGAGGCAGCCATAGGGAGGTTTTAGCATTATCAGCCCTGCAATCTTTCGTGCGAATTATTATCCTGCTATTGGCTGTGAGTCTAACTATGCGCTGTATTATTTCGTCTCTGTCTGCTAGAGGGGTACTGAAGATAAATGAGCGTCAGTATCACCACAACGGCACGACAAAAAGATAAGAAACGAAGTTTATGTTCAATGGCGTCTCTTGCAGTATTGAGAATTGCTGCGTCGCCCATAGCCTTCTCTTTGGGTATCTGCGTGCTGAGTCTCGTATTGAAGTGGCACTGACAAGGAATGTAAGCGGGAGAGGTATGAGTGGGTGGGTGGTATGGACTGCTAGGGGAGGGTGCGGTGGGAGAGGAATCTATACGATTTGCGTAGTTAGGACCAAAGAGGAGAGAAACACAAAGCATACCTGGACAATACCACCCTTGAATCCCTCGAGGCTCGAGTACTCCACTATCGACGATTTCGTAGAGCGCGACGAGCCTTTGCTCGGATTCACGAATGTTTCTGGAGAAGGTAAAAATATGGTATCGGAGAGGAGTGTATGAATGATAATCATGGAACCATGAACAGGTTCTGATTGGTGTTGTTCCTCATTTGAATTGTTGGTGATGTGGACTTGGGAATATTGGCGAGAGAGAGCATTAATATTAACGTCGCAAGCTGTTAGAGTTTCAATGGGGAAGTGCGTCATGACGTCGACATCTGAGGCTGGTTTAGTGTTTTCATCATAAACTTTGCCGTCCTTGTCAAACATCAAACCAAGTACAGCCTCCGCAGTATCAAGAGTAGCCCCATGCACCTACACTAAGGAGAACACGCAACCTAATGACTCTGAGTAATGACGTGAGCGATGGCAGAGTTTGGAGCGGAGCTAACAAGGTCCGAGTTAGAGTCTCGGAAGCAGTACTGGAAGGAGCCACATCTCCAAAAAGTCCAGCGTAAGCTTCACTTGCCGACTTCTTCAAACGCGGCCTGTACTGAACGCGATGAACAGTTCAGATATTTCGTCGCTCGTTGAATCGTCCCCGTGCTGTTCATCATGTTCCATGCGGATTCCATCAAGTGACATCTTATGCACCCATTTATCACTTGATGCTAAGTAATAGTCAATACATTTATGATTAGGTCCCCGAACACATCTCCCAGAGCCAGAGCAACACTCGATAACATACTGTAATATTAAGACATATAAAAGCCTCACTGCAAATGATACACCATATCATGCATCTACCCCGCCTTGACAAATTTCCCTGCTCGATACCCAAACAGGTGCTCCTCCATCTCCCCATCCATCTCCCACACACCTTCTCCCCCAGCCCAACCCCCAACATCCTCGATCCACCTATGAGTCGGCCTATCCAAGCAACACCCCCCGAAAAACACCCTCCAAAGCGGCGTCCAAAACGCCTGCCACCACCCAACATCCTTCCTATTGCTAAGACAATGTTCACAGAACAGTACCTGTCCCCCCGGTTTCACCACCTCCGTGATTAACCCCGATATGGTGCTTTGGGGTGAGGGGATGGAGCAGATGGTGAGGACGCTGATGAGGGTGTCGACAGGTGGGAGGGAAGAGAGGATTGTGCTGATGTGTTCGGCGCCGCAGGGGAGGATGAGGAGTGTGCCGGTGGATTCGGTGTATCCGGCAGCTGAGGCTGTGCGCCGCAGCTCGGCGTGCATGTGGATGTTGGGTTCTAAAGCGACGTATTTAGTGATGCGGGAGTGGTCGAGGTAGTTGATGGTATGTCCGTGTCCTGGTTTTGATATGGAGATGGAACTATGTTGATGGGTGCGAGGGACTTACCTGCGCCGATGTCGAGTACTACGCCGTATGCGTGTGGGGTGATGAGCTTTTGTTTGGTGAACCTTGCGTTTCCGTCGACGCCGTGACTGAAGAGCTTCCATACATGGGACATGAAGATGTAGGAGAGTTCATGTGGTTGGAGGAGTAGAGAGGGAGTATGGCAGATTTCCAGGATAGTGGGCCAGAGCCCGGTCTTGATAACTACATACAGCTGTGGGAGGATTGCGAAAGCTGCGGAGAGGCGCATTTCGATTAGCGCCCTAGGCACTTGATGGTGCGAGGTAGGTACTGATGATCAGCGCTCGATTGGCAACCACAATTGGTATAGAAAGTGAGCTGATGGCCCTGTGTTGTGCCGAGACATATTGTATCCATGGACATTGACAATGTAATCGCGTCAGGTCTATATGAGGGCGATGTTGACAACGAGATGATTTCGGGGCCGAGTATGTACATGATGGCAAGACATGGAATCACACGCGGGACCCTGTCTACACGTCACATGTAAGGCGGTCTCGGCTTTGGTGAGAGAGGCAGCCTCGAGGTTAAAATTAAAGTCACGCGTTTTGAGTCCGCGGTAATTGCCGATTGAGGACGTACCTGACCGATTGGATCTGCACGTGTATTAGATCACGATCGGGGTGATTCATTTCTATCGCTTCGCCTCCAAGTTGCTTTCTTTTTGCTCCCACTACGTTCAACTCACTACTTCATCACTGTCCAACACAACGACCACAACGAAGAACAACAGACGACGACCAAGAACAAGACGACAACAACTGTACGATGAACGTGTCTGATCTTCTTCAAGATTCACCTAGTCAGCATAGAAAACGACCTTCCGGTACGACGAGCACGAGCACTAGCTCTTCTTCACCCCAACAAGTCGTTGTCGCCCCAAAGTCCAATTCAGATTCACCCCAATCAAACCCAGCTCAGCCTCGTCCTACTCTTCCACCAACCCCAAATCCCAATGCCCAATACCCTGCACCGCCATCTTACTATTCACCTTCCCCTTTCGTACCCCAGCGCATCACACCGAGACAACCACCCGAACAACCAATGGCTAGTCTACAACACCCTCACCCTCACAATTCCTGGGGTCCTCGCTCATCTTCGGGGTCCTCCACCCTTCTATCCGCAACAACTGCCAGAGCGCCATTACCCGTTGGTTTGTCTTCTTTTCTTTTCATCCTCATGTAAACTCTGATTTCCATTCTTTCAATCATTTCTATAGAGAGAAGTCCAGTCGTTCAACGACAAAACGTAATCAACACTCCAACGACGGCTCCAGGTCCGTTTTTCTCCACTACCAGTCACACACTTCACAACCCTAACCCCCCTCAAATAGCACCCTCCCATTCACCCCAAAATCAGCCTCAACCCCCCAAACAGTCACTCGAAAAACGCCCGCCTCCAAACTTGAACCCCAATCTCAACAATCAAAGTCCAAATCTAAACCCAAATCTCAACTTTCGTGACCGCGAGCCTACTATGCGAGACCGCGATGGTCCTATTCGCGACATTGCTCGTGAACACTTGCGTGACCCTATATTGCTGCCGAGAGATAGAGACCCTGCCTTGTTGCCAAGAGAGCGCGATCCCGCTTTACTTCCCAGAGACGCAGGTATATTACCACGTGAGAGAGACCTCCGTGATCCCACTCTCCTCCCAAGAGAACGTGATGTTCCCAGAGAACGCGAGCCAGCTTTACAGCGTGATATCGGTTTACTTCCCAGAGAACGTGACCCTGTTCTACTACCAAGAGAAAGGGACCGAGACCCATTGCTTAGAGATCCCCATTTCCCACGCGAGCGAGACCCTCTCCTACGCGAACCCCTCATATCTACCAGAGATCCCCTTGTACGCGAGAGGGAGAGAGACCCCCTTCTCCCACGTTATCGAGAGGAGCGGGAGAGGGATATGGATATGGATGTCATACGTGCCGCTGCGAGAGAGAGGGAGCATGAAGAGAGGCGCGAGATGGGCATGCAGAGGAGAGAGCCATTGGGTTTGGATAGACGGGACACGGCTATGGAAAGGCGCGACCCGCCCATAGACAGACGTGACCCCGTTATGGAAAGGCGTGATCCCGTTATGGACAGGCGCGATCCAACTATGGACAGACGTGACCCCGTCATGGACAGACGTGATCCACCCATGGATAGACGCGACGCCCCCCTGGACAGACGTGATCCACCCATAGACAGACGTGATCCGCCCTTGGACAGACGCGAACCTCTCACCAAAGACAGACGAGACCAAGACCGACCATCCCACGATAGACGCGACCCACACCCCCACCCCATCGACCGCTTCGACCGCCCTCGCCCTCCCTCCGAACGTGGTCCTGTCCCCGCTGGCCCCGGCGTCCTACAGCTCCACCCCGGCCCTATCCATCCCCATCCACACACGCATGCGCCGCAGCTGGAGCGTGATAGGGATAGGGACAGAGACCGGGAAAGAGAACGAGAACGCGAACGCGAAAGAGAACGCCCCCATCCCATCATCCCCCCTCTAGACCGTGAGCGCGAGATGGTGATCCACAGGGACCGCGAAGCGTTGCGTGAGAGAGGGGAGAGGGAGCTTTTGCAACAGCAGCAGCAACAACGGGATCGTGATCGTGACCGAGAAAGGGAACGCCCAGGAGAAATGCAGCGAGATAAACCCAGCGCTGGAGAACGAGAGAGGGTGGGACCTAATCCTAACCCCGGACCAGGACCAGGACCCAGCAACCATCGCGCATCTCCACTTTCCCGACCTCCTTACGTACCGGCAAACACCCACACCCACCCATCGCCTCACGCTCATAATACTCACGCGCACGCACCGAGTCATGGGCATGCACACATCCCGCCACATACTTCTCACAGCCATCCCCCGCAGACGCAGGGTCGTGGGCGGATGTTGCCTGGCCAAGGACAGTTCCAGGCGTTGCCTCCCCCGCATCCTCATCCTCATGACTGGGATAGGGAGCATGCGCAAAGTCAAAGAGTGGAGAGGGAGCGCGTGGATCTGAGGCTTCCTGGTCCTGAGAGAGAGAGGCACCGGGACAGAGATAGAGAGAGGGAGAGGGAGCAAAGAGAGCGCTTGCCCACTGATCAACGGTTGAGCGAACGTCCCGGTCCAGGGGAGATCCTACAGTTGAGGGATCCAGCGCTTTTGGTGAGGGATCGAGAGAGCGTTGGTGTTGGTGTTGGGGGGAGGGAGCAGCGGGGTGAATTTATTAGGGAGCGGGAGCAGAGAGAGCGAGAGAGGGTGGGAGAGAGAGAACACGAGCAGAAGGTGTTGTCTGATCGAGAGAGGGAGCTTAGGGCTCTTGAGCAGCCTGATCGACGTGTTGGCCGTCGCACGCATCCACATTCGCAGCCTCCGACTCAGGTGCACTCACGGATGCCGTCTCCCATGGCAGAAGAAAGGGAGAGAGCGATGATGGAACGCGAACGTGAGCGCGAGCGCGAGCACTTTGAGCGTGAGAGGATGGAAAGAGAGAGGATGGAGAGGGAGCACCTTGAACGCGAGTACATGGAACGAGAACGTGAGCGGGGGATGAGCATGAGTATCGCCGAGCGGGAGAGGATGGAGCGCGAACATCTCGAACGTATGGAACGACAGCAGCATCACGACGCCCTTGAGCGTGAGCGCTTTGATGCTCGCGAACGCGAACACGACCTCATTACGCGCGAACATATCGAAGCTCGTGAGCGTGTGGAACGCTTGAACCTTGAGGCAGTCGAGCGTGAACGCGCTGAACGCGAAGCCCTCGAGCGTCTTCCTACCCCACAGGAGCTTGCGTTGCTTCTTCAATCCCGCATGGAACGCTCGCATATCAACCTTGGCTCATGGGTGCTCCCTGCATTGCCGTTCCCCTGGTTTTTCGGAGAACACATGCCCTGCATGAAACAAGGAGGTGCACAGGAGATTGGAAAAGATGGCTTAGTTGTCCCTCCGGAAGTACGCCTCACTGTGCTTATTCCGACCTCCTTCCTCCCTGCCTCGAGGCCACACAAGCTGCGACTATGGGGTGGAGGACTATTACCCCCTCCGCCAATACAGTTCTGGCCGGTACATACGAGCTTGGGTAACGCAGCAGCAAATGGTTCCGCCCCATCTGGATCAAGTGCTACGCCTAACCCCTTGGGATCCATCGCAAGGAACACACCAAACCCTGCACCACCCACCTACCATCCAATGCATGCCCCCCGCCGACGCGTCTACACCGACGACTCAAACGTTCTCGCATGTTCCGTGCACGCAGGTCTTCTAACATGGAGTGCCGTCTCCCGCGCAAAACAAGAAGGCAAAGACATCAAAATCGTACTCGGAGTCGTGCCCACCGTATCAAGTTATGGAGGCAGCATCAGGAGCGACGCAAACCACATAGATCCCCCTGCAGTTGCGGCTAGCGGACCAGCGAATGGCACGCCCTCGAACGGCGTCACACCCGCTGTATCAGCCTCGAACGGAATCACGCCTAGCACCTCGCAGTCTTCTGCTTCACAGCCGTCTCATGGTTCTGGGAGCAATGGTGTTAGTGGTGTTGCTGGAGCTACGGCGCTTGATGGGACGGGTTATGCTGGTGGTGTTTGGGCGAGTCGGTTCGTGGGTGGATGGGGGGAGGCGTTTTATGGGCATCCGAGTGCGGGGTATGGTGCTGCGGCTGGGGATGCGAGACCGAGGAGCTTTGAAGAGGAAGCGGAGGATGATGGGAGGGGGGTTGTTAGTGCTGGTTGGGGGTGGGGGCACGATGGGAGTGCGATTGAGGTTGTGCATGTTGAGGTCGTCGAGGTGGGTGTTTTCTTTCGTTTCGTTTCTTTCTCTTTCGTACAATTTTTCATTCGTATTATGTGTTTCTGGTGGTACATGGTACTGATGAAGATTATTTTACAGAAGGGCTCTGCGCGAGGTCCTGGGCTCGGGCGACGCAACAGGTCGCAAAGGTTGCAAGAATATGCGTCGCGTCGTGTAGCTATGGCCCTTTCGCCTGCCTCGCCACCACGCACAGATTTGTTCGCTGATGTCACGAACGGCCGCAAACGACGCCGCTTTGACAGTATCACTGCGAATGAGAAAATCAACGTAGACCCCGAGAATCTAGAGGAGCTCCAGAAGATGCACGCGCGGACGTTGGTGTTTGGTGGCTTGGGGATGGGTGCTGGGTGAGTTGCGTGTTTTTTTTGTGTACAGAACGAGTGCTGACTAGATGTTTCTTTTAGATTCAAATACACACCAGTGCTCCTTGCATGTGCGCTCTTCCCGCATCTCGCAGATCCTGCTGTACGTGCATCTTTACCTCGAAAGCGGCGAAAGATCGTGCACGCGCAGGCAGGGGCAGGAGATGTGCGAATGGACACGGACGGCGCCGGGGAAGAGACTGGGGACGAAAGACATGCTGTGGTTCTCGAGAGCGACGGCGAGACGTACCTTGTTGCTCCTGGGCCTAGCTCGAGTGAAGGGTTCGTGCTGTCTATCCTTCTGTCTACAACTTCTACAGACCGGAAGATGATGGATGTTGTTGAGGAACCTGTGGACGATAAGAACACAGTGACAACAGTGCCTACGACACCTCCGAGTACTGGTGAAAACCCAACCAGTACCTCCGATGCGCCGAAAGACGACCAAACATCACCAGTCCCAGATCCACCTCCACCTCAGCCTATATCCGCTTCGTCCCCTTCAAACAAGACAGTGCCTCAGAGCAGTCATACAAAGGTCGTTCGAGGCAACCTCCAGGATACGGATTTCAAGTTTGAGGAGGATGGTGTCGTTGTGGGTGGGCAGGGTGAGGATGTGAGGGTGAGAGTTGTGCGGTGGAGGTGGTATCTATAATACTTGCAGGCGCTTACTATTGGGCTTGGAATTAATATTCATATTGATTTGGCGCTGTTCTACTTATGCTCTTTATTCGAAATGTTGCCGAGTGGTGGTATTAACTTGCACATCACCGGACTTTGCGGACAGTCATCTTTGCATCTACGTACGAAAGCGGTTGTTTGTCCCAAGTTTGTGCACTAGATTCAATTCATGTGCCCCATGGCCAGGGGATTGGCCGATATTCTTGTAACCCGTTGCTAACGCGTGCTGACGTCTGAACGCCACGACTAAAAAGGAGTTCAAGTACTTCACATCAAATGGAATTGCACTGGCAGAAAGACTCGCACTGCCACAAAATTGAACACCACGATATGGTATTTAAGCCCAATGGAACCACCATAATCTTCACAACCCATCTCCGCAATGGATTCCACCACAGAATACTCACCCCGTGCTTCAAACGAGTCACGTTTGTCTCTCATCGCTACCCCACTCCAAGATGCGAGTGCAACACCCTCCACTCATGCTGGTACTCCGCTGCTGAGTCTTACACAACCACCCCCGATCCCCATTATCATCATACAGAACAACTGCATTGCGGAGGGGGGAACCATCAACATACTTTCAAGTAACTGCAACGGTTCGAGTGAGTTCTTCGCATGTCTGACTTACTAGATACTCACCTTGTAAATAAGCCGTGACCAAGTTAGATCACGTCTCACTGACTGCAGAGCCCACACCCTTGAGCCCTCCGTTGGTGAGCCAGTCAGAGCCAGCGGAGTACGGTCGTGAAAGCGTAGTGTTGAGCGGTAACACGTTCGGCGAGTGCGTTATGATAAATGTAGGATCGCCAAATTGCACTGGAGCTGGTAGGTTGTTGAGTTCATCTGAAAGAAATATGGCTGAAGATTAATTGCACCAGTTAAACAAACTGCTCTTCCGTCCCAAATTGACGGCAACATTTAAGGGGACTGGTTTTGTAATGTATTCACCTGTATGTACCTGTATGAAACATTGTAGTTCATTGGCAATTTTTGGGACGAGCTGTACGCGCCCAAACTTAGTGTTCATGGTCATTTCGATATCTGCATCCCCAAAGGTAATAATGAGCTCGCAATAAAGAGACAAGTACCCACGGGAAGGGCGCCGATTTTATGCCAGTCCTTCAGATTAATGTTCTGTGCTTCCTCTGGAAGAAAATGTGCACTTCAATTGACATTCGAAGGACATGTGATTGTACATTTTGTATCATATCGCATGTCGCATACAGAACCCATGAAGGGCAGTGCTGCTCCAGGAAATGTGCAGCAAGGGGTCGCAATAATTAGTTCTAGATGACAGTATTAACAATTCACAAAGAAATTGGACCTGCCAATATAATACCATCGAATCCACTGCGTGAATCGAACCATGCTCTTCACTCTGGGCTGGAGGACATACGTCACAGTCTCTCCTCCTTCTAGAAACACGAGCACTGATGAGACCCATCATGACATAGAAGTCCAAACCGAAGAAACCGTTACTAGAATCCTATCGCAGACCAAGAACAATGTGCTCTTAGATTCCGAAACCGAAATTGCATGCCTCCGGGAAACCGAACTCAGGCTCGCTTCTCGTTACAAAAGATACTGAATATACGGACGGTGTAGCGAGTTTTCGAGGTGATTCGGGTGGCGGGGGTGATAGTCTTTCGACTAGTTGTTGAATGGGTAAAGCCGCGTGATCATCAGATCTTGCAACTGAATCGCTTCAAGATCACTTGACTTAAACCAGTTCAAACTGCTGCGTTTGGCTGCACAGTGCAGGCTGACTCAGCTATTTACTCTTATTCCACATCGTCACGCATGAACCGTTGAGTTTTTTGTATCATAGTACAGCTCCGCTACTACCATTTCTTGTCTCCCGGCCCGGCGGCTCTGCCTTCAAGTTGCCTCAGGTCTTGGGATGGATTTTACCTCGTAGTTGGCATGCACCGGCCTCGGCCAGCCTTAAGCTTGTCAATCACCCATCACATCTGATTGCGGCGCAGCCCCGGCTGGTCTCTAGGATGAACTTATTTGACGCTCTCTGATAATCTCCTTTTCCATTTCTTCATATCAAGCCTAACCGGAGCATTTCATCAGAAGCACCAAACCAGCACATCCCCACAGCATTAAAAACAGTAAACAACATTTCAGCATCTGGGTGCCTATCCCATTACTTCCAGTTTTCACTGGGCAACGTCACCGCCACTCGGGCTTCTGTGATCAGTGATTCACAACAACAGAGACAGACGCAGGCTACATGATTATCGGTGTCCTGAGGTGCATTATCCCATTTCCGATAACCTCACGACGTGATGCGCGTATACCACTAAGATTCAGGTGTCCCTTGGTCCTGTGAGTATCTATTCTTTACAATCTCAGATCAGTATCTTCTGTGAGATAGCCTTGACGTGTCGGACGGGCACCAAGCTTAGGTGCGTACGGTTCACTCCGTTCCAAATCGTTAGTACATCGCAAACTTTCACACAGACGTATTGTACAGATGAGCCAAACACCAGTAAATCTATCTCTGCCACTTCATTCCGCTAGAGCAGTTTGCTTGACTGGCACAAACAATACGTCAAGCCTTTGCTCGCCAGATAAACTAAACGACTTACCAGCTCCAGTACAATCTGGCGATCGTACATTTATCATGACGCACTCGCCGAACGTGTTCCCGCTCAACACTATGCTTTCACAACCGTGCTCCGCAGGCTCTGCCTGCCTCGCTGACGGAGGCTGCAAGGGAGTGGGCTCTGCAGTCGTCGTCACATAATTTAACTTGGTTATGGCTTATTTACAAGGTGAGTCTTCTGGAATCTGGATAAGTCAAACATGCGAAGAACTCACTAGAACCGTTGGAGCGACTTGAAAGTATGTTGATGGTTCCCCCCTCCGCAATGTAGTTATTCTGTATGATTATGACGCAGTTATTCGGGTTTAGAGTCGGTTGTTCAAGATTCTGTAGAGGAGCACTGTGATCATTGGTCACAGAAGCATGTCCGGACGATGATTTCGGCGTTGCAACACTAGCATCTCGGAGTGGGGCAATAGTGAGAGGCAAAGGGTCCCTGTCTGAAGCACAAGATTTGCATGGCCCAGTGGAAGTATCCATTTGCAAAGATATGAGAGTGTTGATGAAAGGTGGTGAACACGCCCTTTTAAGAGTTTCTTATTGGCGCCTCGTGTACAGGGGGACAAGGATGACGGGATTAATATCTCGGTACGCTTCCCCGATTGAAAGTGAGTATGGCGCCGTGCGACCCGAAAAGTATTAGATTTAGAGCAGCGGACAACCAAAAAGGGCGCCACATAACTTAATAAGCACACATGTATGGAAAGCCAGACAACCGCGCTCATTTTTTCTTGTGCATGCTTCTAGCAAGCTCCATCAGCCGTGAAATCTAGTTCTGTATCTTTCTTGTATACATATTACCGTTGCGAGCGATCACAATGCAGGACGATGAACATGCTCAAGAACGCTATTGAACTGGCCTAATCTTCACAGCCAGGTCATGACTGTAGGTTATTAATAACCGCATTAGACCCGGACCAACTACACCCAAAGCCAGTGTCTGCCCAATGCGCAACAAGCCCATTTATACTATGTTGGGGTGAACACCACTAAAAGTTGAGCCCAGATCTGCGAATGTCCATCTACGATGAGAACATCCTCATCCTAGTTTCCATCTTCCTCGTCTAGGTCACCGGTCATTGACTGCGTGCGTAACGTGCCCTGTCCTAGTGATTTCAAATTCACGACCACCTCGGAGCTAAGTGCCGCCTGCTTCTGAGTCAGCAGCTGCAGAAACCTTGCTTGACCTAGAAAACAAATCATAATTAATTTTCTGCACAAGCATGACACTGATCAGTGAAAAGGACGAACTTCAAGTAAGGCTGCAGACGAGAGTATTAAATAAAGTCAGTTGAGCTCTTGGGCATTCCCGTCCAGTCAAAGAAAGTGTGCCATGTTCCTGCTGAGGCTCTTCTGATCGTTTCGACAGTCCCCAGATAGGAACGCGTCTCTTTGGCAAAAACTGGAGTCAAAAGCACGTTGACTGCTCCTCAACAGACGCAGGTGTATACAACTTGCCATTGCCAACATGAATAACTGAGAACCTCGTTTGATTTCTTCAGGAAATCGGTAGCCTTCCGTAGTCAGACCATTGATAAAAGGAAGACAGTCGTTCCTTCTTGACCAGCCCCATCAACCCACGAACGCCTAGAAACGAATCCTCACCACTCATTAATGTCATTTCTGACAGTCGGGTCCCATCACTGTCTTCGTTGTGAGCTCAATTTAGTTTTCGTGAGTTACATACGTCAAATGACTATGAGCATGAAGCTTAACAGGCGCATACAACCTGTCCCGATTTTTGTCAAAACTGTCAGTAAATTTCATCTCCATATAGGCGCACGAGTGAATGCGTCTGCCAATACCTCATCCGACAGTCTTGGTGGCCAATTTTGGACGCAAAAGCAGTTTGTTAAGATAACCGTGAAGTCCTATTTTTAGTTCAGCTAATCAAACAGCAATGCGTTTTGATAATCCTACTTCATCGATACTATGCTTTCACGAGTGTGCTCCGTTGTTGCTGTCTACCTCACTAATGAAGGCTGCAGGGGGCTCTGCAGGTGGAGCAACGTGATCTATTATTTAAAGGGTGAGTCTTCCGGCAAGTTAGACACATTGAGAACTCACTGAGACTGTTTCAACGACTCGCAAACACGTTGATGGTCCCCCCCTTCGCAATATAGTTGTTTTGTATGATTATGATGCAGTCGTTTGGGTTCGGAGGGGGGTGATTAACATTCGGCTGGGATGTGCCATCAGCCTTGGAAGCATGAGTTGGCCTCTGCTTTTCACTAGTATCTTGCAGTGGCGCAAGAGGTGGAAGGATCTCTGTTGAAGCGCAAGGTGGGCATACTCCAGTGGAAGTATCCATTGCAGAGAGCTGAGGGGGCGCGTCTTGCAATAAAGGAGTTATAGCAGTGTGTGATAATTGCAAGATTCTTATGGCGCTAGAAGACCACCAGTAGCGATTCGCCTTCTCTTGCACGACAAATGGTGGAAAGGTAAGGCGTCTTGTATGCCAGTGAGATCCGATTCCGAACTCTGTTTAGCTGCATTCAAACTCCGCTAACAGCATTGCCAATTCATCTGATTAGATGTTATGTATTATAAGCAACTGCGCAGTTTTGGTAGCGAGTATGTGGGTGAGCAATATTAATGTGAAGTTGTGAATGAGCGGACGACGTCTCCAGACTATGGGATGTTGGATTGCAAATTTTCTGTAATGTTTCTTCTATGCGAGACTTCGGTTTGTTAACTCAAGTATTTATTCTAGACCGCCATTTACAAAGTGCCAGGCATTCGTCTTTATTTCATCATATGTAGAGTGAGTACTGGTGAGCATCGAGTGCTAGTAAGTACACGACAATGTCCGACATAGGGTTGTGAATAACCGTACAGGACTAAAAGTCTAATAGCAGAAATACAATGTCCAACATAGGGTCGTGGGAGACCGCACAGGACTGAGCTCTGATACAAAATAATACAATGTCCAACATAGGGTCGTGAATGACCGCACAGGACTTAACTGAGTGACAAGTCGAAGGGATGGCCCTTGCATTGCGAAGATGACATGCTTAGTTTGAGATCTTAGGAAGAGCGGTCTGCTTAACTGGTCGGCGGCAAAAGATCGTCAAGCTCTTGGATGTTTGATCAGAGGTAAAAGGACCCACCGGCACCCGTGCAATTTTGGGAACCTATGTTGATCATGACGTGCTGGCCAAAAGTGTTGCCATTGAATATGACGCTGTCGCGACCATACTCTACTGGTGCAAACTGTCTTGCTAATGGAGGCTGCGAGGACGTGGTCTCGGCAGTTCCAGCAACGTAGTCCAGCTTGGTCACAGCTCGTTTGAAGGTGAGTCTAAGTGGCAAGTCGGAAGTGTGAAGAACTCACTAGAACCGTTGCAGTTACTTGAAAATATGTTGATAGTTCCGCCCTCTGCAATAAAGTTGTTCTGGATGATGGTGATGCGATTGTTTGCATCCAGTGGTTGACTTGGTAGGGGAGTTCCCTCAGCTGTCACAGTAGAAGCCTGATAGGACGGTGTTCCATTAGCATCAGACAAACTGGACTCAGTTGAAGCAAGGAGTAGGGGCGCTTCAGTAACGGTCGCCATTCAAGTAGAGATGAGGTTGCTGATAAAAACAGAGGAACGTGCCACATATTTAAACTAAGTCGTCAGTAAAATATTTGGCTTGTTAATGACACCGAGGATAGTCCAACCTATTGGCCTATTGATACCGAGGAAAGGTCAGTTTATCCAGTGGAACGTCAGTTGGCTCAACTTATTGATACCGAGGAAGTGATGATATTGACACCGGCGACGGAGATATACTCCTGTATGGTCGGAGTTTGAAAAGCATCCTGGAAGTCCCGTTCCTTGCTCGAGCCTCGAGGTAAGCAAGTATTATGTACTATCTTAGTACTACGGTATATCCTTGCCTTGATCAGGAGATCTCACCTTCTGCTGACTCGGTTTTTGATACTTTCATATTACATAAACCAGCCTATCCCCTGCAGCGTTTATGCACGCGGCCTAAGTCTAGAACAAGGCAGACAAGCTGCGATGATGATGCTAGCTACGAACATGACCTAGTCTACATGCTGACTAAGCTGTGGAAAGGGCCGATAGGCGGTGCGCTACGTAGCCCCTGCCCTGGTCCCACTGCCTTGCAACCATGCACACGTGATTTATAATTCAATGTTTAATCTTTTCAAAGGCTCTTTTCCGCTTTGGTTTTGCGTAATCAATAATAACTAGCTACCTTTCAGAGAAGCCATACCACCTATGAAAATCCTCAAGGCCCCCTTAGCCTTCCATGAATTCCACCTCTCGCCGATGCAACCTCCGTCAATATCAGTGTCATCGTTCCCGTCTCTCGTCCATACTCGAGACAACACTCAGACACCTCAATTCCGCCTACATCCCGTGGGCGCGCACGTATGAGCTCGCCATAATTGACGTCAGTTGAAAAGACGACACGTCTGCACTTGCGCTAAAATTGGCACAGCGGCATTTCAAGAGCGATATTCGGGTCATTACGCTTGAGATGAACCTCGGGAAGGGCAGTGTGGCTAGACCAATAATCCTTGTATATGTGCTCTTCCTGCATCTCGCAGATATTGACATGTGTGCAGTACCCATCTGGAGGTGCAGGAGACGTACGAATGGACATAAATTGCGCCCATAGGGATGAGCAACAAGCGGTGGTTCTCAAGAGTGACAGCGAGACAGATCTGGGACTAACCCGAGTGAAGTATATGTGTTGTCTGCCTGCCTGCGTCTTTTACAGACAGAAAGGGGATGAACTTCCTGCAGATGCTAAGGACACAGCTTAAGACGCTTCGCCCACGTCCGGTGCTAGTAAAAGCTTTGGCCTAGGAATCTAGAAGCATATGGCGCCGGACATAATTCAGCATATTCGATAAGGCCTTCTATGTCGTGATCGGTCCCTCTGGTGCCCATGTTGCTGGGAGGGAGGAGGAACGGGAACATATTAAGTTCTACTGCCGAGGGAGGGATGACAATACTGCCTAGTTCAAACAGCGGTACTATTTCGTGAGTCCACTCCATCCCTCGCTGCACCTTTTCACAAGTAACACTTTCCCTTCAAGGGTTCTGTATCATGCACTATGACAGATATCGTGCAACTGCACGACATTTTCAGAGGAAGCACGGAACATTCCGAGAGACCGTCTTTTCCTTTTTTAATGCCTGACCGAAGGACCACCGCCTGCAATTGGCGCTCTTCCCGTGGGTATTTTTTTCTTTATGGCGAGCTCATTATTATATTTGGGGAGGCAGGATAGCAAGATGACCACGAGCACTAGGCTTAGGCGCGTACAACGCGTCCCGTTCTTTAAAAATAAATATTCAGCCGATATCTCTACATAGGTGTACAGGTAGGTGCAAAACACAAGACTAGTATACTCAACATCAGCCCCTAGACATTGCGGTCAATTTGAGATGCAAGAGCGGTTTGTTTAACTGATGGGCCAATCAACCGTAAGTCAATGTTTCTTCCGGATGAACTAAACGACCTACCAGCTCCAGTGCAATTTGGTGATCCTACGTTTATCATGACGCACTGACCAAACGTGTTGCCGGATAATACTATGCTTTCACGACCATGCTCCGCGGGCTCTGCCTGCGTCGTTGGCGGAGGCTCCAATGGCATAGGCTCTGCAGTAGTGGTGACATGTTCTAACTTGGTCACGGCTTTTACATTGTGAGGGAGTCTTGTCGATCAGACATACGAAGAACTCACTGGAACCGTTGCAGTGACTTGAAAATATATTGATGGTTCCCCCCTCTGCAATATAGTTGTTCTGTATGATTACGATACAGTTGTTTGGTGAGTTCGGGGATGACTGTTCGACACTCGGCAGCGGAGTGCCATCAATCATGGAATCATGACTGGACGACGATCTCTGCTTTGCACTAGCATCTTCCAGTGGGACGATGGCAAGAGGCAGATAAAACTTTGTTGAAGCATCCATTGTAGGGATGGGGGCGCTGGTATAAGCAGGATGGAGCGCGTCTTTTAAACAATCTATGGCGACTCCTTTAAGTAATAATTAATAAGTCAAACTCAGGTAGGCATGGGTAATTTTGCGTGCGGCCTCGAACGTATCAAAAAACAGGCTGTACTGGTATACTTAGCCATTCGCTCCCTTAGCTGTGCATGATCAGCCAATCAAATACACCTCCCTCCTTCCCCTTCCTCTTCCCCTTCTATTTATATCTTCAAATCTCAGCATGGTTTGAGATCCAGACGGTGAGATTTAATGGCAATCACGTGCCTTGCAAGAAACAACAACGAAGACCTGGAAGGGTCCTAGGGTCCCCATACCAATCTCATGATAACCTTCTCGCTCAGGGGTCGCACACAAGTGTAGGTGCGCATGCCACCGAAATTTGGGTCTCTTTGGATCAATCAATGTTATCATAAGAAACACATGCTCTGGTCGAACCCCCAGAAGTTCTGGAGTTGTTTTTCAGTGATCATCTTCAAATGTTCCTTTCTCGAGAGGTTGTGTACGCCCTAAACGATTTATTTATGGGCAAAGGAAGCGAGACCATTTACTAGATTTTTGACAACTATCCCCAGAAAAGTTACTGGTACAGTGGACATCGAGATTTCGTCTGATACCAAAGGTTTTGGTTCTGCGAGGCCAGACCCACCATCATGGTGTGTCTGTGTGTACTCTTATCTACTACGCAGCTGAGTTTACATTGTGAATATGTGATTGCCGAGGTTCGTAGAAGTCACAGAAAAAGCGGAATAGAATGTGCTTGGCTTGATGGGGTGACGCCATTCTGTGACACCGGCTGGCAGCGGCGGTAACATGATTACCATCTTCTGAGTGCCGCACTGACCGGAAGTCCAGCTCCGAATGGAAGATGGAGCGCAGCACCATCGTACCTGTCAGATCAAAAGCTACACAAATAAGCATACATACTATTAGCTTCGTATGATCAATCATCCATGGCCACACTCGTTCTGACAGGAGCCTGCCGTGTGTCCTACCGGATTGACCATTCAAACTCGTTCCGAAAGGAGCGGCATGCCTATTAGCTCTTGTCCTTATGTTGCAGGTCTACCCAAGTAGTTAAATTATTTTTCTGCGACATTGTTGCTATCGAAAAGGCAGGACTAAGAAGTTTCGCAACGCCAAGTAAACCATTAAGCTTTTGTCCCACGACAAAATAATATCTGACGATAAATGAGAACAAATGCAAAGCAAGCAAGTCAGGATTTCGGACACCTGGTTGTCAACGACCACACGGGGACCGCACTGACACCGTCTAACATAGGGCCAACGACCGGTCCTACAGAACAACACTGAAAATGTCCAACATGGGGCCAACGACCAACCCCACAATATAATTCTTGATCATGGACTAAACCCTTGGAGTGATGTCGACGATTTCTCTAGATGTTGTGTTTAGTTTGAGATGGAAGAACGGTTTGCTCAACTGATCAGCGAAAAATAATCGTCGAGCTCTTGAATTTTTGGTTAGAGGTAAAAGACCCACTAGCCCCCAGTCCGAGTCAATTCGGAGATGATGCACGGGCTTCAATATTCAATGGTGGTGGGGATGCGGTTGAGATAGTTCAAATATGTGGTACGTCCCCATATCAGAATTGACTCCCCATCATCACGGAGTCTGGCCGGAGATCTTGACGGGGCTTCCAGTGGGCGAACTGGCTGCACCGTGACACATCTGATTCAATATTCGCGGAGATAAAAAAAAAACACAGCCCGCGGCCGAAAAGGTGTATGAGTTGCAGCCGCAAGTGTTTTTGGGAGCCAGCCAGTGCCCACAAACTTGTGCTAATCAGAGACAAATCCGTTGTGGGTCCGCTCAAGATCGATTAAACGCCGCGCAAGTTCAACCCGAATGGGTTCGCATCGTCTGTCCTCACAAGGGCTCATCGTGATGGCGGAACAATGCGCGAGAACGGCGTGGTTGAGGCAATAAATCAATGGTTTGCTCCGAGCTCGTTTCTATGCAAGGACAGTGCGATCGTGACTGTAAAGTGACGGGATTTGTGTGACGTGCCGTTGCATAGCGTGACAAACCATGAAAGTGTGACTCACGAAGTAGTACTACTAACTAATACTACGAGTCTACTCACCGTGAATGGTTTAATACAGCTATAGGACTCTCTGTCTATCGTCTTTGAAATGGACCAGTCCGTCCTTGTCTATTCGTTCACTGCTCTGGCCATCTCGTTACCCTGTGTGAGTGATAATTTCAAGTCAACGTCTGGTCCTTGGTTTTTATATGATGAGCACCCATTTCATCCTTGTTCTTCGAGCCATGGGCCGTCTCGAGAGACGTTGCGCCGCGGCGAGGACGACAAACCCTGGGTCAGGGAATCATTTCCCTCTTGTCTGACTTTCTTCTCTATACAAATCGAGGATTTAGCATTTTCGCTAATCATCACTAGCTCTATCTAGCTCTCATCTTGCTTTCGCCTCCCCCAATAATAACCCGACCCTCAGAAAAGACATACCGCTCACGAAAATCCCTCAAAGACCCCCTCAAACTTCCATCTCTCGCCGATGCAGGCTCCATTGATCTCAGCGTCATCATTCCCGCGTACAACGAGACATCCCGTCTCCCATCCATGCTCGAAACCACACTTAATCACCTCAACTCCGCTTCCATCCAGCAGAAACGCACATACGAGCTCGTCATCGTTGACGACGGTTCAAAAGATGACACGTCTGCACTCGCGCTAAAACTGGCACAGCAACATCTTAGTAGCGACATTCGGGTCGTCACGCTTGAAAAGAACCTTGGCAAGGGCGGTGCGGTACGCCATGGGATGCTACATGCACGCGGAAACAGGATGTTGATGGTGGATGCGGATGGTGCAAGTCGCTTTGAGGACTTAGAACTGTTGTGGAAAAAGATGGACGAACTTGGGCCGAAGAACGAGCCGACGGTGGTCGTCGGCAGTCGAGCGCACCTCGTCAAGACCGAAGCTGTGGTCAAGGTACGCCTTATCTCCAACATGAACATGACTAGGTTCTTACATCACTCTCTGCTAGCGCTCTGTGCTTCGCAATATCCTCATGTATGGCTTGCACACTATCCTACGCATAGTGGGCGTGGGACATATTCGTGACACGCAGTGCGGATTCAAACTATTCTCGCGCCGCGCTGCACAGCAGATTTTCCCTGCACAACATCTTGCCACTTGGATATTCGACGTTGAGCTACTCCTGCTTGCGAAGCAGTTGGGTATACCTGTTGCAGAAGTCCCTGTACAATGGCATGAGGTGGCGGGGAGCAAACTGAATGTTGTCAAGGACTCGTTACAGATGCTCAGGGACCTACTCGTTCTCCGCGCTAACCAGCTCACCGGACGATGGAAAGTATCACCATGATGATATACCACGGCCAAGCCAGTCACGGAACAATATATTTTTGTCCATGCTCATGGTGAATGTGTTTTCGCTGGTTTTGCAAAGACAACTTGGCATATATCATGATTGTACATAGAGCAACATTAATTGTTATAAATGTAGTATTGCAGGCGTCATCATGAGTGGTGCAGCACTTTTATAGACGTACTCTGGAGGTCAAGCTGTGATATTAGAAGATCAGCGCAATGGTTAGAACCGGGTAATGGCGACGAACCCGAACGATAGTACTTACGAAGGGAGCGGGTAGCCCCAGTGTCCTTCTGCAGTGGACGTCTCCATACGGCGTTGAAAAGTCAAGCATGTATTCATTCCAAATGTTGAATTTCTATGCATATGATCCTGTCATTCTCCCCGATTATGACGTTGAACTCTTTCAACACAAGAATGAGACTCCGCCAAAATGATGTTGTGAACACCGACATTGAATGAGCCGACCTCCCACCAAGATTATATTTGCGACTTCGACGTGGCACTCTACTTAGTTTGATGGTCAGTACAATCGGGAGAATCGAGGAGTAAGTCAAATTCTGGTCGATTGACTTACTTCTAACAAGCCAACTGCCAACTTAGCACATAAACAATCTCGCACTTAGCGATATTGTTCGTCTGCTAAAATGGATGAATACGCGTTGCCCATGGAGCCAGTCTTTGCTTAACACAACGGCTTCGATCACGAGGACTAGTCAATATAGCGGGCTTCACCATGTAAGCTAATCCTACATCTTGTAGTAAGTATAACGTATGAACCTGAAAGAACGAATACGAACCGCCCTATAAAAGTGGATTACAACCATCTCAGACTTGCGGAACATAAAACCTACTGACGGTGTAGTTGACGGCCATCACTGACTTGCGGAACGAGTCTTGGTTCCGGACTTGAAAGAGAAGATATACAAACTGTAATTCAGTCGTACAGCTTCTCTTAAAATTCCGATGTCTGCTCCAGAACGTCCGACTGGAAAGATCTGGAGCCGGGATGAAGTATTGTCAGTAGATTGCCTCTGGAAACCCCAAATTGAGATAAGGACCCATTCTAAGAGGTGAAATAACTCTGGAAACCGTCTGGGTGTGGCGGTGGCACACCGAGAGAGAGACTGGCGAGACAGAAAGTGAAAGGAGTGTGATAACTTATAAGTAGTTGAATTTGAGTTGAATTTCAATATGTTCGAATACAGCACAAGCATAAATAAACACAGAGGTAAACTGACCGTTTACAAGTATTAATCGCCAGAGCAACCATGACTAAGAGCTACTGGAGTGGGGGAGAGCGAGGGGCGGAGCAGAAGCCGTGTAGCACCGTAGCTTAGTCAGCCACTCAGTGTCCTTCGGGCTTTGTCGTAGCGTAGTGCTCTTCACCACTTTGCCTGGCTCGCGACACGCAGGCACACAGTCGCGGATACACTGCTCCACTACTAGTACTTGATGGGGCACCTGCATTGTGCGTTAGCCATATGGCTAGCTGTAAAGCTCAGACGCACTGCTATAGGAGTGTCTCTTGTGCGCTTATAATATTGATTCGTTCACGTATTAATGTTCACTGTGTTTTGGTCAACTTTCCTATCTGTTTCCCGCAGTTCCCCTTCACTCGTGACAATCATTTTCAAGCATCATCGATCATATCCGCCATCCGCCGCAGCAAATCATCAACAATCGGACAAATGTTTTCTCTTCTTTAGATTAGCACTTTCCAAAAATACCCCCTGATGAGTTAGACCGCTGGCGCATAAAATGAAGTCACAAGACACTTCTCGTCATTCGTATATAAAATGGGGCCCTCGTATTACCCTCGTACACTCCCAAGCCATCCAGGTTATTCTTTCCATGGCTTCGACAGGCATTCCGCTAGATACCGCTACTATAATTTCAACAGCACTGGAAAGCATCTTATACGGTGAGTGTCATGATAAGCATTCGTCCCATGCCCGTCAAGCTAGGGTTCTTCAGGCTTTTCAGTTCTCATGTTCATGGGTACCATGTGGGTATCAGCCTACTGCAAACCTAACGCAAATCGCCCGATCGCTTTGGCGGCAATCCTGCTGTTAATATTGAGTACTGCAGTGAGCTCTTCGCCTCTCACACCTGACGCCACCTGCTGAATTCGCTCAAGCACTTGGTCATAGACATCGTTCGCCTCGAAGATGGATTTGTCAAGTATCACGACATTCCTGGTGGACCAGTGGCGTTCTTCCAAGACATCAGCCAGCCAACATTTGTGACAAAGAACCTAATATATGCCTTACAAACTATGATTGGCGATGGGGTTGTGGTGTGTTCTATTTTTGTTTGCCAGCTCACAACTCTCTGGGCTTAAAAAGCGCCTTGTATGGTAAAAGATCTATCGCTGTTATGTCGTTTGGCAATCCGTCTGGGTTATCATCCTACCAAGTATACTGTGGTGCGGCTCCTCAGGTCAGTTCGCCCGTGTTTGGGAAATTGCTTGTGCTGATTCTGTATCGAAGTGGCTGCTTTAGTCGCGCCCTACTACGCTTCGCGGGCAACTGGCGGAGACATCTACACCAATCGGACTGCACAATGGATCACGGCGTTGTTTGTCTTGACACTTTCAACCAATCTGATAAGTTCAGGTAAGCGTGCTTCTGCGTAAATGCGATGTCGAAAGCTCATAACGACCTGAATTTGTCCAGGATTACTCGTGTATCGCATCTGGACGATTGAACGCAGAGTCTCTGCAAATCGCGCTACGAATGGCACGATGATGCCTATCGTGCACGTGGTCATAGATGCCGCTATCATATACTCTGCAGCCTTGTTCACCATACTAATCTGTTTCGTCTGCGCGGACAACGCCCAGTTTATTATGCTAGATATGGTAATTATTACAGTCAACGCCTGTCATGAGATCTTGCTGAACCGAGACCAAGATCATGCCAATCATCTCGATTGCCTTCTGCATGGTGTTGATTCGCCTTACACCCAGGAAAATTACTCCAATTTACCTCCCGACTTACAGTACGGAAATCAACGAAAGGGAGAGAGGAGATTCGCAGCGATATTGTATGAAGCCTTTGCAGGTCCATGTATCCCAGTGGACACATAGTGACGGTACGGAGTAGAAAGTGAGAACTAAGACATGGATTATGCGGAAGATTGCAACGTGATGGGTAACCGCTCTAGCTCTTTGTCAGGTTCAAAGAGTCAAAAGCAGATTATGTCCAGCCCTACTCGATACTTATTATCATATTCGTCGGGCCTGGACAAAGTCGCACATGCGTAAATACCTTCATAACACCCTGACAGGTTCGCTGTTCGTCATGTAGTCACGAATACAACCTAGGCTAACATTGTACTCACAATTATGAGTCGTTGTCAGACCTTTGTTTTTGATTGGAAAGGGATCATCTCTTTTCAGGGGCTGCATCATCACACACCTAGCCCGAACACATACACCTCGGTCGCAAAAAGTAAATGACCACTAGTTGCTGGCGCAGGAGACAAAATTGTCGACTATGACCGTACAATTCAACTCGCACCGTCGTCCTTTGTCCTTTTTTCTTTCAGACTTCCATATGGTCGTATTGCCACGCGGCCAACAACCACACGATAACAACAAGATACAAAACCAGACACCAAGAGGCTTTTGAAATATCATATACGGGCAGCAACGATAACAATATGAAAAACACGTATGCGGGAGTGAATAAAGATAGACAAAAATATCCAACATGAAAAATGTTCCGCGATGCTATACGCGAAAGATACAAGATACAAGAACACAGATTATCCACGGATGAACTTGAAAGTGCCGTGGGCGGGTAAGCCCATCGGCATTGAGGTCGTCAAAGTTCATAATTTTCGTCGCTGCTCGTCCGCTATCGTCAACATATTCACCAGGCTAGATTCAAAGACAGGTTTTGTCAAGATGCTGGTAGAAATTTAGTTGGATTTGAACGTCATGGACTAGGGGAGCCACATACTGGTCCACACCCGCCTCGGTGTATTCTTTCTGGTCATTGATGAGCGCATTACCTGCTTCAACGTCAGAATACTTGAGGGTACGATTCAACTGCAGTACTGACCGGTAATTCCAACGACAAAATCGGCCCTACCCATTTCTCGAAGTTTGGAGACCACCTCCAAACCAGACATAATGGGCATCTGATTGTCAAGAAAGACGACATCATATGCATAACCGTTCTCCATCCCTTCGCCAGTCTGATCCTTTTCACTGTCATGACTAGGGTCGAAGACCCTGAAATTAGGTCCATTTTCGATTTTTGGACCGCTGATGATCATCTCCAACGCGACCTCCCCATTCTCAGCGGTTGAGACGTTGCATCCTAATCTCGTCAACATTCGAGACATGACGGTACGAGTGAGGCGGTCATCGTCAACGACTAAAGCAAGTATAGGTGGGTCAAAGCCGGCCGTGGACCCCTTGCGGCTCAAGGGAAACGGTAGGGACCCCGATAATTGGGAAAATAGTGATGGCTTTCGAACTGGTGCATCTGGAAGAGTTGACATAGATGAAATAGCTGGTAGTGGAGTAGCATCATTAAGACTCTTCAGCGAATCCGCAACGACCGTAGGTGAGCTGTCAATCGAGGAGTTTCCCATTTGAGAGAACATCACGGGACTACCCAGGTTCTCGCCAAGCTCATCGACAGGTGGAGAATCAAGCTGGGTGCCCGACTTGGACAAGGGTTCGCTGGTAGTCCGGGCGGATCCGTGGGTTTCAGAGCTGTCAGCTGTATTTGGTAAATTCAACTGCACCAGGCCCCCTAAAATCGGATGTTTGCTTTACACGACAAATTCAGAGTATGCATAATGCTGACCTTTGTCCATCATGGTCTGCATAATGTTCGTCGGGGCACTGCTTGTCAGTAGATCTACTGATAGTGGCCCGGCTAGCTCAAAGGTGCGCTGCTTCTCGCGCAGAGTCGACTCCGCGTCTGGTTCATCGATAACTTTAACTCCGACTCCCAGCGCTATTGCAAAACATGTGAATAAACAATTAAATATCGGGCTGAACAACCTAGATAACTTACGTAGCTCGACCCAAAACGTCGACCCATGACCGACTTTAGAACGCAGGCCCAGCCGACCGCCGCTCAGCTTCACGATCTGGCGGACGAGAGCCAGGCCGAGACCAGTGCCCTTTCCGCCTTGTTGTCTACCTTGCTCTGTTTGATTAAATGCAGCTGAAAAAAGTGAGCGTCTCGCAATGAATTCAAGACGATCACTCACAAAATAGCTTGCCCTGCGCCATCTCGTTGCGCGGAATTCCATGTCCGGTATCACCAATTTCAATCCGCACAACGATTTGCTTCAGTGGGCCCTTCTTTGTTGAGGATTCCACGCCTTGTCCCCCGCTCGTTGTCGGATCATGTAGGGGATCAGAATCATCAGCAGGAGCGCAGAGTACCTCCTCTATCATGTCTTCACCTATATCAATATTTGGCCTTAAATTGACGGAAGGTCCTGGCGCAGGAAATATCAGGCGTGTTGAACATTTTATTCTTCCTCCCGCAGGGGTAAATTTACAGGCGTTGCTGAAAATAAAATGTTCCAGATAGTCTTGATGACGTATAGACAAATGCAGACCTTGCGAGATTATTGATGATCTGTCGCAGCCTAGTAGCATCCCCAAGAACGATACCGTCTTCCTTGTTGCTCAGATCCTTCTCGGATTCCGCCAAATTGTCGCCTGCGGCCTCGTAAGCGGCTTGTCGCGCAACTTTGTCAATGGTCTCGTCAAGACAAGTCACGAGTTCAAGGTTGCGGGCATCTGTTGCCATGCGCAGTGGAATGAACAGCGAGCGCATCACAGCATGGAATTTGTAAGGTCTGTACAAGATCTCGAATAGACCGCTATCCATGCGATTGCTAGGAGCGGTGTCAGATACAATTCCTAGAAGCGAGGGAGCTACTCAAACAAGTCAAGCATGTCGTTGAGAACTGATGATAAATCAATTAGCTGCAGAAAATGAACGAAGATGGACTTGCCTTTGGACATCATGACCAAGCTGCCCCCTAATGCCATGAATTCTATTTCTTGCGCTTTAGACACGGCACACGATGTCTCCATATTCTGCACGGCAAGGACTAGACGCTCAATCAGCACTAGTTATACACCTGTATCTGATAGCACCTACGAGCTGTGTTCAAGGGCACTCGGACCTGTAAATTTGCCGTGAGTCAGGCGGGGGTAAGAATGTACTGTACTTATCATGGAAGACATATCTGACGAGAATAGTCGGTCAGCAAATATACAGGCATGCGAACATGATGCGCACGACGTAAGCCTCCTCTTAGAGTCCGCTTCTTTTCGCTCGTTAATTTGAGCCTTCTGGGTAGCTTTAAACTGGGTTTTGAGTTGCTCTCGGAGAATAAAGAGACGCCGTTCGGACTGTGAGGGTGAGAATAAAAAGATAGGAATACTTCTTTCTACTTACATTCTCGTGCATGTAATGAACAAACAAGAGGAATGTGTGATACAGGAGAAAATTAAGCATGTCTGAAATTTTTGGTGAGCTAGCGGGGTAAGATTAGAAACATTCAACACACGCTTGGTCCATATTGGCTTATATGGCAAAATAAGAGTACTTGAGCTAAGAGAAATCAGTATAGGCCTCGCAATACATGGACTCGTGCACATCTCACATGATCAAAAAAGTCAGTGCCCCCACCATAGCAGCGACTCTATCCATCCTCATCCCGAACAGTGCTATAGTTTGTAATGCGGAGGTATAGCTAGGAGCAAGGATGAGTGGTTTTGAGCTCGAAGACTGGTATAACGTACTAGAATGTTCCGAGGAAATCCTTTGTTCCGCATGTATTATCTGCACTATAATATCCACATACGTATCTTTGCCCAGTATCAGAGTCTCAGTAAAGGGCATAACGCTAAGGCGTACATTGTCACGATCTCATACAAACACCTCGAGGGATGTCAAAACTGTTCTACTTGCAAACTACATATATATGACGCTCACCATGACCATGTTGAGATCATTAAAAGCAACTGGTAAGGTATTGGACGGTCGAGTGGGAAATCGAATACGACCAAGAAGAGGAGAGGAATGGTATGCGCAGGTATAAACTACAAAATATGAACACTGCCAATGCACGCAAACTGAATTTGTACTCACACCCCATATCCACGATTTATCGAGTATGGTGATAGGCGAGGCAATTGTTGCTGCTCCGATGACCCAGTTGGCAATGAAAAATACGGCCGACCAAACTGCTAACAGCTGAGCAAAGCGTCAGTTACGTAGGAAGGAAGTTCAGAAGGCACTGCACCTTTCTAATACACCAACGCTCCCCCTGATATCGTTCTTCCGTCTTTTCGTCATTAAAACGAACATGAAAGAATCTATGTACTGCTGGCCAAACCTCCCAGCGGAGAAGAACGAGAAATGGACGAAAGAAGCCACCATCATCTGGGAACGCGGTACTTTCATGGCCGATGCCTGTATCGGTCCCTGTACCGACGTGAGCCATGTAGCTATCCCCTGAATTATCCAGAGCGTATTCCGAGTGGTCTGGGGAGTTCTTCATATCCTCTGTCCAATTTCGGTCCACGACAATTTCGTCAACTTCATCGACGTCGGTACCAGCTTCTGTTCCTAGCTGAACTTGACCGCCATCACGAATACTGTCCACGAGGGCAGAGGATAAGGAGGGGGACTTGGTGCCCATGCGCTTCATGAAACATTCCCAATACACGCGGAGACCGCGCGCGCGCCCTCTTTTTGTTTTTTGGCAGCCTGGATCCGCAGTACTAGCCTGTGTAACCGTGACAGGAAGTGGCAAGCTCGTGAAGTCCTCCGAGTCGGGTTGATAGGTAAAGGGAGTAGACGCCGTATCGCCTATCTTCGCCTCGACAAGCTGACATTGAGCACCATCGTTGAACTTGGACATCGTTGCAAGGCGACCGGCCGAGCAGCATGTGGAGGAGTGTATCATATGAAGTCAAACGTGGCGATCTGATGAATTGCCGGGAAGTGTAACTGTAAGATATCCGAGGAAGAAACGGCACAAAATTGCATCATGAGCTTACTATCTCCCCATAGAATCCGCATTCAAGGCCCGCTCGGATGCTTATGTCTGGTTCTTCTTTGGAGTCATCGTGGAAAGTCAATGTATGTACTGTATCGGTAGACAAGCGCGCGTGTGGTATGATAACATTGACAATGCCGCCGCAGCGGGGAATTCGCTGTAATCATTCGTCACGAATGCATCATTTAGCTCACGAAAGGTTCTTGAAGATGTGTTGCAAACGACAAGTTACATACTTTCTTGGTACCAAGATGTATGTCGATAGCGGGAAGGCCTAGGTACTTACGGCCAAGTACGGCATGTGAACTGAAATGGAAACAAATGTCCAGCTCCGACAAAAGGCTACCACAAAATAAACATGTCCACGTCGCAATAATCAGATATTGGTTTCACTTTTATTCTCGTTAAAATATTCAAGAAAATACAAACTGAAATTTAACATGCATAGTACTAGCCTTTAACACTGATGTTCGTGTTTTGTGTGAGCCAGCGAGAATATTCGCGCCCATCGGAGTTTGATTACCATGCAGGCTTCTGCCATTCGTGGATCACACCTTCTCCACCTCGTTTCCTTCATTGTACAGCTCATCCTATCCACACAACAACACAATAAACCGTCAAAGTGAGCCTAAATTTTATGTTTTTGAACTTAATTAAGGTCAAAGAGTTTGTTTTGATCCCTTGCAGATTTTTCTTGCAACCTTTTCCGACAAGCGCTTATGACAGCCCAGGTCACCCTGAAAAGTGGGGAGAAGGTCAGAATCAACGGTAAAAATCTAACTCATTTCTATATCTTCCCTTGACATCATTTTGACTTGATTTATGAAGACCATGTATATTGCTCTCCACCATGGTCTGTTCGAGATGGTACCCCATACTCCATAGCCCGTATCATGGAATTCCTGCCACCGGAAGGGGCAGGCAAAGGCAAAGGGAAGGGAAAGGAAATATATACCCGCGTTCGATTGGCTTGGTATTATCGTCCAAGCGACGTCAGTGATCGTCCCGTCGCAGATTCTCGCCTCCTTCTCGCCGCCATATACTCAGAGATTTGCGACATAAACCAACTCCGCTCCCGGTGCCACGTTTTGCATAGAGATAAAATAACCGACCTAGCTGGATGGAAGAAACGCCCTGACAGATTTTATTTCAATCGTCTTTTTGATCCTTATATCAAGAAGGAGTTTGATGTTATTCAAGCGACTGACGTTCGGAATTGTACGTACAACTTCTCGTTACCTCCACTGTTTAGAGTCAACGTTTTCCTGCAGTGCCCGATAACATCAGACAGGTTTTGATTTCAAGATATGAATATGTGGTAGCCGAGAAAGACGTGGTTCCCGACCTCACCGACACTCTGCGGTTGTGCGCGACTTGCAGTGAATGGTGTGCAAAGTACGTTGTTGATGGAGGGAACATTCCTATTTTGTGCATATTCTAACATTATAACACTAGTCCTGATACAGTAGGGTGTGATAGATGCAAGAATTTCTTCCACATGAGCTGTGTACAACCTCCACTTCTGGCAAAGCCATCACGTGGCTACGGATGGACATGCGCCCCTTGCTCTAAGCGCCATGAAGAAGAGGTAGATAAACATGACGTTCGGCATCCGACCCCCATTACGAAGCCAAAGTCTAATGCACCTGCTCCACGAGGTCGAGGACGCCCACGCAAAGACAGGAGCCTTGCGGAAAAGGAAGAAAACGTCGATATCAAGTACTTTAAAATGTGGCCGTTTCGGTACTTTGGGTAAGTGTATGCGCCTGATCGCATCCCTATCTCGATAGGTATTTAAGAGCGAAAGCTGACCGCCCACATTCCCATGAAGGCAATACACAGTGGCAGAAGATACTCTTGGTAAGTGTGGGTTTGATATGAAACGTGTGAAGCTTAGTAGCATCTGGACGATAGATCCTGACGATCTCATCTTTCCTCGATCCGCTACCCGTGTTGGCCCTAAATATCAAGCTACTGTTCCGACTACGGTTGATGTACCCTCGCCTTCAGGTAAGTTTTTTCTTCTCTTAACCCGGGACGCCGCTCAAGGCAACGTAGATCCGGAACAACGGGGCGGAGACTATACCGTCGAAGTTCTGAGCGCGATCAACACCTTGACAGATGAAGAAAGTACGTATTTTTAGCCTTCCCTAGGATTAGGTAAGCAACTTTACTTACTCTTTTCGCAGTCACCGAAAGTAGGTGCCTTATGACCTTGGGGGACCAGGTTGTCTAAAACAAATATTTCAGTGGAAGCATGGAAGGTGGTGTTGAGCAGAACACAGGAAAAATTGCACAGTGTCGACTGGCTGACCGAGGCCCTCAGGCGATTTTCTCAGGCACATTTGTTGAATCGTGGCTGGTCCACTGTTGATATGAGTGTTATTCCCACCCGTCCAGAGAAGGTAATGTCCCAGACGAAAATTAGTGGATTTTTAGTGAGAAAATCTGACTGGTTTGATAGTGGAAGAAGGGTGAAACGAGACATACCGACCGGGAGTGGACCGCAGATGAGGTGACTGCTTTTGAGGATGGCATTTTCCTCTACGGCGCTGAACTTCGGGCTGTACATGACGAAATCGGTACCCGTTCCATGGCCGAGGTCGTGCGGTTTTACGGGCACTGGAAAAAGTAGGCGTGGATTATCTTCTCTGATTTTTATCTTATTATTTTTTCCTGTCCAGCTCGAGACTAAAGGAAGAGAATGCACAAATCAGAGCTACAAGACTCAAGGCCAAAGACGAGGGCAAAGATGAGGTGCCCTCCGCCACTGCTGTCGTTACCGATCAATTCTCCGACGACGAAGGTTCAGTCATGCCTGGGGTGTCCAGACACAACAATAGTTGTGGCGCGTGCCGCACTCGTGAATCTGAGATTTGGTGGAGGGCCCCCAAGGGCCTTGTCACTGATATTCTCTGCGATACTTGTGGGACCAACTGGCGTAAATATGCGGACCTTAATTTCCGTACAGTCCGTGAGGATGCTGCACCGTCCAGCAAGAAGGGCTCGGATAAACGTGAAGGGACACCCCTAAATGGACCTAGTGCGAAGCGCGTGAAGGTAAAGCGAACGCACGCTGATATTTCAATAATTTATTTTCGTTTTCTCTCAGACCTCAACATCGGCCTCCGTCAATGCGACACCTCCCCCTAATGCTCCAACGGCCCCACAACTGCGCTGCTTGGCATGCCAGAAGAATGGTCCAGTGGGTAAGGTGCTGAGGTGCAACCAGTGCCAATTCCGAGTGCACGCAGGTGAGGTCGCTGATCTAATCACGTCATACACCAATTCAACAGCACAAATATCTAGCATCATGCGGCGTCCACGTGGACAAGAGCGTTATTGATTCGTGGATGTGTGACATTTGCCAGAACGAGGAGACCCTGGAATCATCTATGGTAAATCGATAAAAAATCGGTTTGTTCTAGCCGTATAATAATAACTTGTATTCTCTAGCACACTGACTGTTTGCTGTGCCCACGGCGCAAATCCAAGAAGAAAGCTCAATTCCCCAATGCTGATTCGTTCTTACGTGCTTCCAAGCCCACAGAAGGGCAAGGGTGGGCACATGTACTGTGTGCTGTCTTTACTCCCGAGATCAGTTTCTCGGATGTGTCGCAACTCCGGCTCGTTGAGGGCATTAGCACCATACCCAAACAGAGATGGGCATCTGTAAGGACGCATCTGTTCCCTTTATCCTTGTTCAGTTGACACGATTCACCAGAGATGTACTCTATGCGGCGAAACCAGCGGTGCAGTTATTCGATGCAGTGACTGTGTACGAGAATACCATTCATCTTGTGCCTGGAGGAAAGGTCACCATTTTGGCTTCGAGATTCAACCGGTACGGTTTTGCGTTTTTTTTCGTCGTTTTGCATCATAGGATAATTATTGCAGGTGCGTCATCCACGTCGGGATGGTATAATTACCACCTTCAAGGGTGAGACTGGCAACATGGTTCCTATCGTATGTTGCCAGGAACATGAGAACAGCAGGCGGGAACTATATGATGTATGTGAAACGGATGAGACTGGAGAGGTGAGGGATAGAAATGTTTCATCTGTGAGGATTGCTGATGCCGTACGGCAGACTGCTCTACAAGTTTACTGCCGGATCTATAAACAGGCGCCAGTAACTCAGGCGCATGCTCTACTTCGGAAGGCTAGGAGACTCGACCAAACCTTGAACATCAGCACGGACAACACCACCTCGGTCGATGTTTCGGCTGAACCTGCGCTCCAATGTGATATGTGCTCTACACAATACTCCCCTGCATTCCATCCGAGCGAACATTACTCGGGTCGTTGGCGGTGCCACAAATGCCATTTTGAGCACCGACATGGGGTCGGTGCTGGCCATTCTCCTGATGATAGTCTTTCTCCCCTTGATGACACAATGGATGGTTAAACGCGGGTCTTTTGGAATACCCCGTTGTATTTTAAATGAACTTTGCACAGTACATTTGTTGTTCAAGAAAGAACATTAATGTTGAGAGTTAGTTGCTGTTGAGTTATGTAATCGGGATTGTCGGCATTGTCACACGATGTGGGACCAAAGTTGTGTTGTTCTGCCAAGTAGTATTTCGCTCCGTCGCCGAGCGGCTCAGTACCTGCCACGCACTGAATCGCTGACTCTACTCGGGGCTACTCGAGGCTACTCTTTTCATTCTCTTGGATGCCTGGTGTCGTTGTTCTTCCCCCATCACATCATAGTCTCGCAGGGTTCGGTCCAGACACTCACAGCGGAGCACACTTGCCTCGACCTACCAATCCTCCCTTGAATTCTCCAACTATGTACAATGGCGTTTCATCTTTAGGATCTGTTCTGGATATCAAGGAACATGCTAAAAGCACTGCGGAACGCAGTAAAGGTTTTAGTGCCAAAACACTCATTGGGTCGGCCCGTTCCCAGATGCGCCTGGCTCAATCGAAGGACGCCGGTCGGGACCCAAAGGCAGCTCTACATGCTCTCTATGTCGCAGCTAACCTTATTGCGATTTATACGAGCCATTCCAGTTACGCCGCAGACAGGACCAAAGGGAGTCCAATTTACAATGAGTTCCTACTGTTCCTCCAGGTTTGCACTATGTCTTTAGTACAGAATGCCATCCAATGATATTTTCCACAGGAAAACAGCGATTCTCTGAACCGTATCAAAACCCTCGAAGCAGAACTTAATCTCGAGAGATCGACCACAACGTGAGTGCTGCACCCAACAGATTGTCCTTTCGTATATATTGACTCTTCTTTCCCCCATAGTGTCTCACCTCATCAAGGAGAATTATCCAGTATAACATCGCTCGCAGATCGGATGAAGATGCTTGGTCAAAATGGACTCGTTGATCCCACGACGAAACGTTATTCACGGGAAGTTCCCCCTGGGACTCCTCCTCCCCTGTACCTGCCGGATTCAGCCCGCTCTAGTCGACCGTCACCCTCATTGTCCTCCACTGCTGTTCTCAGCACCGCATCATCTGCATCAAACTCTACAACACCTTCACCATACGCAGTCGTCCCGCCGTCGTCATTGGGGCCACCGTCCCCGACGTCTACTGAATCGTCAGAGACCGGCCTTGATCAAGTTGCGTTCGGTGCTGGTGGAGTTGCTGCAGTCAATGAAGTAGAGAAACCAAGTGCAGAGAAGGATCTGGGAGGTATATCAACATTCGAACCGGCTTCACGTTCCTGGAAACCTACAATAGATGACGCGCTGTCTGACATACCCTCATCACCTGAGCGCCGATTTCCAGAATTGCCGATTGACTCCTCAGGGTGAGCATTCATTTTTTCTAGCCTGTGCCCAGTATTGATATCTCAGTATAGGTCAACGTTTGAATCAGCTTCACGCCCCTGGAAACCTCCAATAAATGACGTGCTGTCTGACATACCCTCACTTGAGCGCCGGTTTCCGGAATTGCCGAATGATTCCCCAGGGTAAGTTAAACTTTTTCCACCCTGCGTCCAATATTGATGTTCCGGTACCAGGCTACTGCTTAAATCCCACGATTCAGAAACATTAAGTGAAACTCCCGTTTCCATAAGCCGCGCGAACAATCTTGCACACATCCCGTCATCCATATCATACAGCTATAGTCGTCCTGATAGTGTACGTGGCAGTTGCCCTGATTTGATTACACGTTGCTCATTGTCCCACAGACACCCCGCACACCTCCCGTAATACCTCATTCTCTCGCAAACGGTTCTGCAGTGACATTCACACCGATACAATACCCCTCCTTCTCAACCACGAGTATTTCCTCTGCTTCTAGGTCAGGGGCCACATCCTTAATCTCTCGCCCCCCAGCGATTCCACCGCAGGCGAGCATCAACCACTCTCCACTTGTCCGGAGGCGAAGCGACTACGTCGAACAAGGTACTGGCAGTGCGTCGTTTAGCGCTCGCCTCCCCATCGATTACCCCGATCTACCTCATTCTCACATTATTCGCCCTCCCCCTCCGGTCGCTTCCTCCTCGTTCCAGCGGCATCATTCGCACTCGCAGTCATATTCCGTTAGCACACTTAAGGAGCCTCCCAAACCGCCTACAATACCTTCTACTTATCCCGTGACATACTGGTCTGACATGCAGATTGTCACGGTTGGCCTCAAGAATTTGGGAAATACATGTTACATGAATGCTACAATTCAGTGTCTCAGTGCCACGGTGCCATTTGCGAGATTCTTCACCGGTATGAATGTCAAAATCCACACCCAAATGGAGGGCTTACGGGAGATGACTCTGATATAGAAGGCCGGTGGAAGAAGGCTGTCAACGCGATCAACCCCATGGGAACGAAGGGGCGCCTCGCATCGGCATTTGCACACATTCTCTACGAAATGTCGCACTCTGAACTTCCGCACCTGATCCCCGCTTCGTTCAGGGTAAGCTTACTGTTTCCATTGGTGCACAACTGACTTCGTCGGCAAGCAATCAATCTGCACACATGCTCCTCAATTCTCGGGATCTGACCAGCATGACTCGCAAGAATTCCTCACCTTCTTACTTGATGGTCTCCACGAAGACCTCAATCGTGTCCTTCATAAACCATCCAATGGAACGACGCCGGAACGCGAGGCCCAACTGGAGCGGCTTCCTCAGGCGATTGCCAGTGCACAGGAATGGGAGATTTATCGGATGCGGAACGATTCACTCATTGTAGATTTCTTCCAAGGACAATTCAAAAATCGGTTGGTGTGTTTGACATGTCATAAGGTGGGTTCAGATCTTTCATGGGCGTTTTCAAACACTTGACAATGCCTGCAACTGTCATGCAGACATCGACAACGTATAATTCCTTCATGTACCTTTCGCTTCCCGTGCCTTCCGTGAAGGGCCCGTCCAAAACATCCCTGCAGTTGTGCCTAGACGCTTTTGTCAAAGAAGAAGTGCTTTCGGGAACGGAGGCTTGGTATGATGAGTCGCGCAATGTTATGACATTGTTCTCACGTCATTACTAGGCACTGTCCGTATTGCAAAACCTTGCGTAATGCTACCAAACAGCTCTCGTTATCACGCCTTCCACCAATCCTGCTTATCCACCTGAAGCGCTTCTCGCACAAAGGGGTATTCACAGACAAGATTGAGACTGTCGTTGACTTTCCTCTGAAGGGTCTGGATCTGACGAACTACATGCCTCCAGCTCTACCCCCCGGGATGCGTAATTCAGCGAATGGCATTGGCGGTGATGATCCGCGAGTGCAGACGCCACCATACAAATACGATCTATACGGCGTGACAAATCATTATGGAAATCTCAGCAACGGACATTGTAAGCTTTTCCGTTGTTGCTATGTTGCCTTTTTGTCAACAACTCGGGTGTCCAGATACCGCTTTTATTGCTTCTCGTGGGGGATGGGTTTATTGTGACGACAGTCGGGTCACGCCGACTGAAGCCAAGGATATAGTGGTAAGCTTTTTGATCTGCCCATAAGACTCAACCCTAACGATTTTCTTAGGGACGCCCAGCATACGTGTTGTACTACAAGAGAATCGGATCATAAATCAAATCAATATTTAAGATGCTTATTTGGATGTTTATTTTCTCGAATCAAATCAAACTTACATCATTATACTTGCTGTCATCCCCTGTAGCTCGCCTGTCGACGTGTCGTTCCTTACTATTTGCTTCTCTTCATGGAATTTACGTAGTCTATATACTCACATCGATAATGACATTTGCTCTCGGCGTGATCGACTACATCGATCTATCACGGACCAGTCATGGCGGACACCACGCGCATCGTGTAGTGTATACCTGCTGTTAATAGGGCCTGGTGATAGCAGGTGTCGAGAAACGCATCATAGTAGGGGGATGTATACACAAGCAAGATGATATCTTGATAATGATAACGAGCGAATTCAAAAGTACATACCATAGGCCAAGTTGGAATAACGACTGACTTCCTTCTATTGGTCTTCCTATGGGAGAATAACGATCTGCCATGATGTTAGACGAGGATTATATCACGGCACGTAAATCCAGCAATACTAGTTGCCTTAATTCAGTGGGTGAGTGAGGCCGAAACTCAAGAGTGGATCTTGTTGCATGTTAGTTTCAAAAAGAACGGGAAAAAGGACTGACGGGCGGAGATGGGGGGGAGAGACACGCATAAAATGCGAAGTCAATGAAACTGTGACTCAGTGAGCCTCGCACTTTTTGAGTGTAATGCGGGTGATAAGTTTGCATGGCTCTGGATTGAAGCCTGGTCTCCAGTCCTTATGTCGGGATATAACTTAGTTGAAGAGATGAACCTGATTGTCACATATTTTGCTCTGTCACGCGTTAACATTTGATTGCACGTGACCGAGTCGCGTCAGAAGTAGTTCAACATCGACGACGCCGAGGCCCAACACCGACGACAACGACAACAACCAACAACCCGTCACCGCGACAGACGATGGCCGTCACACCACGAAAGCTGGTGCATTGGACTCTTGATGTCTCTATCTCTGACTTTGGATCACCATGCTCGGAAGCAACATCCTCCGATTCCGTCGCGTCAACATCCAGTCTGGAATACATTAACTCTCAGCTTATCGCACATGGGTTCACTCATTCACCTGGGCTCTCCTTTGAAGGACTCTCAAATTCTGATACCGATCAGCTGGCAAAGTGTTTACTTGCTATGCTAAGCCAAAGAGTGGTGCGTTAGCGCAGTTGTGTAACAGCGCGAGTGACACTAGTCTCATTCAAGACTTTCCTTTGAAATATTAGAATGATATATCTCGCGCTGAAGATTTATCGACCAGTTTGCGCACCCTTTCTTATGACCACGAGCGGCTCACGGGGATGCATCGTTCAGCCACTGAGAAGGCAGCTAATGCAGAGCGCGAAATGAACGTTTACAAGTCACGGATTGCGTGAGCAATTGATTGGTTTCATCGAACGTTTAATCTAAATTCTGTGGCAGAACGGCCTCCAAAACCCTGGCAGCTTCGGAATCAGCCCATAAACAAACTTCAGCTGAACTTCAGCGGACGCGCTCCTCGTTAATCGCTCTCCGGGCGACTCACTCAGCAGAAATCAAAAAGAAAGAGAAAGAAGTCGAGCGTGTTATCGAGAAATGGTCAAAGCTTTCCGACATGCAGACAAAGCTATCAACTTCGTCCTCAGGATTGACTTTTCGATGCGGCAATGCCGACGTGGTGAGCGGGTCCGAAACCCTCGGCAAGGGGAAAGGATACCTTGAGATTGCTCTTGAACAAGCCGAATCTGCTCGTGCTTCACTAGCTGATGAAACGTTGGTGTTACAACGGCTTGTTGTAAATGTCGCAAACCGATTGCAGTCCGTACTGCACGAACTGCGATGCTTGGTTTCACCTTGTGATGAAGAGGTGTGACTACAGCTTCAAGCACAGACCAGCCTGCTAACCTGTCCGTAGCCTGCAATAATAACGCACAGCATATTGTTCCCTTTAGCGCATCCTAATGCTGCCAATGACAAGCTTTCTACTCTCTTCTCCTCGGCGCATGGCGTCCTCGATGACATTTCAGAACGCCTGTCAAAGCGAGCTGCCACACCAACAGCACCAGACTACACCAAGACCTCAGATACTCTGGAAAACAAACGATTACAAGGAATCATCGACGAGTTGCACTCAGAACTTGGTACGTCTCTAGACGCCAACAGGTTTCCTTGCGTATACCTAACAAGCCTTCGGAACAGATGAAGCCAAGAAACTCCATGAGAGGCAAGTTGCAGAGACCCAGGCCCTCTTAATGCAAATTGCATCCCAAACATCATCTATGGAACGCGGTCCAAGGGACGAAAGCGTCGAGCTCATGACACAGCCGGAGCGAGACCTTGCCGCTGAGCGCCTTGAGCGAATGAAGACTGAACTTGATGAAGAGCGGAGAAAGTTTACCGATGCTGCTGTCAAACTTGGCAAGGAGAAAACCGCCCTGGAGGTAAAAATCCAACACTTAGGTCTAGCGCATTACTGATGATCGCACTCAGACTGAGCGCATCCAATTCCTTGAGGAGAAGCGTTCCTGGCATGTCGAGCAGATGCTCTCCGATCTCCCACCAACGCCTGTCACAACTTCCCAACCTGCACCTCGACCGCCTCAGGCTCATAAAATCAAGTCGCCCCGAAAGTCACCTATGAAACCCAAGGTCGTCGGCAAGGTGGCGAGCAGAAAGACCCGAGTGTCTCGGCGCTCCTCGTCGTTTTCGATCCCACCACCAAGCAAAGTGGAGCCTGCTTACGAGACGGAGGTGATTCCTATCGCTATCCCACCGGCTGCCTTCGAGGTGTTGGGCAAAAAGTCGACCTTGGCGCAGTCTATTTTACCCTCAGCGTTTGTCCTCCCTCCGCGTTCACCCCGGACATCCTTACCCCCTGTGGAGGCCTTCCTTCCTCCAGTAATAACCACACATCAGACAACGTCAGGAGGGAAATCGTACACGTCCACTGACACTTCTTTAGATAACACGTCGCCCCCTGCTCAGGCACTGGCCGCAATACCAAAAATTGTCCTCCCGTCACCAAAGACACCCCCTGCTCCTGTTATGAATACACACCGTCCATTCCCACTTGCGAAGCCACTCGCGCCACACATGTCGCATGCTTACTCGCCTGTCAAACCGAGTCCACTCTCTCGCATTCTCATGCTTGCGAACTCTCCCGACAGCACGGACGAGGTATCAGAAGAGAGCGAAGACTCTCCCACATCTGTTGTTCCCCCGCCCGTTGCCACAAAGAAGACATTCCCAAGCGAAGCAGAGTCAGATGATAGTCCTCTGAGGGAGAAGAAGACCGAGCCAAATATTGTTCCTCTACCTCCCTTCAAAAAAATGCTACCCCCCGAATCGAAACCCTTATCGACGAAAGAGAAGGGAAAGACCAAAGCGGAGCTTGTCGTACCTGGGAAGCTCAAGCCAGAGAAAGAAAACCGCGACAAGGTCCCCCGAAAACCATCTCCTCCGTTGCCTCCTGCTCCTCAACCAAAGGTGAAGGTCAGCAGCTTAGCTACAAGCAAGCCTGCGCCAAAACTGCCTTCCGGAAAGGGTGGTGCGAGGAGGGTATTAATTGGAAGTGCCGAAGCCGCTCCTTTGCCTGGATGGCGAGGATGAAAGAGGGGGTGATTGATAGTCTTTTGTGGTTGACTCGCATGCCCGTACACACATCCGTGATTTTCTCCTACCATATCATTATGATACCCCTACGGTTTTCATTGTAAACATTAACACTTGCGCCCACGTGTGCAAAAACAACGTTTCATAAGAGGAAGTATCAAGACAGAAGCCTACTGCCAGAGTCAAAGGAATGCCTTACAGCGAGGGATGAAGTTCTTCTCCCCGAGGGGCCGCCATTGATTGAACGCATCAGGCGGCCGGACGATCACAAAACGCTATCTCCTCCGGATTGATATCAACATCCTCGATAGGCGGCCGGGACCGTCCTTGTGACGCTCGTGGCCTCGGCTTTATTTCTTGCTTATACTCTATCATTCGACAAAGTTCTGACCAGAATAACACGGATCCTAAAAACTTATCTTGACTCGGTACCAGTGCAATTTACACGGCAGCCTCAGACCGACGAAACTCATGGCACCCGCGGCGACCGAACGCCGATGAGTATTTTCTCTCCATGAGGTAGTAGTCGGCTGAACTTCTCCAAGTGCTCTGGGCGCAGTATCCACGAGTCTGCACCAAGTTATGAACGTTCTAGATATCATATGATCGAGATCGATCTGCAGCTTTGACAAAAAATATACTGAAACACGGGCTATCCTACGACGGGGTAGGGCAATTTCCACTGAACCGATTTTATGGAATTGTTCTCGTTCATTGATTCTACTACGTATGTAAAATCATATCTTACCATTACAGCCTACGCCATAACGTGGGTATCTGGTCACCTACAGTAACCAAATGGGTATAATCATTTATCGACATTTTCCTATCCCATTTTCTTGCCTTTGCTGGATAACTAACTAAACGGATCTGCAAGTTGCTCTGAATCGCTGAACAGTTTAATTGAAGCAGGTACAATGGAACGATCAACTATGAGACCGTGTCTGAGCATGGAATCGACAAAGATTGACTCGATAGATCCTTCATGATTATACAGGACCTCATGAAGTCGGGCTGATGGGGAAGTTATGTCAGTCTGGAGTGCGTCCAGCACGCTAGGTCCAGAATTAAAGGTAATGTGCATTTCAATGAACAAAACTCCTACTGCGAATGTACCATCGTGATTGCCAGGGTCATATAATGCCTGATTCAGATCGTCATCAACAACGGGCTGCAACGACAAGTACTGCATGTTCTTGCAGTTTGGTTTACACACGTGTGCATTTGATAACCTTCCTTGAGAAAACGCTCCGGAGGCCGTAGCTCTGTGGTAGGCTAGTGAGAATAGTCACTGGGCAGCCTCCCTTACGGCGTGACAGAGCCATGGTCCACTTGTGATAATTGATTTAAAGAACTTCAATGATTCGTCCTGGATCGAACACCGTCCGAGTCCGCCTAACCTATCGATACTTTCGATAAGCTGCGTTGATAAAGTTGGCGTGAGTACCGTAAAGAAGGATACATCCCAGTGAGTGCTAGGAACACTGCCGTGATCACGTAGTGGCCGGCGGCATACGCACCTACAATGTACACAACATTACGGTCAATCCCTGATGCGTACAGTGACTTGGCCCGCGGCGTAATGACATCCGAGTTCAGCAATCCGTAAGTTTTGATGTTAAAACAAACCTTACGTAAATGTCGTACCGTAGTAGTCAGCCAATGAAAATTCCTTATGCATTATCATATGGCGCGGAGTGACTTTCAGAAAAGTTGATTTGCGTACAGCATCAAGCCCAGGCCCATGAGGTATTCAGTCATTATAATCGACAAGCTTGTAGTACATGATGAACCATTGAACCAACCTCACACACTCATACATACTTTTGGTGTCTATCGGTAATATACTACAGAGATATCTATGAAACAAGATGAATCGTCATATGAAACGCAATGCTGTACGACAACGCACTACTCCCCCGGGTTCAAGTTTTTCCTATCAGGAAGGAACCGAAGTACTTATCCATGCTCTCTAGTGCAGTGGATGGTGCGATCATACCGACATAACCGTCAGGCCGAACAACTACCATCGTTATTTCTGTCTCATCGATACCGAATCTCGGATACGCGCCTCCACCCAAGCGACCTGTCACATCCGTATCGTCAATCAAGACCCTGTGTGGACATATATTAGTATCGTGGGACAGTAGAAAGTACGACAACTCACTTAGACCAGTGTGTCCTGAACGTCGGAGGAAGGTCGAGGAAATTCACATCATCCTTGTGACCAGCAGTTATCGAAATAATGTCGAACATAGACTGCACATTGCCCTGGGCAGAGTAGCCGTACTTCTGCAGGAAACTTGTGGGGAGTTGCAACTCCTCGGCGAGCCTTCGAACATTCGCAAGCTGCTCCGACGTCAAAAGGCCAACGAAAAGAAGAAGCTTGAAGCGGGTGTCCGCGGGAAGCATGTCTTGAATATCAACAGGACGAGCATCCGCTGCACGAACAAATATTTGCGGCAGCATCCGCTCGCCAATGATGATGTTTGGCGCGCAACCTTGATGAATAGTATCGACAATCGCTGAAGGCGTGTAATGGACACCGATACCACTGCTGAAGCCGCCGGAAGCCTGGAAAGCCCTGAGAAGCGTAATTCAAACACCACTGTAAAACACCAATGAGACAACCCAACCTCAAGAACTGTTCGTGGGTAACACCCTCCTGGTTTTCCGATGTCCTGGGTTTGCCAGAAAATAGAGCGGAGAACTCGCGATCGAAATTTATGAGATCTTGGGCATATTTCTGCCGCTCAAGTTCGTACTGAGAGGTGATAAGTCCTTGACATGAACAAGTGATATGCGAACATACAGTCTTCAAAAGGGAAATGTCCGCCCTACCCCGCAGTACTTGTGCCAGTTTCCACGCTGTTTGCAAAGACTCTGAGAAATACACTCCGTCTGAAATAGGAAAACCCGTACCAAGGTTATGGGTGTCGTTCATGCTCGCGTTCATACCCTGCCCTGCAACGCAATCAGACTCGTTTATCTTCTTGGACCATCTCATTGCTCACCTGCTTTCGGAGAGTGCGTGTGACAAGCATCACCAGCGATGAAGACACGCTCGTGTTTAGAGAAATTAGAGGCTACACGTTGACCAACTGGAGTGACAACCGTTTAATTTCACAGTCCCAATGATAGAAGTATAACGCCCTTACTGATATAAATTGAACACCAGTCCACTTCTTTTGGTTGGTTGACTATATATGGGTAGAATGTTTTGCGAGCAGTCTGTTCGGGAAAGGTATTAGTAGTTCTTTGAAGCGATCAAATCGGTGCATACGTTGATGAGGTTCTCAGCGGTCACCTTGCGCTTGTCGATTTTTCCCGTCTCAGGATCCATGACGTCTTTGTCCGACATTTGCAGGTAGAACCGGACTTTGTCTCCTTCGCGGGGTATGATCATACATGAGCCATTAAGGGAGTGAATTGCGGCACGATTGCGAATGTCTGGGAAGTCAGTATCCGGAACGAAGTCGATCACACCCCATATGTAATCTAAAATAAGCACTGCACATTAGAATATCTCGTGTTAGATTTGCGCCAAAATTGACCTGTTTGTTCTCCATCCATCGAAAAACCCAAGGTTTTCCGAACCCACGAGTGTGCACCTGAGCAGCAGGCACAATCAGTTCACAGCCACGTTCGAGATGTTGCATGTCTCACCATCCGCACCGAGGACGAACTTCGCGTGAACAATTTCCTGTTCTGGAGTAGTGTCTGAAGGGAGTATGTGGTCCAAGACCACCTGTGCCAATGTGTTAAAAGTAGCACCTTGTCGGGATTAGAATCTCGAGCACCTTTACAGGGTATGAGGATGGGTCCAGAAGTTCCTCGGGATCCTGTGAAATTTCTAGGGAAGAAGGTGCAATCGGACGATCAACTGATATTCCTTGGGACTTCAAGGACTCGATGAACAGTGATTCAATTGATCCTTGATCGATCGTGATCTGTCCGACAATAGGAATCAGATATGGATGAGCCGAATGATTGAACATACCTTGAAGGGATAACGGGCCGATGGAGCTGTCACGTCTGGAGCTCGACCAGTGCGCTGCGAGCATTATTTGAACGAATGGCGACAGAGCAACCAGAAAAACATACTTGGATGCCGCCATCAGGGCCAGGGTTATAAAAGGCCTACACAAATATTACCACCCAGAATTTTGAATGAAATGGAAGTCTGAGACTTACACAAAGATACATCTGAGCACCGTCCTTCAATAAAGAATCTGCCAAACCATAACTCTGGAGAAATTGGATATCACTCTTCTTCAATTGTAGATGTTGGGACATACTTGAAGAACTTCGATCGTCCTAGGCTGTATGCCATCGGCTTGCCCAGCGGCGACACCAACCGGCCTGCGTCGACGTGAGCCATCCATCTTCATTCAAGACTTTACACAACGGACCTGTTGTCTATGATTCTAAAGTCCACTCCAGCGCCAGCTAATGCATTGGCACACATGAGGCCAGATGGACCTGCACCGATGATGAGCACATCAACTCGACTTTCCTTGACCATGACGATAGGGATAGTAATAGTACAGGAAGGATGTATCGGTGCTTTGGGATAAGGGCTTATATATACTATTACGCGTGTTACGCCACTGTTCTGTTAACGAATGGCCCGCCCGAACAGAGATGATAATTATTCGCTTCGCACTCGTTCATTCGAAAGCTGTCACGCTGTGAGATCTGTGCTTGTACGGTATTCGATACTTATAAATGGTACGATAACAAATAGATCCGAGCAAGATGAATGGCCTGATGGCGGCCAGTGACCTCTAATAATTAATATCCCCAGACATATTTATGAATGTATTGAATATGTCCCCGTATTTGTACTCTTATTTCATTGAAAGGAGGATGTAGAAATGCTAGCAATGCATAATTCCATTTTTGAGTGAAAAGTTGGGAATATGAACCACAGGGTGGGTTTAGGAATACTGCTGAGGGTTAGGTATGAGTCCCGTTTAGGACAGGTTTAGCGACGATTAGTGCGTGTTTAGGTCCCAAACTTGACAGGAAGGAAATGTCTGCAGTTTCTCACCACGCTCACTCCAAGGGCGACATCATCGCCGCGACTCATCTGAAAATGGTCACATGGTCTGGGAATCCGAATTTCCGGCACTGCGTCTCCGTCCGGCTGCGTATGAGTTTGTCCGGGTCCGTACCACAGGAACCTGTCAGTTTTCTAATAAGCTCCTACTCTTAAACACTGTAAGCTCGTTGCTTACCTGAAATCCCATAATCAACATAAATACTGTCCGAGATAATCAAGCTTGAGCTTTGATTATCACTGCCTTTTGGCCTAACGGTCTGGGCGTAACTGTTAAGGGACGACAGTCTTGACTACTTACAAACACATTGATATTCACTGGTAGTGATGTCTCAGCTTGGATCGTAGCTTTTGCAAAGTTGAAAATGACTTAGACTTTCACTTACCATCATCCTCTATCAGCACTACCTTGGCCACCTGCCTGCGCGCCACAGATATTATCTATATATACTGCTACCCCTGTGGTTTTCATGATGCCCTCGATGCATACACTCATGTGACCATCGAGTTCACTCTACCCCCCAGGACTTATCAAAACCCATCAAGCAAGTGAGTGCACCCGACATGGAAAATGCTCAAGCTCGCCTGATGTCCGGGTTCCAAACCATTACATGTAGTCTGGCTAATATAGTGCATAGTGCACCTCGACATGATTAATTAATGTTGATATGGCACTCGAGTGAGCTGGACAGATCCAGAACTTCGGACTTGGCCGCATGGATCCGGGGGTTCTAATTCCCAGATGGGCCTTCCCGATGGTATGGCGTCCGCCGAGCCTGTGGAAGCTTTCCAAAGGTCGACTTTCCAGAAAGAGGTGCTTTCCCGGGGGATCACCTTCTTTGCAAAAACAAGTATCAGGAGGATTCAGGCCCCTGAATATAGGTGGGAATAGCATTCGAGGATAAAAATCGCAAATTTTCCTCTCTACATAGCCTAGAATTGTGCCAGTTCTGCGATATAGTTCCTCGGCGCTCGAATTAGGGGCTGACTTGAGTTTAAACACCCCCGCAGCAACATTTGAGGTGACATGTGTAGATTTCAGACCAAATGTATGTTTACAATGTATCCGATGGTGGCTCTATAATAGTACAGTAAGACCTTGAATGCGTGAAGAATAGAAATCGTGTCATCTTGATGTAAAACAAATTTATCGTGAAAATTAAGCGGAAATCTTCATGAAAGAGGCGAAATATGCGTCAAGGTCTTCAACGTGATCCAGGGGCGCGATGGCTCCCACATAGCCATCAGGGCGAACAGCAACCAGTGCGCCCTCAGGACCTATTCCATAATATGAGTAACCTGTCCCACCGAAGCTACCAGTGATATCGGCGTCGTCGATAAACACCCTAACAACACCTCAATCAATATCATCACACATAACATAAATTAAGCACTCACTTTGACCAATGAGAGCGGAGAAGTGGTGGGAACTGTAAGAAATCAAATCCTTCCTTCCGACCTTTGTTGATCGTGATGATGTCAAACCGTGAGTTTTCAGAGCTCTTCCCAGGTATTGCGTAACGGTTTAGGAAGCTCTCGGGTGTCTGCATGTTAGCAACCATTGACTTGACCCTCGCTTGTTGAAGTGGGTCACTGAAGTCACCAGTAAAAACGAGTAATTTGAAGCGGAAGTCCGAAGGAAGAAGGTCCTGGATCTCAAAGGGCCATGCGTCTGCCGCGCGGATGAATTTGTATGGAGGGAAACGTTCGCCAATCACCAGACCACTAGCCAGCTCTTGGTTTTTGTCAAGTACTGCAACCGAAGGGTCGTAATGAACCCCAATGCCACTGGTGAAGCCTCCGAACTTTTGGAATGTTCTACAACCTCGCCGCATTAGTAACAAGGCAACACTGGTGGCATAATAATCTCACTTCATGAAATGTTCGGGCGCAACCCCATTGCTGTTTTCCTCGGTCAGGGGCTTCCCAGAAAAAAGGGTGGAAAACATTTTATCAAATGCGATCAGGTCCAATGCGTATTTACGGCGCTCTGATTCGTACTAACGGCGATGCGTGAGAAAGTGGTCAAACGGGTGCACAAGAGCTTACCGTTGACAGAAGGGACGGTTCTGCCCAACCACGAACCACTAGGGCAATTTTCCAAGCTAAAAAAGCCCTTTGGCTTCAATTGACGCTGCAGGACAAAGAAAACACACCTAGATTGTGAGCATCGTTCATACTTGCGTTCATTCCTTGCCCTGAGAATTCTATTATCAACAGACTGATGGGGAAGCGCCAGATCTAAGACACTTGCCTGCTTTGGGAGAGTGCGTGTGGCAAGCATCGCCAGCGATGAGTACTCGATTTTTTATGGAAAACCTCGAGGCTACTCGTTGCCCAACTTGAGTGAAGTGTCAAATAAACATTTCATGGCAAGCGGGTCAGATGCATACTGATATATAGTGTCCACCACAAAATCCCAGTCGTTGGATTAAGCTTGTAGGGGTAGAGCGATTTTCGTGCAACCTAAGGGGGATATTAACGACTTCTGATCCATTAAACGGATATCGCTTACTTCAAGCATTTCCTCTGGACCCATTCTCTCCTTGTCTACTCTACCTGTAGCTGGATTGATAATATCTTTGTCTTCTAGTTGCATGTATACCCGAATGCGATCTTCTTCTCGAGGTACGAGAAGAACTGAGCCATGGTTGGAATGCACAAGGCTCTTATTCCTGACATCCGGGAAGTCGGTGTCAGGCACCATATCCAAGACACCCCAGATGAATTCTATCAATCGAGATTGAGTTTAATGAGAATTTTAACTGGTATAGATACTCACCAGATTGTTCTCCATCCATCGTGATGTCAAATTGTTTGCGGACCCATGAGTGAGCGCCTATAGATGAAAATGATTAGGCTGGCCAGATGGATGTATTTGTAACACACCATCAGCCCCGACAACATATTTAGCATGGATAATCTCTTCTTGTGGTTCACCCTCAGGAACGTCCAGTCTTTGGAGCGCAACGCGAACAGGATGCGATGCAGGATCCGTCAACTCATTTTCATCCTTGGAGATATCTATCGAAGTTGGCATCGTTGACCGCTCCACCTCGACGTCGAGCGCGCTCATGGAATCTAGGAAAATGGATTCAATGGCTCCTTGATGAAGTGCAACCTTCATTTCGTTCAGCTGATATAATTTGTCTCTCTAAAGAATGAGCACACCTCGAATTGGTATCTTGCAGACGGAGCTGTCACATCTGGTGCTCGGCTGGTGAGCTAATGGCCGACATTTACAAAACAGTCCTCGTTAATCACAGAAAGTTACGAACCTCGATCCCGCCGGACGCGGAAGGGTTATAGAAGGCCTGGGAAACAATGAGTTGTACACTCGGCAAGCCCCTGTTGAAGGACATACTGCTTGATGGACTTGAACAGACTCCCTTAGAAGGCGCTCCCCTATGCCATAGCTCTGTTATGGTGCCTTAGTCAGTCAGCATCGAGTAAAGAAGCTTTTTTACCTGGAAAACTTCAATAGTACGAGGTGATATTCCATCAGCCTGACCGGCAGCTACTTTAACAGCCCTGACAGAAAATCAACAAAGCAGGAATGCTAGCCACCAGCCCACATACCTTTTATCAACGACCCGAACATTTACTCTCGCATTTGCCAGAGCGTTCGCACACATGAGCCCAGCAGGGCCAGCGCCAATAATGAGAACATCAACTTCAGAGTAGGGTACGACGGAGACAGGCATTGAAAATAACTTGACAATCGAGGAAAATGTAGAGCGTCTTTATACAGGGGGTTGCGGGAATCCCCATCCTTAAGAGAGCATTCTTAAGCAGAGCGCTGGCACGTGGACCTCACACGGGAGAGTAAGAACCAATCGATCATGATTGTAACACCGATAGAAGTGCTAAATCAGCTACTAGCGCGAATTAAGACTGGACCTACACTCACTAGAGCCATACCGAGGGTCCGGACATTAGGCAATCCGTATCCACAATGCCCAGAGAGTTCGTGAGAGCAGATGACTGCAAATGGCGGAAATATATATAAACCTATCTCACACTGGTAGTGGTGGCGCACGCGTCAATCCCCATCTGCAGAACCTCCGGATAAGAGTATGTGGCGGGCGATCGCATTTCGGCCTCCTAAAAATGACAGTATACCAGTCACTCGGAAACATTTACGACGAATCAATCGAGGGGTTCCTTAAATGTGCAGTCGTTCACAATGAATTGGACGAGGACTTGAGACGGAAGCCGACGGTCCGCGCGCACCGTGATGTGGTTGGTTGTTGAGTTTCCACCAGAGACGAATCAGATCTGGCAAAAAATGTTTAACAGAGTTTTGGGTAACGCCTCGCCGCTTCGAAGTCCTCACCTACATATTAATCAATTACCAGTCCAGCCGACCCTGCCACAGACCATGAATAAAAGGAGGAACCCGAATGGAAGATAACGAGACCTGGCAGAACCTGGCTCGAGCGAGACTGCGAGAAACATTGGATGCATACATAGACGTCTATAATCACATGCAGAAGGTTAAACCTAAAATGCATATGATGTGAACTGAGCAGCATTCAATATAGGCCAAGTGATGAAGGATGTATCTTTTTGCGTATCAACGCTCTTCCACTGGCGCATTATCTCTTCCTCCTTGCGATCTTCTTCGACGCGTTTCCCCTAGAACCTCCAATAAACTTGCCAGGGCCCGAGTACTAGCCTCAACCTACTGGCAGATTGAGGCATAAAGAAGCTATACAAAGGTCTCTGAGAACCTACCGAGATGAGTCCGTGTCGGTCTTGTGTGGAAACCGCCTTGAAAATTTATCCGCAATCCGCGCTAGGTTCAAGAAAATACAACGACAGGTACGTTAAGCATTGACTCTTGGTTCTCTTGGTTCTCGACTCTCGGCGAGTACCGTAAGTAGAAGAGCTCGAGACACACTAGGAGTGCGTGTGCGGTGTTTGCCGCAAAGCCGAGACAAAATCCTTTGTCTGCATATGACACCACGAGTGTCAAGTAAATATTGATTAATCCGATTGTTGGCGATATTCTCGAACGTTGGCAGTACTGAATCTAACCGCAGATCATACTACTTACTTACAAAAGTTTGCTCTGCTGATGACTAAGCTGCCTAAACCCTGACACCATGCCATACCTCATGATTCGATAGCAATAACTATTTTACCACAAAGGCCCCACGATTGCATTATGCCCATGGCAGAAATGCTTCTTGAATTTTGTGTGTTCTAATACTCCTGATTTCATCATCGATTGGGCGGCTAGGTGCTGACTTCAAATTTGAATTTGCATAGGCCTGTCACTCTGCGAATAAGATATCTCCCTTAATAACAGGCAGCTGGCACCATCCAGACGATCCTTTTGTAAATGACAGTGGCGTACAGCACATTTTGTGAGAGATCGGACCTGACATGAGATCCGATTCCGTGAGATCAGTCATCTGTCTTGGATAGCACAGCGAATGTAACAAGTGAACAACCGCTGATATTAGTACAACAGAGAAGTATGGAACAAGTACTTTAATACACACAACTGATGGAGCAGTGGAGCTTATCGTGTATCACATACGTGTCCGCCGGGAGCGCCCGCGGCGTGCATGAATACATGGGCGGTGGGGAAAACTAGACTTAATGAGATAGTTCAAACGTTCATGAGTCACATGGACCGGGCGAACGCTTAAGTACTTACATCGAAGTCGAACAAGTGCCATAGCTACACTTCTCCATAGAGAACACATTGAGAATATTCATCCTTATCGATCCCTTCTCCGGTCAAGAGAATGTGCCGAACCTGATCACAATGCAAGTGTGTGTGTGTTTATGTTGAAGTATTATGGTGTACATGCACATACCTCATCAGGTGGACTGAGACCAAGCGAAGCAGCTCTCTCCCAGCGCTCAAGACGTGACATGCCAACACACGGGCCGTACTCGTAGGACCTAACAAAAGCTCAAATATCGATCAAGCTCCTTAGGAACGTCCGAAATTTACATACATGTCAAATAAGCGAAGTATCTGATGGATTTTATTCTGTCCTTCGGCATGAACTAAACATATGTCGTCGCTTAAACCTCGTGGATAGAGAGGCGTATATAGCTGACTCACTCGGTTCAAGGTGGCCCGTCTTTGCTCGCACTTGCCCATAGTGTTTGCGGTAGATCTTGCCTGACACATCTAATGTCGGCCGTTGCTCCACAGGTTTAGCAGCAGGAGGGTCATCCTTTAGCCTCTTGGCAGAATTAGATATTGATCCTGTCGTCGCATTAGGAGCTCCACTCCGCTTCACAGAAGCTGGTGAGTACTCCTCTTCTGAGGATATCTCAAGCACGACGCTACTGTCATCTTCGTTGTTTATCTCCAAGTCTACTGCATCTTCAGCTGTATGCTTTTCAATCCAAGAGGATGACCGTTGTGGCAGAGGAGGCCCCTTCGTCTTAGTAGTAGTGTGTGAGTTCGTGCGTTTGGTAGCAAACGCCAAAGTGCCTTGTTTAAGGGTCGGAGCATTACTTTTTTGTGAGGTTGACTTCTTTGTGGAGGACATTGTGGAATTGGTTCGAATTTGAGAATTGTTGACAGGGGGCCGTAAAACATTCAGCGTTCTTTTGATATTAGTATTATTGATCGAGGGAGTGAATTTATCAACGGCCGACTAGCTCAGTTGGTTAGAGCGTCGTGCTAATAACGCGAAGGTCTTGGGTTCGATCCCCACGTTGGCCATAATTTTTTCCCCTCAAATGGCAGTCATAGAGTCCTAGGCCGGTAGCTCGCCCTAATAAAAACTCAGAAGAAACAAATATTATTTTGCTTCCGTCTGGTCTGTTTACGACGTACGAGAGGCTCACTGAGATTAAGTACTCTCGATCAAAGCAGCGAGCCCAAACGTGATTTTTGTTCAAAAAACTCGATGACAAGCTGATCCCCGCGCTCTGTTGCAATATATACCGCATATATGTCCCACTAAATCCAACACAAACACAAACAAAATTCTCATGGTTGAACCGCTCAGTGGGGCTCGTGCTGCCTGCTAGAATGAAAATGGAAGCTGGCCCCTTTGCCCTTCACTAAACCCACCAAATCAGCCGTACTCAACGCCCCAGCGCCGCCCATCCCAACCCCCGTCCACCCATCCTCGTCTTCGCCCATGTCATAGCGTTCGCGGCGTTGGGGGTCGCTGAGGACTGCGTGTGCTTCTACTACCAGTTTGAATTTCTCTTCGTCACCTCCTTTGTCTGGGTGGTGTTTAAGGCTTTCGCGTCTGTAGGCTTTCTGATTTCAACTTCGGTGCAGTCTTTCGCGACGCCTGGGAGGTGCGCGGTCATAATCAATATGACACCCACTTCCGCACAAAGAAGAGAAGAGCGTACCGAGAATATGATAATAATCCTTTGTCTTACTCCTCTTAAGCGCAGCCTCTGCTTTTTTAAGCTCGCTCCTCAGGGCCCTGACATCCGCGTCTACACCCTCCAACTCTGCTTGTTCCATCGACGCTCTGAAATCAACGATTGCAGCATCGTATTTCTCGAGATGGAGGTTGATGCGTGCGCGTGTGCGAAGGGCTTTGAATGAGGTAGGGTAGAGTGCGAGAGAGGCCTCGATGTCTAGGAGTGCTTCTTCGTATTTGTCGAGCTGTGAGTAATGTGAGAATGTGGTATGAGTGAGGCGATGGAGAGGATGTACCTTTACGAGCGTCGTAGCACGATTTGAGAGAAGGGTAGCGCGAATTTTACCACCTTTACCTTCTTCTTCGATTTCACCTATTCGCTGAAATGAAGTACTATTCGCTGAAATGAAGTATCAGCATGAGCATGGGTATGAGTTGTTGGAGTGAGGGACGTACGTCGAGCGCTTCTGTGTATCGTGCGATTGCGTCTTGGAGTCTGCTGCCTTTAAAGGCGGCGTTTCCCTCTTCCTTGAGGCGCTCTACGTCTTTGACGTCAGCCGGTCTGCGACTGATGTCATACTGGATAATTCTCCCTGATGAGGTGAGACACTATGGAGGAAAGAAGAGTCAACATATACCAAGGACAATCTGTTGGACACAGCACTCACATTATGGTCGATCTCTCGACATTAAGTTCTGCCTCGAGGGTTTTGATACGGTTCAGAGAATCGCTGTATTCCTGTGGAAAATATCATTGGATGGTACTCTGCACTAAAGACATAGTGCAAACCTGGAGGAACTGTAAGAACTCATTGTAAATTGGACTCCCTTTGGTCCTGTCTGCGGCGTAACTGGAATGGCCCGTATAAGTCGCAATAAGGTTAGCTGCGACGCAGAGGGCATGCAGAGCTGCCCTTGAGTCCCGAGCAGTGTCCCTCAATTGAGCCAGTTGCATCTGGAAACGGGCCGACCCAATGAGTGCTTTGGCACTAAAACCTTTACTGCGTTCCGCAGTGCTTTTAGCGTGTTCCTTGATCTCCAGAACAGATCCTAAAGATGAAAAGCTATTGTACATAGTTGGAGAATTCACGGGGGGGTTGATAGGTCGAGGCAACTGTGTTCCGCTGTTGAAGTGGAAGTGTCTGGACTCTGGACCGACCCTGCAAGCTACCATGTGATGGGGGAAGCATAACGACATCAGGCATCCAGCCTCGAGTCACGGTAGCGCCGAGTAGAGTGGGCGATTTAGTGCGTGGTAGGCATAAGCCGTCTGGCCAGCGATGGAGCGAAATACTATGTAATGTTCTTTCTTGACAAATGTACTTAGTGGTACTGTACAAAGTTTATTTAAAATATAATGAGGTATTCCAAAAGACCCGCGTCTAACATGTAATCAAGGGGAGAAAGATTATCATCAGGAGTGGCCAGCACCGACTTCATCATGATTTCGGTGGTACTCTCAATCAAAGCAGCCGCTCGCACAGCTCAAACGAGATTTTGTCCAAACAATCCGAAGGCAAGCTGACTCCCGCGCTCTGCATAATATGTCCCACCAAATCCAACACAAACACAAAAAAATTATCATATGGTTGAAACATTCAATGAAACTCATGCTGCCCGCCCGAATGAAAATGGAAGCTGGCCCCTTGCCCTCCACCAAACCCTCCACCTCCACCAAACGGTCCCCCACCAAACCCGCCGTGAAACTGACTAAATATCTCCGCCAAATCAGCCGTATTAAACGCTCCAGCGCCGCCCATCCCACCCTCCGTCTGTCCGTCCTCGTCTTCGCCCATATCATAGCGTTCGCGGCGTTGGGGATCGCTGAGGACCGCATGCGCTTCTACTACCACTTTGAACTTCTCTTCGTCACCTCCTTTGTCTGGGTGGTGTTTAAGGCTTTCGCGTCTGTAGGCTTTCTTGATTTCGACTTCGGTGCAGTCTTTCGCGACGCC